>JANEHU010001250.1:0-20697 GCA_027563435.1 Nasonovia ribisnigri | reverse complement strand
CTGTTCAAGTGCTCATGGACCACCAAGCGTTGACGTTCCTTTTCCAGTGTCGTCTTAGAAACGGGCGTCTTACGCGTTGGACACTACTTTTGCAACAATTCGACTTGTGGATCACCTATATTCCAGGGTCTGACAATATCCTAGACGCGCTGTCGCGAAACCCAGTAAGGAGGAATGAAGAAGTATCCAGGTCGCTAGGTGGTCCCAGTATTCTCCTAAGCACTCCTACAAGTGTTCGTAGAAAACGTGATCGACAGCTACCGTGTTTCCATACTATCTTGTCCTCGCAAAAAGACGACCCACCTTTGAATAAGATCGTCGATCTCCTTAACGGAGATAGTCCAGAGTCCTGGCCACAAAGTCAGTACTACTGCGTGGTTGAAGGTGTTATTTTCTACCACCGGCATGCCAGCAGCGACCAGTGGTTGGTCTGTGTCCCAAATCATCGAATCGACGAACTCATCGTTTCAGTACATTACCACTTCGGACACGTAGGGCCAAAGAAATGTATTCTAGCGATTCGAGATTTCTGTTTTTTCAAGCACCTCCAGACCCGTGTACGTTCGGTAATACGCACGTGTGATCTATGCTAACGAACAAAGAGGTCTACTCAACGCCAAGAAGGAGGGCTTAAGTCTGTCCTTGCCGACGTTCCCCTAGGTCACGTTCTAGTTGATTTATACGGTCCACTTCCACAGGGTTGGAATCACGTACCATACGTTTTCGTGGTTTTGGATAATTTTTCGCGATATGTTCGCTTGTACGCAATAAAGAAGGCCACTGCAGTCACTATTACTAATCGGATGATCAACAATTACATCGCCACGTACTGAAATCCGAGGTGCGTCGTATCAGATCATGGCGCCCAGTTCACTAGCAAGGTCTGGCAGAACCGCCTTCGGGAAAGAGGAATTCTTCCAACGCTTAATTCAATATACCACCCTCAATCTAACCCGTCCGAACGAGTTATGCGTGAACTCGTGGCCGTATATCATTTGCGCATCGTCTGTTTACCTGTGCGAAAATATCTAACTTTAATCATATTCAATCATATAACAATTTTCAAATATTGTATAGGTATTTTTGTTTTAAAATATATATAATATAAATATAATAATACGATATAGCATGAGATTAACAACTAAAGTGTACATAGTGTACACAAGTGTATCCATTTTTATCGCATAAGTATATCAAGTTCCGGCAGCGTCGTCGATGCCTCAAAAAAAAAAAAAAAGATAGTAGATTACTGGATAGTAACACTCGTTAGTCGCTGTCGAGACGTACGCGTAACACACGAGACGTAAACGGTTCGGTAATCGGTACATTATAATATTATACAATAATTTTTTGACTTTTGAGTACATGTAAAAATGAATCAATTAAAATTCGTTAATTCAAATCGTGGAAAAGCTGCAGCCATTTTCCAAAAGTATTTTTTTACAGAAAGGAAAATTCTGAAAAATGGTGAGATTATATTTATGTGTCCAAAAAAAGATTGCTATGCCTCAATAAAAATTGATGAACACCGAAGTACGGTGTTAGAAATACGCGGAGAACACACACGCCATCTCCAATTGACGGATTCGGAGATAGAAAAACACGAAGTAAGTCAAAATAAGAATTATAAATTAATCAGAAATTGGAAATAACATATTCATAATAATATATAGTATACATGAAATGTTGTTAAAATAATCTAATTTATAATTAATTAATTTTTTTCAGATTAAAAACACCGTAAAGAGGAAAGCTACTGAAGAAATATCAACAAGACCTAACAAAATTATACGGAAAGCAATATCCGAAGCAGATCATGTGACGCTTAATGATATTTCCAACTACAGACAACATATATATAGAAAACGAAGGAAGGTTTTACCAGTATTGCCGAAATCATATGATGAAGCTATTTCGCAATTAATTTCTCAGGAAACTATTTTAACTTTTAAAAAAGAACAATTTCTTTATATCAATGATAATAAAGTTGTATCTTTAACTTGTAAAACCAATTTAAAAACTTTATGTGACAATTCAGAACTCATTCTAGCAGACGGAACCTTCAGATATTGTCCAAGATATTTTTATCAACTGTGCACGATCCATATTTATAAAAACGGGCTATACTTACCCTTAGCTTATTATTTTTTAACCGGAAAAACAACAAACGATTATATTGAAATGTGGCAATCTTTAATCAATTTATGTAATTCGAATAACTTAGTATTCAAACCAAAATCCATCAGAGTGGATTTCGAAAAGAGTGCACATTTAGCAATTCAGCACTGTTTTCCACTATGTGATATATATGGTTGCCGATTCCATCTAGGACAGGCTTGGTATAGAAAGCTTAATCAAGATTTCCCAGCTCTAAGAAATGAATATAAAGCTAATACTGAAGTCAGAAAATGGATTAAATATTTCTTTGGTCTATCTTTTATTTCCCCTGAAGAAGTTTCTGATCAGTTTTGTGAGTTGATTGAAATCGCTCCAAATAGTGACGTATTACATTTTAGTGATTACATATATGACAATTATATTCAAGAAAATTGTTTATTTCCACCAGAGATGTGGGCAGAAATTCCATCAACTTTACCTAAAACTACCAATGGACCTGAGGCATTTCATTCGCATTATAATGCACAATTTTACAGTACTCATCCTTCAATTTGGAAAGTATGACATTTTTATAAATTATTAATTTAATAAATTATTATATTTTGTTTTATATACTTAGGTAATAGAAACGTTGAAGGAAATACAGACAGAGACGTATGTTAAAATTAAAGATATTTCTGGTGGTATCAATCATTTACAACGGGCTCCTGAACGTCAAAAACTTGAATATATTCAAAAACATTGGCTTAAGTATACTACCGGTGAAATAAGCAGGTTTCATTTTGTAAGAATAATGGGACATTACAATATACCAAGTATTTATTTATAATATTATTATTCAACTGAGTTTTTCAACAATTTATTTATTTTATTTTTTAATTTAATTGAATACAATTTATTTTTAAATAATTTTTTCTCAAACTATATGTATATTTGTATTATAATTTATAAAATTGTAATGCTTATTGAATAAAAACTTGTGCCTATATATATTAAAATTTATCATTATCTATATAATATTAAATGTGTGTAGGTACATTTGTATACCCTTCTATTGTTTATAATTTTGATGCGCATATGATGTACGATAATTTGGTGCAGGTAAACAGACGATGCGCAAATGATATACGGCCAGCAGTCCCACGCCGAGCGGCGGCGTTTACGTCACGACCGACAGGGCCAAGTTCAAAATTTGGCATCGGAGGACGTATATTGATGCGAATACATCGTTTGAGTTCTGCGGTCGATAAGCAAATCCACAAGTTCTTTTTGCTGTATCAAGGACCATACATGGTCGTGCGCGTTTCGTCCCAAAATGCGTACACTGTAGCCGAACCAGAAACCAACCGGATTATAGGGACATATAACATTATTCATTTCCGTCGATACGTCATACCAGTGCCGGGTCCGCTTCAACAGACTGAAGCAACCCATGAGGTTCCCCAAGACCATCTATCATAATAGTCAAATACGTCACCCTAGCCATGTTCTGTTTATTGTACGAGTTTGTTCTCGTGTGAACCAACTTATACAGGGGGTTTCTGTGATGACCAGACTCGGGCTACCTATATTTAACCATGAATTATACATTTTATTATAACCGGAGCTCATTAGATTTATGTGTGCGTGCCATAGCGACTTTTGTCCCGCGGGTCCAAGTCCGCCGATCGACGACAATACCTGCCGGTGTGACAAAGGCACACACGCTCCCCTCCGTCATCTCCATGGTCCAGGCCACACCGACCGATACTGTGTTTAGGAATATTGGCCGATTAAATTTAAATAATCTCCATTTTCCCCACTTTCTCCGTCGCCCGTCGTCTTTTCGTGTGTTTCGCGGTCGACTAAGCCGACGGGCGACAGTTCACCTTTATACGTCGTTTCCCAAGCATGGAGGAGTAGAGCGCTGCTGCGCCATCGGGTGATCATAGGAAGCATGGTGGTAGTTGGTGAGGTACCCTTTTATATATATATATATATATATATGTTCATATTAATACACCGTGGCCGGTATTCTTAAAATCTTTTATTATGTATTTATTGAGGCACATATGCCTATTTAGTAATCGTGTTCCTAATGGAATTATCATATACCATACACTCCCGGTAACCGTCCAGAGGAGCCGGTGGGAGATATGGTGTATCTGTATTATGATATATATTATTAAATTTATGTGTAATATTATTTATTCGTTTGTGTTCTGTAACCATTGGCTTATCACCACGGTTATCTACTCAGGTTGCGAAACGGCCTATCTAACTCCACTGTAATAACCGGCCATGCGGCGTGATTGTGAACTACCAGCGCTAGTAGCTGGCCCTCTAGTATCATAGTTTTCTAATAAAACATACATAAGACGAGTGATTATTAATTAATTCAAGTTTTAAATTGTGCTTATTTTATATACAAGTCACAACTTATAAATATTGTAGATCTTAAGATATAAATATGGTGAAGTGTTGTGTTGTCTTTTGTACATCGGGGTACAAAAACAACAAAGAAAATGTGTCGAAATTTGCAGCTCCTCGCGATCCGGAATTACGCAAAAAATGGGCCAAAGCAATTCCCAGGCAAAATTTTGTTTTAACTGATTCCACATATGTATGTGAAAAACATTTTAACGAATCAGATATAATACGGTATTGGCAGTCTGGTAGTGATCCTACAACAATTGTTAAGGTAAACAAATAAATAAATATATATAAATAATAACAATATTAGGTACATTTAGTTTTAGGTATACCTACTAGAGAAGTCTAGGACTTTTATACAACTACCTACATAAACATTAAACAATAAGTAGAACTTAGATATTAGGTATTTACTTTGATAATAATCTAGTATGTACCTACAAGGTGTATTTCAATGAAATTAATTCATTATAATTAATGGCATTGTTAGTTGACACTTAATAAATATCTTTAAATAGGTACTAAGTACACAAATAAGTTCAATCCATAGGTATTTTGAATTATGAACCCTATTTTTTTTTTAAATAATGTTCTATGAAAAAATGGAGCTTTTATAATCAAACCATATCACAAAACAACTACCAATCAGGCGCATTAAAGATTTTGTTTTTAATTTAATAGGAACATTATACCATACCTAGTACCTTAACAAACTACATATCTAAATCTGAAAACTATATTGTTTAGTTGAGTATATTATTTTCCTGAAGAAGTAATAATCATTTTAATTTTAGATTCCGTATAAAATACCTAAGTTGGTAAAAAATGAAGTTCCTTCAATATTCCCTGGACCAAAATATCTATCAAAAGAAATAAAAAAAAGAAAACCTCCTACTGTACGCCAAAATGCTTCTAATAGTGAGAAAAAACTAAAAATTCATAATAATACTGAAGACAGTCAACAGCTGAATTGTGATTTAAATGAAAGTACATCACATATTTCAACTAATAATTTATATGATCAAATCCATTCTTTAGCTACAAGTGGTACTCTAACATCTTATATTCCTTGGCCTGAGACTTCAGGTAATAAACTGTAATAAAAAAAAAATGTTTTCGTATTTTAAGAAATTACAATTGTATTAGTTTTTATTCAAATTAATTTTTGGGTACCTACTCAATACCTAAAATACCTATATAATTAATTATATTACTGAAAACCACTCTACCAAAAAGTAAGTATATAGTTCAAGTTCAATAGACACTAAAATAAATTTATGAAAATCAACTTACAAGTAACAAGTTACAGTAAGTAATAAAAATATAAATTATAATGACGTTGATCAATATTTTACGTATATTGTACGTGGTAAAATTCGTGATCGGTGCTCAGTAGACGGGCCAAGTACTACTAGCGCTATAGTTCACCAATACACCGTTTTGAGACGCGTTATCACGCCTCGTTTCGCAACCTGAGTAGATAACCGTGCTTATCACATTGTTACGCTGTGTATTTTTTTATTTCTTTTAGTCCGAGTTTTATGCCTGACGGCTTTCTCGGGGTTTAACGCCAAATATAATGATTATACTACGTAACAGCGTGTCCTATTTATTTTTATTATTAGTACTACTAGGGTATATTTCGTCTCCTTAGCTCTGGTACCAAACAAGTATGAGAAATCCACGACGCTCCGGCTCTTTTGGGTCTCGGCTCGTGGTTAGCGACCTTTATTCGACCACATGACTTTCGAGACACGATCGAAATGACTCGAACTGTCACAAGGTAGTTATTCGTTTTTGAATTAAAACAAAGAAAGCCGCTACATGGAACATCGAGTCATAACAATTTGAAGTTCAAACGCTCATAAAAATTTAATTTGACTTTCCGGTGGAAATTTTTTTTTGATAAAAATAGACAATCTTAATTCAAAATTTAAATGCTTTCGACTCACCAAATAAAACTTAATTTCATAGATTTCTAGAAAAAAAACCAAAATTTTCCCATTTTTCATTATTTTTTTTTTGTTTTTCCAGACAATTTTGAAAACTACTGTTTATTTTTAATTTTTACCTCTTGTAATATTGAAGAATTATTTTGACTACTTATCGTGTACACTGTACACACACAAGAAAATAACACATATCATTTTTAAAATTCTAAGATGATAAAAAACAACATTTTGTTTAATTATTTATTATTTTATAATATGAATAAAAAACAATTATAATTCCTTTTTTAGTAGTCATCATCAATGTAACCAGCTGATTGATTTGAAACATCTGGTGGACTAGGAGAAAATAAGTTAGAATAATTATGGTTGGAAGAATTTGGAGTTATGTTTTGATGTATATTCGGGACGGTGTTGGGTATGTATGTTGTTTGGTGTTAAATAGGCATTTGGTTTTAGAAAGTACTTTGGCTATAGTTATTAGAGACATTGGTTTGAACAGGATATGGATACTGGTTCATTACATTATTAGTTAAAGGTATATTACAATTAATTTGAAAATTAATGTTTTTCAGCATTAATTGCATTATTTGAATTTTAAAATCAAATTTTTTTTCACTTGGCATTTTTTTTAATGTTGGAAGAAAAAATAGTAAAAATAGCTTATCTTCATCAAAATCTTCGTTGTCGTTGATAATTTTTCTTTTAAATAAGACTTCAACCACACTTTTTTGAAAACCAGTCTTTTTTTGTTTACGATGTTGAATTATTGTTTTTGACTTGGGTAATACCTCATTTTCCAGTGGATCAGATTCGACTATCATATCATTATCAATAATATTTTGAACATCTGGTAGGTTATCAATAATGCTTTCATTTGCAATTACGTTGCTTGTAGTACTGTTAAAAAAAAAAAAAAACAGTTAAATAAACTAATAACAGTAAAATACACTGAACTGAGATATTATATTTAGAGCCATCGTGAAAAATTTAAAAGTTGGATTTACTGTATAGTATAAACTATAATATACTATACACTATACAGTATACAGTGAAGTTATTTTTTAAATATGTATATCGTATGCGCTTACTTTTATTTTAAAATTCAATATAATATTTCCAAGTAAAAAAATCGCTGAAAAATAAGTCGAATAAGAATGTTTTTTACATTACATAACAATTCATTCGTATCTAGTACATTATTATTAATTACAAAAAATCAATAAATTTAAAAAAAAAACCAATGCATATTAATCCTAGCCTTAATATTAACATTATCACATTATTGTGTGGTTACTAATTATAATACGATATTACCTTCTACGACCAATAGTTTTATCCAAAAACCCAAGCATTTCAAAAGAAACATATTTTTTTTTCTTCTTTATAGTAGTCTTTAACATTCTTCTTCTTTTTTTGTAAATCATCAACTATATAAACAATAATATTATAAAAGTGTTATCACCACAACATTTTTAACGTTTTCAATGCATTTTCAAATACAATTTTAAGTTTCTGAGCGGAGCAATAAATGTATTGATATTACAATGATGTTTGTTTTTTTTGCGTCTGTCATCACCGTTAGGGACAGTGAAATGAAATTTTTGCTATAAAAAGATTTTTTCAATTGTCCTAATGGCAGTTGTTGATGCTAATTATTATTTTACAAATGTGGATGTAGGGTCTTATGCAGTGATGTAGTCCTAAAAAAATTCATGAGTACACGCCTTAATCATTGTAAAAAATAACTTGGGGGGCTATGCCCCCCAAACCCCCCCAATCCTCCACCATTATTCGGTAAACCATAATCTATTAAAAAAAATTCAAAACTATAATTTTTCTCAAAATATAATTAACAAATTAATGAAACATATTACTATTTTATTTTGTTATTATAAAACATTTTTAAACATTTTAATTTTATTAAAGTAATTCCCATAATTTGTCTTTTATTTCTTGGTTTGGATCTGTGGTGGTATTAACTTTTCTTGACTTGTTGTCATCAGCATCTCTATGCGAGGTTAACCAACTTTCGACATAGTCTTTAGGATTCCATTTGTGTAAAGGTGGACCATTAATATTTATGAACATTGAATTCGAAATATTTTTTATTAGTAATCTTGAACGAAGATCAGTGCATATATTGTTCATAACACTAAATCCACGTTCACACTCCGCTGTTGAACATGGAAATGTCTTGATCAAAATAGTTATGTCCTTAAGTTCTTCTATTAAAGTTACATCATTTACTTTATCATTTTCATCAACATAGATTCGCATTCCTTTTAACGATTTTACTTTATCAATACAAAACCTGTTACATATACGTTGTATTTCTTTTTCCCCAAAGCGTATATCAACTTCTGAAGGCCATAATTTTTTATCAAATATTTGAAAGTCTTCAAGTATTATACCTTCATTTGGTATAAGTCTCATATTTAAATTATTTACAACACTTGTTATAAATTGGTTCTTATTTATACAAGTTATATTTTCATTACTAGATAAAACTACAGTTTTAAACATCATTTTTTCTTTTGCTTCAACAGCTTCTGAATAATACTTACCGTTCATAGTTTTCAATGACTCAATTACTCTAATTGTTCTTCTAATTAGAACATCAGCCTGTAGTAGTGACATATTTTGTTTTTGTAAGTCAAGTGATAATTGTGATATTTCAAATAAAATATCACACATTAAGGCTAAGTCTAACAAGAATTGTATACATCCCAAACGCTTACTTAGCCCACTGTACTTAGATTTCATTTTATTGTCACGAAGTGTATCTTGAGATGCTTGAACAAGATGATTATACAATGCTGGATATATTTTCCAAATCACCAACCAGGATCTAATATCGGGAATTACCCGTTTCCGCCAAAATTTGAAATGACCGATTCCGCCATCGCCCGTTTCCGCCAAATTGAAAAAGGTTCAATTCCCGTTTCCGCCAAACTACCTGCTATGGTAAAATTATTATAATATATTCCATAATACTTGGAGTATTATGCATATTATTTTTAAGGAATATTTAAGTTTTAACTTGAGATAATTGTACATGGTTTAGATTATATTATATTATATTTTTGGTAAAAAAGGAAAATCGACATGATTAATAACTTGTAATTGTTTTTGTTCATCGTGGATCATAAATATATTTTAATTGATTTGAATTTATCAATTTAATTGTTGACAGGCTTAATATATGCATAATATTTCAAGTATTATGGAATATATTATAATAATTTTACCATAGCAGGTAGATTGGCGGAAACGGGAATTGAACCTTTTTCAATTTGGCGGAAACGGGCGATGGCGGAATCGGTCATTTCAAATTTTGGCGGAAACGGTACATGCCCCTAATATCATGTTGGTTAACGGGCTCGTTCCAAGGTTCAGACTTCAGATCATAAGTAGGTAAACGTAAACGGTTTACGGTAAACCTAATCAGCTGATCGAGTTTCGCTTCTATATTGTTCCATTGATAATATAAGATAATATATTATCTATGTATTGTTATATGACAATTGTATTACCCTATGTATTAATTGGAGATGAAGCTTTTGGAATTCATCAGCATTTATTAAGACCTTACTCAAGCCATGATTTAAATTATTCCAAGCAAATTTTTAACTATAGACTTTGTAGAGTTAGAAGAAATGTTGAGTGCGCTTTTGGAATCCTGTGTAGAAAATTTGAAATTTTTATGGGTGTATTGCAGTAGGGCCTGATTTTGTAAATATCATAGTTCAAGCAGCTACAGTTCTCCATAATTATATACCACGGAGGGACGGATTAGAGTTTGAAGACACTCTAAACTGTGATAATATGTTAGCTATTGAACCTCGAGGAACTGCATCTAGAAGTTTAGTTGGACAAAAGGTTTGAGATTAATTCACCCAGTACTTTTTAAGTGAAGTTGGAAGTGTTCCGTGGCAAAATAACAGGATTCAATTATTTATTAATAATTATTTTTAATTAAATAATTCTAAATTATTATTTTATAATATCATATTATTATTATTATTATTATTTATAGTTAAAACTTATATTTTATTATTTAGAGTAGATGGTGTTAAAAATTTGACTTATGAATCAGGTACTTATTCCATGTTCATAAATAGTATATTCCATATGATATTTAAAATTAAAATTATTTACTTACGTTTTTGTTTTTGTTCACCGATCTGAATTGTTTCCAAATCAGAAAATATATTTTTTGCTGTTTCGTTCCATGCTTTTTTTTTTACTTCCCGATTGCTGTATTCCTTGTGGCTAAAGTCCCATAAACATGGATTTGACTGCACTTCAGAAATTAATAACTCAACATCTAACATGATGACAATGCTCGTTGAAGAATCAATAATCAAATGATGAATAAAATAAAATATTACGATTCCGCTAAGAATTCCCGCTACAAATATGACATGGATAACCCAAAATAACATGTTAGGATTTATTTTGGTATCTACCGAGAAAATAAATCCCGCAGAATAATCGCGTGGTGTAGCGGTTTTTTTTCCATGCGGAAACTCCGCTGTAATGTGTCCAGTAGTATTTAAATATATGAATTTCGATATTGCGGAACTTCCGCGGCGGAACGTCCGCTGCGGACATTCCGCAAGTGTGACACCGGCCTAAATGTCTTAAATTTTAAAGTGAAGTTAAAAAATAATAATGCCATATGCAAAATACCACAATGCATAAATCACGAAATTTATTTACTTTTAGACACGGGCGCAGAGCTAAATCTCATCAAATTAAATACACTTCAGGACGATGTCCAGGTGTCAGACGAAAAAATTTATAATATGCAATGCATTAATGACAGATTAGTAAGTACACTGGGAAGTACAGTGCTGACAGTATCGATAGATAACGAAACACACGAAACTGAGTTTCAAGTAGTAGATTCAAAATTTCCTATAGCAGGTGATGGAATATTGGGAAACCCATTTTGAAAGGCCAATAGAATTATCATTGACGTAGGGAAGGAAGAATTATATACCAGGAATGAAAACTCAAACGTCTCAAACGACTCAAATGTCATACCAGCTCACAGTGAACTTATAATCCCGGCACATGTTTATACTATTTCCACGAATATATATATATACACAAACCTAAATTATTCTTATCTATATTTAAATTTATCATTATCTGTACAACCCAAATATTTATCAACCTCATTAAAATTGTTATTAATTATCCATCTTATTTTTGTCCAGCTTTGTACATCGTTCGACCGTGGCAACGACTGCTTTATCCATCGCCTGAGAGTACGCCATTGCTACCTCGCGATGGGTATAAAAGGGCAAAGCACAGGTCGAACCGATACCATTCACTGCCTTTTCGGTGCCGGAGCAAGACCTACCCAGGCAGACTTGCACGGCTCGAAAGGCAGTCTCCCTCCCGGACTCAACGTGCGGTATATATCCAATCCATGGTGCAATAGTCAGAGTTATTCCGGCATTGTACCCGATTGATATATAAAAGACCTCCATAGTACAATAGTCGGAGTAATTCTGGCATTGTATTGTCTTACACCACACGCTCGAGTCCCATTAGTTATTAGTAAAATCATACCATGTTTTTTTTATTTTTCCTAATGACTCTTTTTTTAAAACAATAAAAAGGTACTTTTTTCCGATATCAACCGTGTCTTTTAGTTATTTCAACCCAAACAATCAAAACCAATCGTTCTACGAACCTCAGGTGTCACCAAATACTAATGAATCAGCAAATCACAATGTACTCATCAATGCTCAAGAATTAATTAAAAATATATTATGCGGAAATGTTTTCAATATTATAAAAAATCAACAAGTTCTAATAAGTGTAATGAACCCTACAGAGGAACCACAAGAAATAATGACGCTAAAACTCACGGATCTATCTCACATAATTCTCGATACAGTCTCAATGAAGAACGTGCGTACAGCGGAAAAATATAGCAATACAGAAAATCGTATTCAAATTTTAAAAGATTCACTCAGATGCGACTATATGAATAATGAAGAAAAAGCAACCATTCAAGAGCTATGCAGTGAATATGCAGAAATATTCTTTTTAGAATGAGACACAATCAACTGTACAGAAGTGATACATCACGAAATAAAAATACCATGTGGCACTCAACCAATTTATCAGAAACCTTATAGTCTTCCATATGCACAGAACGAAGAAATAAACAAACAAGTCAAACAACTAGAACGAAATGAAATAATAGTCCCCAGTGAGAGCCCTTAGAATGCTCCACTCTCATTGTTCCAAAGAAAACGGATGCTACAGGGAGTAAAAAATACAGGGTCGTAGTAGATTTCAGAAAGTTGAATAATACACAGTAGGTGACGCGTTTTCGGTGCCGGACCTAACATCAATTTTAGATCAGCTAGGGAAAGCGAAATACTTCTTCTGCCTTGATTTAGCCAGCGGATATCATCAAATTGGAATTCATCCAAAGGATATGGAAAAAACCGCTTTCAAGGTCATTATGAGTTTAAGAGAATGTGCTTTGGTATAAAAGGGGCTCCGGCTACATTCCAAAGATTAATGAACAAAGTATTAAATGGAATCAACGGCTCAAGGGCATTTGTGTACTTAGACGATATAATTGTTATCGGCACAACTCTTCAAGAACATACAACACGTCTACGCAAAGTGTTTGAAAGACTGAGGCAGCATAATTTACAACTCCAACCTCCAAAATGTGAATTTCTGAGGAAGGAAGTTAACTATCTGGGACACGTCATTACGGAAAATGGCGTTAAACCCGATCCAAAGAAAATTGAATGTATAGTTAACGATCCGGTATCTAATAGCACAAAGAAAATCAAATCTTTCCTAGGATTAATAGGGTATTATAGGAAGTTCATAAAGGATTTTAGCAAAAAGGCCAAGCCGCTGACCAACCTATTAAAACAAAATCATCCATTCATCTGCTCAGATAGCTACCAAGACTACTTTCTCTTCATTAAGAATGTTTTAACAAACGAACCACTAATGCAATATCCAGACTTTAATCAACCGATCAACATCACAACAGATGCGAGCAAAATCGCGATAGGCGCTGTTCTGTCACAGGGAAAAATTGGATCGGACTTACCGATAGCGTATGCATCTCGCACATTAAACAGGGCAGAAACTAACTATAACACGACGGAAAAAGAATTATTGGCAATATTGTGGGCAGTAAAACAGTTTCAACAGTATTTTTATGGACGAAAGTTCAATATAGTAACGGATCATAAACCACTATCGTGATTCGTGGCTGATTGGAGTGAAAGATCCAGGTGCATGTTTAACCAGATGGAGACTGCAATTAGAGGAGTACGATTATAACATTGTCTATAAACCAGGCATACAAAATTATAACTCAGACGCTCTGAGACAAATAACGGTCACTAGTGTACTTCAGGAGTCTGAAACCTAAATAGAATACCTGAAACACTTAGAAGACGTGCAATCAAAGCTAATAACGAACTCAGACGTCATAGAAGTAGAAGGAAATTTATTAGAGGCACCAAATGATTATACCATTGGACACTGTGTGTCTAAAGATTTCAAAATGTTAAAGGTGTACAAGTCTAGAATTTAGACGAAAATTTGGTAAAATCGATCAATTAATACAGCAACACAAACAAGTAACTTAAATGGCGGCTATTCAGTGCAATCAACGCTATATTTTATACATAATCACAAAGGAAATGCATTATCAAACGCCCACTTGTGGAACAATGTTTCTCGCAATTAAAAACCTTCGGAAATTTGTGAATTTTATGGCCTAAATAAGGTAGTCCTTCCCAAAATCGATGATGAGTATGATTAACTAGACTGGACTCAAGTGCGTACATTGATACGATATGTTTTTAAAACTTCGAATATCAAAATAACTATCTATAGTAGGGACACTTACTCAAAGGAGGAAAAACACAATATCATTGAGGAATTTCACATAGATCCACCAGGAGGTCACCAAGGTGTTTCTCGTACTATTAAAAGAATCAAGCAACACCATAATTGGAAAGGCATAAAAAGGATGTACTAGATTATATAAAAGCATGCGAATCTTGCCAAGTAAATAAAAGTGGAAACCGCACTGTGCAACAACCCATGGTGATAACATCAACGGCCAGTAGAACATTTGAAAAAAATTGCCTAGAGATAGTAGGCCCATTAGAAACGTCACATCGAGGAAACTCGTACTTACAGGATGATCTGACAAAGTTTTCACTAGCGGTACCATTACCAAACCATACGGCTAATACGATAGCAATTTTGGATTCCAGACTCTGGAATCCAGAGGTCGCAAGGATAAAAACTTTGTACTGTGGTCTTGATAATTTAAAATCCATCTAAATTTACCATCAGGATTTGATTGAAAATCCACTAAATCGACTTGCCCCCTTTCATTAAAATCTTCACTTATTATGGGTTTAATGACTAATTTACGGTTTGCTGGTTTTTTACTGTTGCGTGATAAACAAGTTGACAGGAAAGCTTCTATTTCTGGTCTTGGAATCGCGTATTTATTATTTAAAGCCATGCGAAGCTTCACATTTCCCCCATGTCCTGTTCTGGTATGAAAATCTTTTAATTAATATTAATAGAAACAATTTGTAATAACCTGTGGTACCTGTAGGCTGTGATACCTTATCGATGTACTGTGTACCTATGTTCAACACTCATGTGGATATTAGCCGATAGTAATTACTTATCTGTAATCGGTGTCACATCGTATAACATTTTACTGAAGTGTACAGTCTCGTTGAAATACTCGTGAAACGCATTTATTGTAATAAGTACTAAAATTTACCCGAACAGGACATGGGGGAAATGTGAAGCTTCGCATGGCTTTAAATAATAAATACGTGATTCCAAGACCAGCAATAGAAGCTTTCCTGTCAACTTGTTTATCATGCAACAGTAAAAAACCAGCAAACCGTAAATTAGTCATTAAACCCATAATAAGTGAAGATTTTAATGAAAGGGGGCAAGTCGATTTAGTGGATTTTCAATCAAATCATGATGGTAAATTTAGATGGATTTTAAATTATCAAGACCACAGTACAAAGTTTTTATCCTTGCAACCTCTGGAATCCAAAAGAGCAATTGAAGTAGCAAGAAATTTACTTTCATTATTCCTAACTTTTGGGGCTCCAAAAATCTTGCAAAGTGATAACGGTCGAGAATTTGTCAACACCATAATTACAGAGCTCAAAACTCTGTGGCCTGACTGTTTTATAGTGCATGGTCGACTCAGACATCCACAAAGTCAATGTAGTATAGAAAGAAGTAACCAAGATATCGAAAATATGTTGAGATCATGGATGGTTGATAACAATTCAAAAAAATGATCCATTGGCTTAGAATTCGTCCAATTTCAAAAAAATTGTTCCCATCATCGAGTAATTAATAGATCTCCATACAAAGCTTTATTTGGAAGTGACCCGAAAATAGGTTTAACAACTTCAAAATTACCATCAGAAGTTTTGCAAAAAATATCAACTGAAGAGGATTTACTAATGTATACCGAAGACTCAGACGATCCACATTCTACGATTAAAATGATCACTTCACGTTGTAGTCTTTGTGGCAATGAAATAATGGTAGAAATGGGGTACAAAGGTAATTCGCTTCCACGTAGTGTACCCCGGGCAACGTCCTAGACGGCTAAAGAATTACCACCACCGGCTGCTGTACTGTTCTTAGAACCTCACAGCAACCATGAGCAACAACAACACTTCTCAACCAGGAAACAGTCCTTCTGAGGACTATTTGACTCGAGATCTGGGCACTCAGCTTCGTATCTTTCAACTTAATGTGGAAGGAATTAGTAGTGATAAAGCAGATATCTCGAAAGATTATTGAAAGAACATAAAATATATGTGGTAATGTTGCAAGAAACTCACGTTCCAGATGAGCTACAAATGACACGAAGAGCTACAATTTCTGGATACACACTAATTTCAGCTCTATACCATAGAAGCTATGGATCTGCTACCTACGTTAGGAACGATATAAAAAACTGGAGTCATCTTTTTTCTACATCGACAGACACCGTATACATTATAGCCATACGTGTCGCTGAGATAACCATCCTCAACATATATAAGCTACCTAACGAAATATGGCCAACCCCTCCACTACCAGTCATGCCACATCAATCAATATATATTGGGGACTTTAACAGCCACCATACTAGCTGGGGATATGATATTAATGATAATAATGGTGAAATATTATACAACTGGATGGATAGCGAAAACATGCAACTGGTATTTAATGCAAAAGATAGGAAGACATTTCACTCGGGCCGGTGGGATAGAGGCTACAACCCTGACCTTTGCATCGTCTCAAAAAATAAAAACCAAATAGCTATACCAGCTTACAGAACCGTTTTAAATAACTTTCCAAGAAGCCAGCATAGGCCTATACTCATAAATGTCGGCATTCAAATCCCAATTGTTAAAACCATTCAGAAACCGAGATGGAATTTTAGAAAAGCGGACTGGCATACTTTCGCGAAATCTATAGATGCAAATATCAGGTGGATCAAACCAACAAGTAATAATTACGACCGTTTTGTCGGTATTGTTAAAGGAGCGGTAAAGCGCTGTGTACCCCGAGGTTATAGACGAGATTATATACCATGTTGGAATCCTGAAAGTAATCAACTTTATACAGAATACCAAAAAAATGGCACAACTGAGCTTGCAGACATGCTCCTAACTTCACTGGCAAAATCACGTAAAGATAGATGGATTGAGACGATGGAAAAGCTAGATTTCAAACACTCCAGTAGAGAAGCCTGGAATCTGCTCCGCAGACTTGACCCGAACCCGACAAGAACAAAATCGATACCGAAAATAAAACCCGGTGAATTTGCCAACAGAATAATCGAAATGACCAGAGCTTCGATGGATAAAGAAACAGCAAGAAAAGTCACTATGAACCTAAAAAATAAAAAACGTGAAACGACGGACAGATCTAAATGGGCAGAGAATTTTGTCTCTGAAGAAGTACAAATAGCTTTAAAAAGTGTAAAAACTGGTAAAACGGTGGGACTAGATGGTATTCACCCAGAATTCCTTAAGAACTGTGGTCCCAATACAAGAAAATGGTTAGCCGACTTTTTCTCCGACATATTATGCTCGGGTAAATTACCAAAATGATTTAAAACAACCAAGGTATTAGCGGCTCTAAAACCAGAGAAGCCAAATGACGACGTAAAAAGTTATAGACCCATATCGCTACTAAGTGCAAGTTACACGCTACTCGAGAGACTAATCTATAACCGAATATCAAAAACCATAGATGAGGTCTTGCCGCAAGAGCAGGCAGGGTTTCGTCCACAACGAAACTGTTGTGACCAAGTCATGGCGCTAACCACTCACATCGAAAACGGCTACGATAAAAAACTAAAAACGGCTGAAGCTTTTGTCGATCTGTCCTCTGCTTACGACACAGTTTGGCGAAAAGGCTTATTATCTAAATTCCTCGATGTAATCCCCTGTAAAACATTACTCAAACTACTTAACAACATGCTCAGTAATAGACAACTAACCGTCTACATAGGAGAGGAAAAAAGTAAGACGAGAGTGCTAAATAACGGCTTACCACAAGGATCGGTCCTAGCACCACTATTATTTAACCTATATACAAAAGATCTGCCTTCAACATCTTCCAAAAAGTTCATCTATGCGGATGATATAGCCCTGGCTAGTCAGAGTACCAGCTTTGAGGGACTAGAAGAGCCCCTAACCAACGACCTTAGTAAGTTAGACTCATATTTTAAACGGTGGAGACTAAAGCCCAACCCAACAAAAACGGAAGTAACAGTGTTTCATTTGAATAACAAAAAAGCTAGTCGAGAAATAAATATAAACTTTGGCGGTCAGGAAGTACGAAATACTAAACACCCAAAATACCTAGGAGTGGTTCTAGATAGAACACTCACTTATAGAGAACACCTAACCAGACTATCAGCAAAAGTCAAGACCCGTCAGAGCATCATTTCAAAGCTATCTAGCTCAACATGTGGAGCTGATGCGAATACGTTACGTATAAGCAGTGTTGAGACTTATCTAGATAAACAATTACTCATATATTATCTTATCTAGATTACTATTTTGCCATTTATCTATTGGTTATCTAAGATGACATATTTTCTTATCTAGATAAATTTAGCTAGATAAATTTATTTAAATCGTATACATTATTCATGAATAATATTAATTTTTTTACTAAAATTTTCTATCAAAGCCGATGACAGAACATTATCCAACAGTACATATTATATTCATAATGAGTTTTAACCTAAGACCTAAGTGGCTTTAGACTTATAAACTAGGACATTAGACACTAGGCGATATATTTTAATTTTTAATCGCTGCGTTTCCGAAGATAAAGGCGCACGTGATTAATTCGCTAGTCGCCACACAAAATAATAATATAAATAATATTATATAATATTATTGAAATTGAATTCATGGTATCATTGATTATAAATACTACTATACTAGTACCTATTTATAAACGATGCGGGTATTAACGGTTGACGATTTCAACAATAATTGTTTTTAAATTATTCGCCTAGGCTATACATATGGAAAAACACTAAAAATAGCTTTCCATACGAAAAGATAAGACTGTTTATTGATTAGACATGTAGTATGCGTGCGTATGTAATCGGCATCCTTCAGTTTACTGAGTACTGACCAGTAAGTGCTGACCGTTGTGTTGTATTGTGTATACTGTAAACTTTTATCATGGACCGTTTTGTTACGAAAAAAATTCGTCTAGATCTAGAAACGGTGGCAACTGAAGAAAATGTTGACGATCCACGTTCAATAATAGACAGATCTAACCAAGCACCTCTTGAAGCTCCTAGTTTTAAATACTTATTTAATGATTTTTATAAAGTATTAACTGTGGAAGGTAAAAAACTGTCAGCTATATGTCAAAACTGCCAAAAAGTTGTAAATGGATCAACTAATTCGAGTGGAAACTTTTTAAGCCACATTAAAGTAAGTTTTGTATATTTTATTACTACATTTTATACAAATACATTGTTATTTTAGGATTATTATAGAATTTATCAGTAAATAATCACAGGACATATATTTGATTTTGCACACTATTTGTAATAGTATACATATCAATACATTATGTAATAACTAATAATATAGTCTAGTACTCTAGTATATAGTACTATAGACTATAGGAGGTGGTATCGGTAAATTCTCACCGGTCGCCACTGCAGTTAAATTTGAATGGTGCCAATTTTGAATTTATTACAAAGATTTTAATGATAAAAATAAATTTTAATAACAATTGTCATTACTTATTAGTTATTACTTATTATCAAACTTTGATTGTAGATCAACACGTTGATCTACAAAAATTAAAAAATACCAATGCATATTATTTATTTTACTTTTATGGTGATATACCTACTGGCTAGTGACCACTACCTTTATGATATAATACACATAATAATATTAGTAGTACTGAACTGCAGGATTGCAGCCTGCAGGATAATATTATATTAACTTACTTTTATTAAACTTCTAAGTAGGTATATTAGACTTGTATCATGTAAAGGTAAACTGAGTGTTGATTATAAAGTAGGTACCTGTACCTAGTACCTGTACAAGTTACAAAATGTTACATCTTATGTGAAGTTCATGCAGTGGCGCCAATCACCGAATTTATCTATGACATAAGTCATAGTATATTTTTTAGATGGGGGAGGGGGCATTGTAGTGTACTGCAGGGGATTTCGCTGTGGATCCAGAATTGATGATGGGGGGCCCCTTGATTGTACAATGTCATACTATATTTTAAATATTTCGGTGCCACTGAGTGTATGACTGAAATAATGTAAACATTGTGTATTTAGTTATTTCCTATTTCCAATATAAAATAGTTAATTCCATGAATGGTCTTCTTTATTATAAGTCTTATAAAGAAATTACCTATACATTTACAGCTCAAACATAACTCATTGATGCAAAAAGTAAAAGAAGCAAGGAAAAGACATGATGTATCCAAAACAACAGAGATTCAAACAAAACTGTTTAGTGGTCCAGCTAAAAAATGGTCCAAAGAAAAGGTAATTTTACTTACTAGTTGTTTATAAGTACTTCTCCAGTACTTATTAATAAAATGCATTTATAGATATAATTATGGTACCTATTACAAAGTTAGAAACAAA
>JANEHU010001249.1:0-10380 GCA_027563435.1 Nasonovia ribisnigri | reverse complement strand
CATTATCAAATAATGTTCTAAAAATAATTAGGCAAGCCATGGAAAATGTGATATTAATTATAATAGATGAGATTAGCATGATTTCAAATATAACACTAACTTATATTAATTTAAGATTATGTGAAATATTTGATACCGGAGATATAAATGATGGGTGGTTTGGACGCATGCATTTATTAATGTTTGGAGACTTACTACAACTTCCACCAGTGAATGAAGAATCTCCTTTTATTTCTTTGAAAAAAAATCAAATTGATAAGTACACGCATTCACTTGGTACGTTAAACATATGGCAAAATTTATTTAGTTACGACGAATTAATCGAAAATATGCGTCAAAAAAATGATTCCGTTTATGCATCTATTTTAGAAAGGGTAAGAATTAATGCAGTAACATCTGATGATATTGAATTAATTAACAAAAGAAAAATTAAGTTCAAAATCAATAATAATAATAATAAAAACATTTCTGTAATTGTAGAGTTGTATAATTTGATATCAAGTTTGCCTGAATCAACATTAGTACTTTTACCAACTAGAAATCATTGTAAAGAACTTAATAAAGGCTTTTTAAATTTATTACCTACAGAAATCATAAATCTTGAAGCACAAGATTCTGTAGATGCTAAACCAGCATCAAAATGTAAAGCTATAAAAAAACTTGCATTATTAAATTCAGATAGTTCACGTCCTGCAGGATTAGAAAAAAATATTAAAATTAAATTAAATTGTAAAGTTATGATTATAAGAAATATAGATGTCACACTTGGATTAGTCAATGGAGCTATCGGGATGGTAAAACAGGTGATATATGATGGGTTCAGTGGAATTCCAATAAAAATAAAAATAGCAGTAAAAGACAAAGAATTTGACATTGACAGAGTTAAAAGTAAATTTGAGGTTTTCCCCGGTTCATTTATTTATAGAAATCAATTTCCAATAACTCTAGCATATGGTATAACTATACATAAAAGTCAAGGTATGTCATTAGAATGTTGCATTGCTGATGTAGGTAATACTATATTTTCGTGTGGACAAACTTATGTAGCCCTATCTAGGGTCACTAGTTTAAGCGGTTTACATTTAATTAACTTTGATCCTGTAAATATTAAAGCTCAAACATCAGCAATTAATGAGTATAACCGTCTGAAAAAACAATATCGTCCTGATTTGAAGTTAATAGACATTAATTTAAAAAAGCACAACAAAATTAAGGATTTACCTTGGGTGAATCCAACTAAAAATGTTATAAAAGATGTTCAACAAAAACAATTCATAAATCAATTACCAAATCAACTTTTACTATTACCAGGTTTTACAAATTATGATGGAGTATCATGTTATGCAAACGCATCACTACAAATGATTTTTAACTGCCATTACATAATAAACCAATTAGTACAAAATGAAGAACATTCTGCTTTGACTAAATTAGCTAAATCATATTTATCACAACAGAACCCACTTAACAGTATTCCTTTAAGACGATCTTTAGGACAACATTTTAATCATGTTCAGCAACAAGATGCAGCTGAATTTATCAATGGCCTTCTTTGTCATAGTGATTCACTTAAAAATTGTCTAAAACATGAATTAATATCGATATTAACATGTTTAAATTGCTATGATGTTAGAACCAATAAAACGCCAAATTATATATTACCTCTAGCAGTTACTGAGAATAAAGTTACATTAAATTCATTATTTAATGAATTTAAGCTGCGGTCACACGATGATAGTAAAACGTGATACTTGCTTTCGCGACAGCGTACTGTCACCGTACGAACTCCAACGATAGTTACTATCACACTATCTTACTTTTGAACTCTCACACTATCATGCATGTATGATAGTTCTATCACGATAGCAACTATCACGTTTTTCTATCATCGTGTGACCTCGGCTTTAGCAAAGAAATAATACTTGAAATAAATTGTAGTAATTGTAGGATCACAGGAAACCATTCGAAAGTAATGAACGTATCTAGTACAAGACAATATTTGTGTATACAACTACAATTATGGAATGAGTTACAAGAAAAAATGCATAATGTATCATTAATATCTTTGTCAACAACATCTTTAAAAGTTGATGAAAAAATGTATAGAATATGTTCTGCGATTTGTCATCACGGGGAATCATTACATCATGGTCATTATACAAGTTTAATAAAAAAATCAAACCTTTGGTTCAGATGTAATGATCTCACTTCTAATAAAGAAAGATGGCCTAGAGGTGGCAAAGACATTTATATGCTAATCCTCGAGAAGCAAAATTAATAAAAATGTATTGAGGTATAAATGATAAAAATTGGTGATATCAAAACAAAAATCCTCCGTCTAACTCCGTGTACAAATTAGCTAAGTAAAAAAAAGAAGAAAAAAAATCAAAAAAAAAATCATTGTATAACCAAAACATTTTTCGCTTCATATAGAATTTATAAAACCAGTAATTTCAAAACACTATAAAGATGTGATATCATAAATAAATGCTAAGTAAACTGAATTTAAGTATATTTAGTCTGTTTCGATAATTTATTTACTTGGCGAGGAAATTTTTTACTTCATACGATACAATATAAGAACCGTGGCGCTGGATGAATAATTAGACAATAAGACATTATAAATTAAAAATATTACAGTGAACATTTCTATACTAATCAAAATAATACTCTACAACCAATAATAACACTGTATACTCTATATTAATACTAAAATTTCCTCGCCAAGTAAATAAATTATCGAAACAGACTAAATATACTTAAATTCAGTTTACTTAGCATTTATTTATGATTTCACATCTTTATAGTGTTTTGAAATTACTGGTTTTATAAATTCTATATGAAGCGAAAAATGTTTTTGTTATACAATGATTTTTTTTTTTTGATTTTTTTTCTTCTTTTTTTTACTTAGCTAATTTGTACACGGAGTTAGACGGAGGGTTTTTGTTTTGATATTCAGTGTTAGGATTAAGGAGGAGTGTTGAGATATGAATCCTACACTGTCACACATTATTATATCTATATAACTTTATATTATCGTTATCTATAATGACGGTACATCATTATATAATTATATCCATCGATGTGCTTTCCATTCATATAAATAAAGTTAGTCTGTTTCGTATCGTCAACCTGTGCGTTCCCTTATTAGTTATTATAAGCGCGTTACCTCTTACCCACAATTCATTATATATACTAGCCATAATATTTAGTAATTCTGTTATATCACTACAAAATATTCTTAAATCTTCTAATGCTTCCTTAGCATCGAATTCTTCATCCGCTTCTGAAGTTGATGGAGATTGTATATTTAAGTCTGATAAATCACTGTCTAAATCATTATTATCCATTCTGAAGTTGGAATTATAAAAAAATGTTAAGATGCTTTTATAGATAAGTACTTAACTTTTAAACTCTTTTAATAAATTAGAAAACAAAAAGGTATAATAGAACTTTCAACTTGGCACTATATAACTCAACTAAAACAATATTCTAGAAGAAATTGATAAAATAAATCATAATAATAATAGTATCTTCTAGAATATTCGATAGTAGTTAAAAATCAATGAACTAGAGGGCGGAATATATTTCATTTTTTTAAATTCCCGTTTTTAAATTAGAAATTAGTTAATATTATGTTTTAATAAAACAACTTTTTAAAGAATTACATTTTTTACATTTTGCAGACATTCTTTTCAAATTATTTTTAGTCATAATTATATGTGTATTAATATTAACTGTTTTTTGTTTACATTTAATACAATATATATTCCCCATTTATAAGAAATTAAATTAATATAATTTTTAATTATGCTGTATACTTGTAACCGTTAAATTGTGTTTGTTTTAAGTATTTTTCTCTGGGGAAAAAGTTAATAGTTTCTTTAAAATCTGCTTCTTTTAAACATATACTATCCTCGATTATTTTATTAGATTTATACAGCAATGTCAATTGATTATAAAATTTATAACAAATTCTGTATTCTATAATTCTTTCATTAAGCTTATAAGATTTTTCAAAAATTTCTACAATTCCGTTTAATAACGAAAACATTGTTAATAAAGGTAATAAAAAATAACCAATTGGACCAATTGTGCTTGGAAACAATTTTAAAGCTAGTAAACAAAAACTGACTTTTGAATAGTAATTGTAACTTTTTCTATAAACTAACATATTTTTTTCTAAATACGTTTCCATTTAAACATGATTATTTATAATAGCTATAAAACAAAATTTTAGAATTAAAAACGTGTCCCTTTTTGGGGGACGCGTTAAATATAGATTTTATACATCTAAAATTACATTATTCATATTATCCATTCTCTTTTTATGATTGTTTGATATCAAATGTGTACTATAAGATCTCAAATATATTTTTTTCCACATTCGCATATTTTAAAATCATTATTAACTTTTTATAAAATTTAATTTGTAGTTTATTTAATTTATTATTAAACATTTTTCTCTATAAATATAAAATATAAATATAAACAATGGCTCAAAACAAAAACAATAAAATTATTGGTCTTTATGAAAAGATAAAAAATAATGAAGGATTATTGCAATCATTAAAAACAGGGGAAGTATTTTTATGTCCAAGATGTCAAGATTTTAAGAGGCCTGATGAATTTTCTAGAAACCAAAGATGGTGTAAGGTTTGTATGAAAACGACAATTAATAATGATTTTAAAATATGTGAATGTGGAAAAAAAATGTGTTTAAGATGTTATAGCAATCATTTGTTATCCAAATATCACATAAAGAGATTAGATAATAATATATCCAAAGAGAACATTTCACCCAAATTAAGTCATTAAAATTGTATACAACTATTTAATTTGTTCAAATTTAATATCATTATTTTTTAAAAATTCTATAAATTTATGTAATTCATGTCTATTTTATAGAATTTTAATTTTAATTTTAACACTGTGATAAAAATAAATTTTTTTAAATTTTTAGAAATTTTTCAAACTTTTTTTATTTTAATACAAAAAATCACATAAAGAAGTTAGATATTATATCCAAAGAAAATATTACACAAAAATAAATTCATTAAATAAACAAAAAATGTCTTTTATAAATAAAAATAAATTTAATCTTTAAAGTTTATTTGATATTTAAATAATATTAAATAAAAAAAATATTATATTTTCTTTATAATAAATGGAAAGCATAAATAAAATTAAACCTTTAATTAAAGGAAATAACAATAATAAAATGGATAACAAAACTTGTGATAAATGTAACTTAACAGTTAGTTACAAAAATTGGTCTAGACATTTGAAATCTATTCGTCATCAAAACAATGATCCAGATCAAACAATTATACCTCGATTTAGAGGAACATACAGGGGCAGGGGTACAACAACAACAAATATAAGAACAAGACAAGGGAGAATACCCAAACCACATAAAGTTTTCAATTTTAGTGCAAAAATAATTGAAAAGAACAACACGATTCGACCTATTTTAATAACTGAAGAAACAGCATTTCAAAGTAGATTAATAACTTATATTATTAAAAATAACATGGGTATTAAAGATGTACAAGTGTTTTTAAATCGTTTAGATAATCCAGTAATAGGGCGACTTAAACAAGTATTAAAGAAGCAAAATTTAAAAGTTAATATTATGTTTCTTGCTATATATAAGAGAGGTACTAATGAAGAAAATATGGAGTATAAAGAATGTAATTTTAAAACAGCAAATACAATTTTAACTACAAATTCTGACTTAAATGTTTATTATACAAATGAAAAAATTAAAATTGTAAATGAAATTGAAGAGTTTGTAATGAAGAATTCTCAATGGAGACTTCATCAAATTTTAAGTTTGGGAATAAATATAAATAAATATGTTCCTTTTAAAGGTTCTTCATATATTCCATTACCTGAAGATATTCAAAATAAACATGCTATTATAAATGTTAAAAATAAAGATGATAAATGTTTTCTTTGGGCAATACTATCTGCTTTACATCATGTTGAAAAAGATGCACAAAGAGTAATTAAATATATTCCTTTTGAAAATGAATTTGATAATGAATTAAAAGGTATTAAATTTCCAGTAAAAACCACAGATGTTCCAAAATTTGTTAAAAGAACTAAAGATATTTCTATTAATATTTATTGTTTAGATAAAAAAGTAATTGTACCTTTAGAAATAACTAAAATAGAAAAAACTAATCATATAGATTTATTGTATTTAAGAGAGGATATTGATAATAAAGGACCTTATTGTTGGATTAAAGATTTATGGAAACTAGTAGGAAGTCAAGTTACAAAAGATGGTCAGTTATAAAAGATTTTTATGTAAAATGTGTTTAAATAGTTTTGATACAGAAAATAAGTTAAATGACCATAAACATTATTGTGCTAATAATAAAGCTGCTAAATTGGTTCTACCAGAACCCTATAATAAAACATTAAAATTTAAAAATTATAATCATTCATTAAGAGTCCCTTTTGTGATTTATGCTGACTTTGAATGTACACTTCAACCAATATATACTTGTCAACCAAATGATACAGAGTCTTTTACAAAATGTTATCAGAAACATATACATAATAATTTTTGTTATTTTATTAAATATAGTAATGGTGATTATAAACCTCCTGTAGAATATTCTGGTCCAAACGTAGCTCGAGAATTTTTTGAATGTATGAAAAATGAAGAAATACTTATTTCTGCAATATATGATAAAATAGTTCCTATGGAAACATTGAATGCAGAAAAATTAAATAACCATTATAATAAATCTGATAAATGTCATATTTGTGAAAGATATTTATCAGATTTACCTCCAATGTTAGAAAAAAATTTTTAAATAATTAAAGGTGTTATTGAATATTGCAAACAATTAAAAATATTTCAAGACGATGATGTTAAAAATTAAAATTATATAAAAAAAAAGCTTGTAAAAGAATTAGAAAATAAAAATAAAAATATGAGATAAGTTCGCGATCATGACCACTTGACAGGAATATATAGAGGAGCGGCTCATTCTATATGTAATCTTAATTACCAAAATCCACGTTTTATTCCAATTGTTTTTCATAATCTTTCAGGTTATGATTCCCATCTATTTATAAAAGAATTTGGGAACGATTATGAAAGAATAAAATTAATCCCAAATAATGAGGAAAAATATATTTCTTTTTCAAAAATGATGCCACGTGTAATATCTAGAAAAGGTAAAGACAAAGACTACAAAGACATAGTAATATTTACAGAATTAAGATTTATTGATTCATTCAAATTTTTACCTAGTTCTTTAGACAAGTTAACAAATAATTTAAGAAATGATTCGAAATTCAATTTAAGAAATAAATTTAAAGAACTTAGTAAATTTTTTCCTAAAAAACATTTAGATTTAGTTACTAGAAAGTTAGCTTATTAGAAGAAAAATTTAATGAAACTTGTTTACCTCCTATAGAAAAATTTTATAGTTCTCTCACTGATAAAAATATAACAATAGAAGAATATAAAAACTCACAAAAAATCTGGAAAGTGTTTAATATACAAAATCTTCGTGAATTCACTAAATTATATAATAAGATTGATGTTTTATTATTAGCAGATATAATAGAAAATTTTAGAGACATTTCTTTAAAGAATTATAAATTAGATCCTCTGTGGTACTACACTACACCAGGATTTGCATGGGATTGCATGTTAAGAATGACAAAAGTAAAATTAGATTTATTAACAGATGTAGATCAAATATTGATGATCGAATCTGGAATCAGAGGTGGTTTATCTCAATGTAGTCAAATATATTCAAAAGCAAATAATAAATATATGGGGGATAAATTTAAAAAAAAGGAGGAATCAATATTTTTACAATACTTGGATGCAAATAATCTTTATGGGTGTGCAATGAGTAAATATTTACCTACTGGAGATTTCAAATGGGTTGATAATATGAATAATTTTGATGTAATGAATATTTCTGACAAATCGCGTAAAGGTTATATTTTAGAAGTAGATTTATCTTATCCTAAAGAACTTCATGATCTACATTCAGATTTCCCTTTAGCACCAGAAAGACATTTTGATAACAAACAACTCCCAAAATTATTAACAACTTTGTATGATAAGAAAAAATATATAATACATTATGAAACTCTAAAATTATTTATTAAACTAGGTTTAAAATTAGAGAAAATTCATAGAGTGTTAGAATTTAGTCAATCTCCTTGGTTAAAAGTTTATATTGATTTTAATACTACCTAATCTTAGATCAGAAGCTAAGAATGAGTTTGAAAAAGAATATTTCAAATTAATGAATAATAGTGTTTATGGACGTACTATGATGAATGTTCGAAATCATGTTGATATAAGATTATGTACTAATGCATTCAGCTTAGACAAATTAATTGCAAAACCAAATTTTGATAAACGGATAATTTTTACAGAAAATTTAGCTGCAGTACATATGAAAAGAACACAAATATCTTTCAAACAACCAATATATATAGGAATGTGTGTTTTAGATTTATCTAAAATGTTAATGTATGATTTTTATTATAATATTATAAAGAAAAAATATGGAAATAGAGTTAGATTGTTATATACAGATACAGATTCACTAATATTAGAAATAAAAACTAATGATTTTTATCAAGATATGAAAATTATGTTAGATCATTTTGACACTTCAGATTATTCAAAAGATAATATTTATGGTTTACCTTTAGTTAACAAAAAAGTCTTAGGCAAGTTTAAAGATGAGTTAAATGGAAAAATTATGACTGAATTTATAGGTTTAAGATCCAAATTAGATTCACATCGAATCTTAGATACTGAAAAAGAAATAAAAAAGCTAAAGGTGTTAAAAAAAATGTTGTGGAAAATAAAATATGTTTTAATGATTTTGAAAATTGTTTGCTAACAAAAGAATAAAAATATGTTAAACAAAATTTATTTAGAACTAAGAAACATGATATTTTTACTATAGAACAAAACAAAAAAGCTCTAAGTGTTTATGATGATAAAAGATTTATTTTGGACAATGGTATTGATACATTAGCTTGGGGACATTATACAACAGACATAGATAGAAATGATTTTGTAAACCATCTCAATCATAGACCTTATACTAATAGACAGGAGATTAGTGTCGGCGGAGCGTGGCAATATAGAGGGCACTCGTTCTTTACTCGTTTACTCGTATACGGTAGTACGGTACCGTACACTGTATAGCGCATTGATATGATACCAGCGTCTGCGTATTATCACTACAACGATGGACTGAATAAACAAATTAATTCGTTTTAGTTTAGTTTATTTACTTTACTACTTAATAAGTAATAAGTAATAACTGACACCAAGACTTAGCATTAGAAAAAAGTTTACTAAACTAATAACATTAACAAATGATTAAAAATAAAATTGTAAATGAGGAAGTACCTATATAATAGTTAAATACTGTGTGCAATGATATAATATTAATAAGTGTTAAAATTGTACATTATTTATAAGATTTTCTTTTTATTGTATTCAAAACAGATATAAATTAATTTTGTTATTATTTTTAATTGTAATCTTTGATCATATGAATAAAATTTTAATATTTTGTTATCACATATTTTAATAATTATTCCGTACTCAGGAATCGATATTATAGTGTAGCTGTACATAATATTATAGTATAATATTGTATATTATTACAGTATACAATAATTGTAAATATACACGCCTGCTGTCAAGACGGGCTACATCACTGCGACATGTTTCCATGCTTCTCATAATGCTAGCATTATAGGCAATTCATGTCTATTAGTATAAGGTCTATGATCTCAATACACTAATTAGAAATCAAAATCAAAAAGATTAGAAAAATATTTTTGTACCTACATTGTTTTCTTTGCGATCTTATTCTGATAAAATAGGAGCTGCGCCAGGACTGGTACACATATTCTACTTATGTTGTATGTGTTTATAATTAGGTATATTCACATTAGAGTCATAACTAATATATAAACATGACGTTAGTATCAATTTAAAGTTTAACCTGCAGTTTTTTAGTAATTTGAGATGGTTTTTTTCGTAATAACTGAATAAGTGTTTATAAATGTATATTAAGATATTAAGAATAAGTAGGTATACAAAACAAATTTAATTTAGATTTTAATTATAATAATCAAATTCGAACACGCATACGTATAATATAATTAATAAGCACAACAGCAAAATCGAATAAACTGTGAACTGTCCAAATTATATATAATGAATCGTACCTAATTCATGCTATAGACAGTTAAAATGTATTGCATTATTAAATAATGTTTTTAGTAGGTACAGTATAAGTAAAATAGGATAGGTACTATAGAATCTATCTAGATCTACGTAAATTTTTAAGCTCCATTGTTTTT
>JANEHU010001248.1:0-28413 GCA_027563435.1 Nasonovia ribisnigri | reverse complement strand
ATATTTGATATAATATTGAGAGGACGTCGCACCCACATGTGTTGTCTCCGTCTTACACACGTACGACAGCAAATTTTTGTTCGCTAGTTTTAATTGGGTATTGTCCAATTCACTCTTATTTTATTTATTAAAAATATTTTTAGAGTCTACAGAAATATAAAAAAATTAGGCTTTACACATTATGTTAAGCATAACGACACAGCCAAGATGTGTGTTCGTATGACTGCAGCATTGGCCCTTTTGCCAGCTAATCGAATCGACCAAGGATTCCAAGAAATTAAAACTTATGCTTTATCTAATGGAGTGCGTTTAGCAAGGTTTTTTACATATTTTTCTAGGTAAGCAGTTTTTAGAAATTGAAATTAGGCACAAACAATTTAATTTTCAAATTATGATTTTTTTCATAGCTATTGGATGAATACCAAACGTCCAGAATGCTTTTCTGTCCATCAACAACCACGACGTACCAATAACAACATCGAAGGGTTCCATTCATCACTAAAACAAACATTTCAAGTTGCACATCCAAATTTATGGAAAATGTTAGGTAAGCATTTACATTTTTTAATTATAATAATGTTGAGTTTTCATTCATTAATGATAGTATACATAAAGTATTGGTTTTATGTTTTTATTTTATTAATGATCATTTTTTATATGGGGTGTGGAGGGTTTTTTTATGTATCACTTACCAAAGTAAAATATCAATACCTATGTAAATTAGGCAGTAAATTTATTTTAGCCTATGGGTGGCAAAAACCTTAATCCGGCTCTGTATATTCGGATGGATACGTTTGAATATCTTATATATTTTTTTTTAAGAACATCTTAAAGGGACTATTGAGAAGCAACATATCATGGTTGGTCAACTATCAAGAGGACTACCAACTACTAGACCAGCCAGATCAAAATATACTTTAAATTCAACACAAATTAAAAATGCATCTGCATTACTTAGTAATGGGCAGTTAACAATAAAAGAATTCTTAATACAATGTTCTTACACTACAGTTGGATACTTCACTAGAGAGTTGCATTGGACTGGTGCTATTCATGGTATACTATACAAAAATAAAAATTTGTTCTTATAATATAATACAGGCTTAATAAATAAAATTCTAGGGATTGCCTTAAATTATATGTGTATGTATTATATTTGTATCACATTTGTCTAATAATATATTTTTTTAAATATTAGATTCTGACGATGAAGATGTTGTAACAAATCAAGGAAATAACATTATTGATGCACCGATTTGGCTAACGTAGAAAGTATGTAACTATGATCATTAATAGGCTCCCTTAAAATAGCCAAAGTTAATAAATTAAGTACTTGGAGTATAATCTTCTAGAATCTTGACCAGCCAAAACAAAAAAAAAACACATTGTACACTTGCATGGCACCCTGCAATAATTAATTTATTGTTTCATTTTTTAATTTATATGTTTATTTATAAAATTTAGTTTCATTTGAACAACCTCTGGTAGTAGATGGTGATCAGGTCGTTAATGCTCCTGCAGAAATCTTAGAAGGTGTGTAATTTTATATAAATATTGTTTTTATAACTCATAAATTCTTAACATATAGACATTTGACTAAAATTAATTGTCTTGATCTATTATTAAAAAAAAAAATGTAGATGATCAAGAACATGAGATTGGAGAAAACTCTATTGTTGAACCTGTTAACACTCCAACTCTGGATAGTAGTATAGGTGTGTAGTCAAAACAAATATAATATGAATAACAATTTATACCAATTCTCATATATACCTAATGGAAGGAAATTAAGTTAAATTAACTATTTATATTATCTAAATTGTATTTTACCATTAACTATTCAGTATTTCCTTCATCTTGTGACTTAAAATAACTTAAGAAAATTAACTTGCCCAGTCTTGCTATTTTTTTTTTAAACTATAATACAATTTATTAAAACACATTTAGCTGAAAAAATATTATTCCTATAACAAATAAATTAATTTATTTTATGTTATATATTTTTGGAGATGAAAATGACTTCATTCTGCCTGAGGATTTGGAAATGCGAGTTTGGGAGAACATTTATGGACCCTTTCAAGAAGATGACGAAGAAATTCCATTTGTTCAAGTGCCAGAACAGCCAGAACAATATCGTGTAACACCGGATCAAAATCTTTGCATTATATGCTTAGAGAGTTTAGCAACTCATGCGCCTGTTCCTTGTGGCCATAAAGTTATGTGTGGAAATTGTTCATCTCAACTTATAGTACACCGTTGTCCTCTGTGTAATATAGATTTTATTTTAATAATTAGAATTTATTAATTTTTAAAGTATAATAATATCATATTTAATAAACTACCTATTGTATGTTCCTAAATTGTATTTATTTTTTTAAATAATTGATTCCTCTACTATAGGTAATTGATAAACACAATTAAATTGTGGTAATTCGTTTTGTACAACACTACATTTTGTTTTCCATAGTTAAAAACCCATTTTATTACTCTATTGGCAATACACCTACCTTTAACCAGAGGCATTTTTAATTTACCAACTAATCTATTAGTACATTTTTCAATATTTACAGAAAATGAAAATAACTGTTTCGATTTTGGTTTTTTTCTTTTTACTACTTCCCGTACCATGTTAATACTGTACGGTTCAATAGTACCTAGTACTATTACAACTTTCAACCAATGTTGACAATGTTTCCTTGTGTTAGGAACCCCTTGTTCTTATAGTAATATAATATAGGTAACGTAGAATTTAGATGGGTAAGCACTTTTGTAAGACGACGTCCGTCGCCATCGAATAATGCATAGTACATAAGTCAGTCGCGAAATAGTCTTAGACTCGATTACTGTGTGTACACTTATTATACAAAATAAAAGTATTAATATCATTTTAATTCATTGCGTTAAAATTCAAATCCTATAAAACTAAGTTTCGATAGCGTACTGTAGTACTTCGAGAGAGCGAACTCATCCTTTAACAGAGGAAAACAACTCAAATTGTCTACGAAGGAACAAACCCAAGTAAGACATAACAACTGGTGGCAGCGGTGCTCTTTGAAGAATACTTCAGGACGGTGAAACGTATTTGTCAATCAGGTGAACACACAGTCTTTAATTAAAATCAATATACCTAATATACGTAATTTACGTATCAATACGTTACTATACGTCCATACGTTTTTATACGTCCATACGTTATAATACGCATATATATATATATATATATATATATATATACACGTATTGTACGTCCATATACTGCACGTAGTTATACGCAGCACATTACGCAAAATTGTGTAACGACAACTTTTGCCGACATCAACAAAACTATCGGGTGACACACTCCAGTTGTCATTACCATCGACCAACGTCGCGCGCGGAGGCGCTTCAAAATATTTTAGTGAGGACGACGTTTGCAATTTTTCTGTCTCCTGTCTTTCGCTTTAAGAGACGCTAAATCAAACACCATCGGTGTCGTCGATTAGCCTTGTCAGCAGCCCGATTTCGTCAGCCGTGACCGTGACACTATTTATGACACTATATAGCATATATGTGACAATATATATATATTGCAATAAGATATCTGTTATACACAAATAAATATACGCATTAATACGCGTATATCAATAAGCCCACATATACGTGGTTTTCGTGCCAGTTATTTCGGGACGGAAAACGTCGAAAGAGGAAACTCGAAGACGTCGCGGGACAACGTGCCATTCAAAAGATTTCAACTCAGGGTCAACCGGAACCAACTTCCAAGTAACGGATCACAGGAAATTCGCAACAAAGATGAAGACGTCGAACACAAGTAGTGTCTTACTATCAGTACTGTAAGTTATCTTAACATAATTAATCGTAGATTATTTAATCCTAATGTATAATAATAACTAGTAGTTAAGTAACCTATGTCAAATAATTCAAGCAGTAGTGACGAAAGTACCCTTGATTCTACTGAAAAAGATCCTAATTTTGAACCTCGATATTTAAAAAATCTAGATAATTCCTCAGGTAATCGATTATTGAGATCCCAAAGTAAAAATATAAAAGACAACTCAGTACCTAAAAATTCTATTGTTAAAACTACAATCACAGGACCAATTAAAACAATGGCCCCAACACCAGTTAAATTATCTTTTGAAACTGCAATTAATATGATCCCAATTTTTGATGGTGAGAATCCACAAAAAATATATTCATTTTTAAATGCTTGTGAGTTTGTCATAAAAAATATGGAAGAAAGTATACAACCCATAATGTTAGAGGCGATCCAAACCAAACTGGTAGGTAATGCTTTCATGGTAACTCAACATAAGGATATTTCATCGTGGGAAATGCTAAGGAAAACACTAGAAGAGTCGTGCTGTGCCACACGCACACCAGGGTATCTGCTATTAGAACTATCTACAACTCGATATCGCCATGGTGAAACAATTCAACAATATACGTCGAGAGTAGAAAAACTGTTACATGAACTTTGCAACGTCAGTGTGAACGGAAAATCATCTGCAGGGGCCAAGACCATTAACAACTTTATAAAAGAAACAGCTTTAACAATATTTATAGAGGGTCTACCAAATAGCATCAGAGGAATCATAAAATCTAGAAATTTACCAAATATAGAAGAAGCAATTAAACAAAGCCTAGAAGAGGAAAAAATGTATCTGTCAAATAAAGACGCGCAACGTCTAATCCAGAATAAACAAAGTACCAGCAGTACCGGTAAATATTGCAAGAACTGCCATAAAAACAATCATAATACAAATGAGTGTAAGTATTCAAAACGTAACGTGGATACAGGTCAACGGTCTAGACCAATGAAAGAAAGTGATTATAAAAGTAACCAGGAGACTAAACAAAGGACCTGTGTGTATTGCAAAAAATCTGGTCATGTGGTGAATGAATGCTATAAAAAGAAGAACGCAGACGCAAGGAAATCCAACCAAAATACTCAAAGCCAACCATCAGTATCGGGAAACGACAAAGAACCGGGCACGGCGGGCATCCGCCCGGTTCGAGAACTAAAACTGATTGCCCAAAATCAAGAGTATTAACTTTTAAAACCAAATTAACAAATAATCACGTCTCATGCGGTATTACACAGTGCGTCATGGGCTCCGCAAATTTACTCGTAGATACAGGTGCCGAACTCAACTTAATAAAATTGGACTCTCTGAAAGACAATGTATTGGTATCAGAAACAAAAACCTACAACATGCAGGGCATCAATGACCAATTAGTCCGCACATTAGGTAGCACGGTGCTAACGGTAGAAATTAATGACAAAACATATGAAACGGAATTTCAAGTAGTTGATTACTCTTTTCCGATCACGGGGGATGGTATACTCGGAAACCCTTTTCTAAAGGACAACGAAGTTATCATTAACGTGAGTAAAGGAGAAATAACAACCCCAACAGACAACGTAAGCACGATACCAGCACGTAGCGAGATGATCGTTTCGGTTGAAGTTGACAATGAAGATTTAGCTGAGCAACAAATCATTCTCATACATGCCCAAGAGATAAATAAGAAAATATTATGCGCTAATGTATTAAATACAATAAAAAATCAAGAAATATTAATAAATGTAATGAATCCAACAGAAGAGCCTCAGACGCTAACAACACTAAAACTTTCAAATCTAACGCACGAAGTCTTCGATATAATAAAAATGAATAGTATAAGCACCAATAAAATTCCCGAAAACAAAGAAAATCGCATTCAGCTAATAAAGGATGCCATAAAATGGGACCACATGAATAAGGAAGAAAAGGAAGCTATAGAACATCAATGTAATGAATTCTCAGATATCTTTTTCTAGAAGGAGATAAGATAAGGTCTACTGAAGCAGTGATGCATGAAATAAAAACACCTGGCGTTTCGCAACCAATTTACCAAAGACCGTACCGCCTTCCTTACGCCCAAAAGGCAGAAATAGACAAACAAGTGGATCACCTCATACAAGATGGAATAATCAGCCCGAGCGAAAGTCCCTGGAACGCTCCTCTGTTGATCGTTCCGAAAAAAGTAGATTCGACAGGTAATAAGAAATACAGAGTCGTAGTCGATTTCCGAAAACTCAACAACCTCACGGTAGGAGATGCATTTCCTATGCCTGATATCACGTCCATTTTGGACCAGTTAGGGAAAGCTAAATATTTTTCCTGTCTGGACATGGCCAGTGGTTATCACCAAATATCAATACACCCGGACGATAAAGAAAAAACCGCATTTAGCACGGATAAAGGGCACTTTGAGTTTAACCGAATGTGTTTCGGACTGAAAAGTACTCCGGCAACATTTCAGAGGTTGATGAATAGAGTCTTACAAGGTATTAATGGATACAGAGCTTTTGTATACTTGGACGACATCATAGTCATAAGTTCCACCTTACAAGAACATATAAATCAATTACGAGAAGTATTCGCTAGACTTAGGAAATTTAACCTTCAATTGCAACCACCAAAATGTGAATTCTTGAGGCGTGAAGTAAATTATTTAGGTCATGTAATTACAGAAGATGGTGTCAAACCGGACAGAGCTAAGGTAGAATGCATATCTAACTATCCTGTTCCACGTAACACGAAAGAAGTCAAAACATTCCTCGGATTGGTAGGGTATTATAGAAAATTTATTAAAGATTTTAGCAAGGAATCAAAACCATTGACTAACCTACTTAAACAGGGGCAAGAGTTTATATGGACCGACCTCTGTCAACATGCATTCATGTTCTTTCGTAAAATATTAACCGAAGAACCATAACTTCAACACCCAGATTTTACCAAACCATTCAATGTAACAACAGACGCTAGCAACATGGCAATAGGAGCAGTTCTCTCGCAAGGGAAAATTGGTTCGGATCTTCCAATCAGCTATGCGTCACGCACATTGAACAAAGCAGAAAAGAATTACAATACAACAGAAAAGGAGCTCCTCACAATAGTGTGGGCCGTTAAACAGTTCAGACCATACTTATATGGCAGAAAATTTGTTATAGTGACAGATCATAGACCACTCACTTGGTTGTTCAGCGTGAAAGACCCGGGATCTCGTCTCATACGATGGAGACTACAACTAGAGGAATTCGAGTATGAAGTAGTGTACAAGCCTGGAACCCAAAATACAAATGCGGACGCACTCAGCAGAATAAACGTCACAAATATAACACAAGAACAAGAAAATTCTAATGCATACCAGACTTATCTAGAGGAGAAGACAAAACGAATAATATCAAACAAAAACATCATAGAAATAGCAGGGAACATTTTCGAAGCACCTGAAGAGTACGTTTTGGGACACTGCACTTCGCAAGATTTCCAAATGAACCAAGGCATCGCACTTGAGTTTAGAAGGAAGTTCGGTCATATCGAAGAACTTAAAAATCAGAAGAAGTCATTAACGGAAATTGCCAGCTTCGTGTCAGAGGGAAGAACCATACTCTACTTGATAACCAAAGAGCAGTACTGGCAGAGCGTAACCTATAATAATGTTTTCCATACATTAATTAACCTAAAAAACTTTTGCTCGTCAGAGGGTATCACAAACCTCGCTTTGTCTAAAATGTCGTATGACTTGGATCAATTACAGTGGCATGAGATTCGTACCATGCTTAGGTATATTTTTAAAGACTCTCAAGTTAAGATATTAATATTTATAGATGACGAATATTCGAACGCAGAAAAACTCCGAATTATCGAAGAATTCCATAACTCTCCAATGGGTGGACACCAAGGGGTATCTAGAACAATTAAAAGGGTTAAGCAACACTACACTTGGAAGGGTCTGAAAAAAGATGTTCAAGCGTATATTGCATCGTGTTCATCATGCCAGAAAAATAAGAGTAACAATACAACAACCCACCAACCCATGGTAATTACCACCACTGCGTCGAAACCGTTCGAGAGGATATATCTTGATATAGTGGGGCCACTAACAATGTCGGAGAAACAAAATTCGTACATACTAACGATACAAGACGACCTCACTAAATTTTCCTCAGCATTCCCGTTACACTCTCATGATGCGCAGAACGTTGCTAAGGCGCTAGTTGAAGGATTTATATGCCAACACGGTATTCCAGAAACCATCTTAACAGACTGCGGAACCGAATTCTTAAGTAAACTGTTTAAAGAGTGCTGTAAATTATTAGAAATTGAGAAACTAAACACGACACCATATCACCCGCAGACGAACGGTAGCCTTGAAAGATCACACAGGACACTAGCGGAGTACTTGCGACACTATGTGGACAAAGACCACAGAAACTGGGATAACTACATCCCATATGCTATGTTCGTATACAACACAACTGTTCACTCAACAACCAAATACCAGCCGTACGAACTTGTCTATGGTTTTCCTGCAGTGGTACCACATACTTTCTCCCGCAATCCAACGACTCGATATAATTACGATGACTATTCAGCAGAGTTGAAGCAAAAACTTCAAGAAGCTCACAAGATTGCCCGAGACACTATAATATCTGCGAAACACAAATCAAAGAAAAATTATGGCAAAAATAATTGCCAAATAGAAGTACAAGTTGGAGATAACGTGTGGATAAAGAACCATCAACAGAAAGGGAAACTAGGCACCAAATGGTTGGGTCCTTTCAAGGTGACATGTCTAACGAAAATGAAAACATTTCGATACAACGTGGTAGAAAAGAAGTTAAAATACACAAGAATGAAATAAAAATTGCTAAATGAAAATATAATCATCTGCTAATCTTAATTTAATAATGTTGCAGGTTTTTTCTACACATTCACTCTATCACAGCTCAATTTTCAAACTCACCCATAGAACACCCGTCAGGCATATTCTTTCAGACAATCGGTAATCTACAACTATCAAGCTCACATTGGAATCTGCTTACGTATATAAACATCTCAAACTATAACGAAAAGCAATCTCGAATACAAAAAATCATGGACCAAATAAAAAAGTCATGCAAACTAGGTGAACAACTCGACAAAGAATATACAGAACACATATGTGCACAACATAGTGGTCAAGTAATCGGTTTTTTAAATGAAATTAATACCAATAAAGAGCACGTCCTAAAAATCGTTGAACGTCCTAGAACTCAAAATTTTCGTACCAAAAGAGGTCTTATTAACATAGTTGGACGGGTTGCAAATGTATTATTTGGTGTCTGCGACGACGTAGATGCAGACTATTTTCATAAAAAAATTAAAGAGTTAGAACACTCCAGAGCACGCATATCTCAAATAGCAGACACACAAACACAAATTACAAAATCGATAGTTACCAATGTCAACTCCTCTCTAGTAGAATTAGAAAGTAAAGAAAAAACATTATTGAAAGGGTACAATTACTTGCTAAACGAGGCAATTACAGAAAGAAAGAGAGTAGGCATACTTGAATTTAAACAAGCTCTATCACAACGTATAGCACTGTTAAACATTATTATAACGCAATATGCATACGAGACCGAAAATTTAGTAAATATTGTAAATGCAGCGTTACAAGGTTTTATACATTCTAGTTTGTTGGATACCGACGAATTTAATAAACAATTAAAAGAAATTAAATTACAAATACCAGTAGGTTCAGGGATACCAGTGGATCTGTTAGAATCAGGTATATCGGAGCTACTGCGTATAATCAATATTAATGTAGTTTATATAAAAGGAATTTTAATATTTATTATTGAAATACCATTAGTAAGTAGTTATGATTTTGTATTATATAAATCCATCCCTCTACCGACTAAAATACATAATAATTTATATGCCATTATGCAAGTCAACTCAGAGTATATCGCAATAGATAAGTCACGATTGTACTATGTAGAACTAAATAATTATCAGTTAGCTAAATGTAAGTCAACTACAAACACAATGATCTGTAAAAATGAACAACCCATACAACACGTTGGAGATTCTTGCGAATTAATGTTATTTAGAAAATCCAAATCTGTACCCCCAGCATGTAATATTAAGTATATTAAGTTTAGCCATAATATTTGGCATAAGCTAGATAATAGGAACGAATGGATATATGTTACAAATAACGAAAGTATAATAATAACATGCAAAAACTCATCCGACACATATACAGTAGATGTAAGTGGCACTGGTATTTTAAGTCTAGAAAATAATTGTGAGGCCAATACTGTTGACGATGAAATAAAATTAATACCTAAAAGAGAAATAAATTCGAAGATAGTGAAAAACTTCTCCCCATATTTAAACCTTTCAGTAAATTTTGATATGCTAAAGAATCTACCCCGTGAAAACTTAAATTATTCATTATTTCCAAAAGAAAATTACAAAATTAAAAATAATCTTAACAAATTGATAGAAAATTCGAGATCCCTAGATGAATTACAGAATCAAATAAGTCAAGTCAATGAAAACAAAAATGGCATATCGTACGATTACTTATTTATTATTCTGATACTAATCAACAGTATAGGTTTGATATTAGTATTAATAATTTATAATAAGAATACAATTTTATGTCGTAAGGAAAGGACAATAGCCAAAGATGATAATATAGAACTTAGTAATCAATGTGAAAGTCCATCGCCCAGACTTGTTTAATCGATTTTATGGGCCATAGACTTTCATTTTACACGGGGGGTGTTAGGAACCCCTTGTTCTTATAGTAATATAATATAGGTAACGTAGAATTTAGATGGGTAAGCACTTTTGTAAGACGACGTCCGTCGCCATCGAATAATGCATAGTACATACGTCAGTCGCGAAATAGTCTTAGACTCGATTACTGTGTGTACACTTATTATACAAAATAAAAGTATTAATATCATTTTAATTCATTGCGTTAAAATTCAAATCCTATAAAACTAAGTTTCGATAGCGTACTGTAGTACTTCGAGAGAGCGAACTCATCCTTTAACAGAGGAAAACAACTCAAATTGTCTACGAAGGAACAAACCCAAGTAAGACGTAACAGTATCTTAGATTCTTAGCGTTAAGCTGTAAAACGAAAACAAATAAATTGTTGCAAAGTCTAAAACAGCAATTTGAGATAACGCAGGGTAATTTAGATTATTTTCTAGGTATGGAAATAACTAGCTGTACTGATGGATCAATATATATATATACATCAGATAAATTATGCCAATACAATAGATAATACATATAATCTATTAGATGCTAAGGAGTTATCTACACCAATTGATAGGTCGAATGATATAGAACAAAATTCAACGACGAGTGATAATCAATTTCCATACAGACAGGCTGTAGGAAACTTATTATTCTTATCTCAAGTCACGAGGCCAGATATAGCATTCGCAGTAAACTATGTTATTAGATTTTTAAATATTCCAACGTCGGTACATTGGACCATGGTAAAACGAATGATTCGTTATGTAAAAGGAACAACAAAATTTGGTCTCTATATTATAAATCTAACGTAAATTTGTGTTTAAGAATATATTCAGATTCAGACTATGCAGGAGATTTAGAAACAAGACGTTCCACTTCAGGTCGTCTGTTCATGCTAGGATTATCAACGGTATCGTTGCAAGCGCAAAGGCAACCCATAGTAACTCTCAGATCAACTGAAGCAGAATATATCTCGGCATGTGAAACAATCAAAGGTTTGATTAAGCTTGACAGATTAGTCAAAGAAATCTGCAACAATACAACGAGTGGTCAACCGTCTTTATATGTATACAATCAAATTGCAATTTGACTTGTGAAATATCTAGAGTTTCACAAGAAGACTAAACATATCGATGTCAGGTACCATATTATTATCAGGGAAAAGTTTGAAAAAAATTTATTTCGATTAAAGTACGTTGAGACAAAAGAACAATATGTCAACATATTCACTAAGCAACTTCCAAAACATAGATTTTAAAAATTATCAGTGTTGAAATTACATTAATTGTCTTGATAACATAAAATATTAATTACGGGGGTGTGTTGAATATAATTTAATATTGTATAAAATATCATCATATTGTGCAATACAACTACATCGTTGTTATTACAATCTGTAAAACCGCACCACGTATGGCTTGACATTATATTAGCGAATAAGCAAGCTTGTACAGTGGCGTAAGCCCCATGGCTCAAAACATTTGAGAAAATATGGTTTTGTTGTTTACATAATACGCACAGTACCTACCAGTAGTGTAAAATGTGTATGTCTCGTAAGCTTAAAACTTCCATTGTTAGAAGACAATTTACTTTTCATACTTAGTTATGTGTTTTAGTTATTGTGAAATATTACGTATTCTTATTATAACCAATCGTGTTGTATATTTTATCTTTTGTCGATCCATTTTATAATCCTCATTTTGCAGTAACCTTTATTGTGTGATATGTTGAATAAGTATATGTACCTGAGAAGAGTGTACCTTGTATTCATTGGTGCTTCATGGTTGTACTACTATTTATACTGAAGCAGTGGAGCAGATGACAGATTATGCTTATATATATCGTTCTAGGTTAATTCAATCAATGTGTTACGGGGTTTGAGATTATGTTATACATGGATACTGCGATTTAATGATAAGCACCCTATTAGTACGTGTCGCTGATTAGAATGATATATAAAAACAGTAACAAACTGACATTGAACTATGTGTATTATGTAATATAAATTATCATTTTATAGATATGCAACTATCAAGTGGGGACCAATTTTCAACCCTTATGTCCAGAATCTTTAGCTATGCATTAGGTGCTAGTTATTGATAATATTATATTTAAATATTGTATAGTGCAAAAAATATAATTAAACATATTGCAATAGGTATAATACAAACACTAATACGAATTAATCATATAACCACGTAGGTATAAATGATAATACGTAAAGCGATCCCTTCGTTGTAACTATGTAAATTCATACATATAGCCTACCACATAGTACTTAGGTAACTATTCAAATCGTTATAGTATTACATATTAACTATTAGAGTTATTGTTATATTATTACATTTGATTGTTAGAACGTGGCATTATATAAATTACTATCTGATCTCGTGCGCTACGCAGACGGTAGGTAGTCTATATAACAACTCTTAAAAAATTATGACTATTCAATTCCTTTTGTGTGCAACTCGCTGCAGTAAGTGCAACTCAGCCACCAGGAAGGAAAAAAAAAGAAGAAAGATGGGCGGCTATTTGTGTTAAAATGTCATACGCATGCTTGTACCTACCTGATCTGCCCGATTAAACTTTGGTGACCAATATAATAATAAATACTAATTTCTACTAATTATTTATCTTATAACCAATAGCAACGGTTTAAAAACAAAAGTGTAACTCGTAAATCTCAAAATCAATGAGCACTTCCCTGGTTGAACATAGAGGGTCTTATTGTGAATCTAAACCATTCAAGTACCCCTGCTTTTTTTTTTCTAAATTATTTATTTTGTTGGTTTCCATAGTTTTTATTAAAGCTTCAATAATATTTAAATCAATATAATCGATTAATATTCAGTATAATTGAATAATATTTTTCACATTAAAAATTGGGTTCTTCCAAAACTTTCTTTCGTAAGAACCTTCTACTAGCAATTACGAACATCTTAAAAACTATTTGAGCCAAATCGGCCCAGCCGTACTCAATTGATGAGGTAACATATCTTTTTATATATTTATAGAGATTTTTATTAGGAGTGACGGAAATATCAACTTATACTGAAAACGATAGTAATATTTACTCAATTAACTATCGTTTTTACATATTAACTTTTTAGTCAAGCCGAATAGGTTCACGGTAAAAATAACAAATTTCATCAACATTTAATGTTTAAGTATAAAAAAGACCGTAGCACGCTACTCGATACTTTTCCTGTATAAGGAAAACCTATGAATAATGAATATGCCTTTGATACTAAGTAAGCATATTATGGAAACGAAAACCTCGCAAAAAATCGGTCAGAAAAAAAAATACTGTATTTAACTTATGATGACCTTTCTATTAAATTTTAAATTTTTTGATATTCTAAATGTTTTAAAAGAGACAAAATAATTTTAAAATTGCAATGTGTTATGAAAAATGAAAATCTAAACATTCGGTAAAAATTGCATGTATACAGTTTTTTTTTTTTTAGTCACACCGATAAACAAAATCGATTCTGTCAAAAACTGGTTTTATTTATTTTTCCTTTGTTTGGACACTTGAAAATATCTATTTCCGTCTACATGTTACAGTTTTCAACTACGGACAGACATATTTTACACTACTCTACCGTCTGTACCTACCTACTGTGCGTATTTTGTAAACAACAAAACCATATTTTCTCAAATGTTTACTCGCAAACTAGATTCCCATTTTTTGTATCGTATTTACACAATAAACTTATAAAATATATCGTTGTTGGAAAACTTTTAATATCATTCTTACTTTATCTTATTCAACGCTAGCTACCGTTATTATATATTTATTGTTGGTACTTTCAGAAATGGCAAAATATATTATTATATTAGCTTTATGTTTTATGTTCTATAGTATTGGAAATATGAATGCGTTAACCGCGGAAGATCGTAAAGATCGTGAGTATATATTATTTATTTTTTTTATTACATATTATGACAAATCGCTTGTTAATATTAATGGAGAATATTACAACAGATAAGTACAATTATTTGAATTCGTAGAATTAGTGTTATTTTAATGAAAAAGTAATCAATATTTATTATATTACATTATACTTCTAACTCTGCTGTACTAGAGCCCTTACAGGAGTTTCTTCGAATAAAATAAAAAATAAAAGCGAAAAAACTTCAAAATGTATAAGCATGTCCAATATAATGCTTAGTTTTTTTTCTTCACATATATTCTGATTTAAATTTCCAGCTAATAGCTATGTATTATAAACATTAGTCATTAGTAGACAAATTATGTTCAATTTCTTTAAATATGTAATTTATTATTGTCCTAGTGTATAGATAACAGTATTTTACTAATTTCTCGCTTATAAAAATGACCGATGCCATATTCATTATTAAGGGTACGCCGTAACCCACGGGAATCACATTATCTTACAAGCGTAGTACCTTATAACAGGAAATTTATATTCTACAGAACAAATTTTTTATTTTAATTGACTTACAATCATCTTAACGGAAATAATGTTATGTTTACACAAACGCCTATTTATTGATATTTTAACTTTAAAACGAGTAACTATAGGCTTAATCATAATTATGACAATGATAAAAGATATTATGTTATGTTAAACGCACTTAGGTATGTGTACTGTGTACAAATGTACGTTTTTCATAGGTTGTGACTCTTTCTTAGCTGTCATCTATTTTTCCATCGTCTTGTTCGTAAAGTACTTAACTTATTTTTAACTAACTTTTTACTTGTTTAGAATTTAACAAAATGATCGAATGTTATGGTAAGTTATTTGATTTTACGTTACAGTATACACATAACGCACAATGCTTTTATAAATACATTGTGTTTCGCTGAGCGTTGTCACATTTCTACTGTATGATATCTACTGTATTTATTAGAAAAATTTGTAAGTAACTTTTGATTTTTGAAAATGTTGAAAATGAATTATAACGGTTGAGTACATACTTCAATATGTTAATTGATTAACTTTTACTAAAGTGAAAATCGTACCCGCATGTACTTTCTCCGTCTTACTAACACATAATATATCAAAGTATTTACTTGCTTTAAATACACGAACACAGTTAGTTATTCTATACAAATCAATAATATATTTTAGAATTAGAACTGATTAATTATTATATAATGTACATCAACCAAATATAAAATGATAAGTACCCAAATATCCAGTTATATATTTTATATTCTGAGCGGAGCGATGAATGTATTGATTTTATAATGATGTGTGTTTTTTTATTTTTTTTGTGTCTGTCATCACCTTTTAGGACGATAAAAATGCTTCAATTTTCTTCAATAGTACCTTTTCTGATAGGAAAGTGAATCTAGTTGATATTTTGGGAGGTCAAAAGTTAAAATTTCACAGTAGTTTTCAAAAGCGCCGTGTAAAACAAATGAAAAATTAAGGGGAAAACGGAAATTTTTACGGAAAACCATATTTCGACAAAATTGATTTTGGTTTTTGGTATAACTCTAAAAGAAATGACCGTAGATACATGAAATTTTGACCATATCATAATTATATATTCGATATTATTTATGATCTAAAATTTATAGATCAATTTTTTAATGGCGGATTAATAAAAGCAGATGCAGGTATGTTTATTTTTTTAATAACTAAAAAAAAACACGTATTTTTATATTATTTAAATTTTAAACGAAACATATAACATCCTAGAAAAAGCCAAATAGTTTAACTGGTGAAGTATGGCACAGAGTTGCTAATCATGTACCTAGCACAGAAATCCCAAAAACATTTACTGTCGAGTTGACATGTGCTAGCTGTGCCAGTGCAGAGTGACGGTAAAGTACATCCATCACTCGGCTGGAGTGCATCAAAATAGCTATGAGGTATTAGATATTTCCTGATCAGTTGTTAATATACATATTAATATCTTGTAACAAATCAAACCAACGTGTCTAACATATGTCTTTTCTGACTTTTGAGTATTTGGTTGTCTTTTTAGTTAACTTATACGTTTAAGCATACACTAAATATAACCATTGTAACCTTTATTGTGTGATATGTTGAATAAGTATATGTACCTGAGAAGAGTGTACCTTTTGTCATTGGTGCTTCACGGTTGCACACTTGTACTACCATTTATACCGGAGCAGTGGAGCTGATGACAGCTTATGCTTACATATATCGTTCTAGGTTAAGTCAATCGATGTGTTACGGGGTCTGAGATTCTGTTATACATGGATAATGCAATGAAAGTTTACATTTTTCATTTAGTTTGACTATTAGTTAATTTCGAATCCTAGTTGAATATCTTTGAGTTGTCGATACACATGATGGCTTCCATTGAGATAGGTAGTTAAAATTCATAAATATTCAAGTGTTATATTGAGGTTTGATATTCGATCCCCATTATGGAAAATCGAGTGTCATAATTCACTGAATCAGGTTGAATTAATAATATAATATTTTTTAATTACGTATACAAGTATGTGTTGTTGATAAGAATGAAATATAAAATCAGTAATAGGTAAAATGATATTGAACTATGTGTATTGTGTTATATAACTTATCTTTTCATAGATATACAAACAGCTGGTGACGGCTTCTTCCTCGTAATATCCAATATATGTAAGTATACATTAGGTACTAGTTATTTATAATGTTACATTTAAATATTTTATACTGCAACCATTGCTTGGTGGGTGATGATTAAATATATTACAATAGGTATAATTCAAAAACAAATACGCATTAATCATTTCATCAAATATGTATTATTGATAATACGTTAAGCGATCCCTGTGTTGTAACAATGTTTATTCATACATGTAGCCTACCACATAGTTACTATTCGAATCTTTATAGTATTACATATTATTTTGATTGTTTGAAAATTGCCTTATAATTATATTATAGTATTATAATTCTTCATAAAGGAAGAGGAAACTACTTCTACATGTAGAGACATACAATAAATTGCATTCTTATTGTATTTCACACGATCACACGTACTAACAATCATAGAAGGAGAAAGGAGCAGATGTAGTTAGCAGGTGGATTGAAAAACATTTTCACTGCGACAATAAATACTAACTAGTTCAGCAGTTCCAAAACTTTTACGACCGTCGTGGTGTCGTACCCTTAAGAGAATGTTTCGTGTTTTGTGGAACCTCAATGTCTGTAAAACGAATATTTTATAACAATATTATTCTATAGCAACTATTATTTAAGTGAACCTTTTAGTCTAGAATAGAAAGCTGACTTGTAAAAAATTGATTCATAGTTACATTCCTTTTTTGTAATTAATTTTTGAATTTTAATTAGTACCTATGTTTAATTCTCCCGGACATGATATATATGATAATATTATTAGTTCCTATATTAAGTGAACAACGTTGGAGTTTCCATATATTATATTAAATTATGTATTACTCGTGTGAATCGAATATCCAAAATAAAGCCAATAATTTTTCTCAGTTTGGATTTGCCACTGATTGATTATATCACAGATAGTGATAATTGAGTTATGATTCATAACTAAATATTTGTTTAAAATGACTATTAACTAATAACGTCAGAGAGACAAAAAAGTCAATAACAAACTGATATTTATGTGTAATATAATTTATCTTTTTTTAGATAATGGCTATGCTAATATTAAATGTGACGAAAATGGTTATATAACGAATACCCCAAGTAAGAATACATTACTAGTTACTTGTAGTATTATAACTAAATTGTTTATAATATATAATGTGCTTATGCATAGATGATTTAATATATTACAAAAAGTAATTTTATGTAGGTACAAATGCAAATACGCATTTATCATAATATGATAATATTATAATATTAAAATCAAATATGTATTAAAGATTAAAAGTACGTAGAGCAATCCCTAGTGTGATACACTGTCGTACTGTAACTAACCTTGGTATGATAGTGAAATGAAGTAACTAACACGAATTCAGATAATTGTATTAATACTTATTTATTTATAAGAACATTAATTTTAACATTTATGAATTAGATGTGCGCGAAATACAAGGTTATTCGAAAGCCTCAATAAAATAATAGTGGTTCTGTATGGAGTTTCTACTCAGTTCCGCACTTGTTCCGAATGTGCTCACTCAGCCCGTCTGGTCACGTGACCACGGTGTGAACCTAATGGTATCTACACACAGTCTAGCTGAAACTTTCCCGAGTCAACACATCTGTTAAATTTGCACCGTAATATTTTATCTGGGTTTACGAGTAATAATAGTTATTTAATATCACATTACCCGTATACAATATTTTAATATAACATTTTATCTATGTATAATAATATAGTTAGTATAATAATATTTTTTGTATATTAGATAATAGATAAATATCCCAGTTACACCCGTGTGCAGTTTTATTGTCCGTGGCAATTCCTATACTAAAGTAGATACGCTAAATAGGCTAAATTATCTCAGATTATTTTATTTCAGTTTAAGTGTAGGTACCTACTTCACTTATCTGACAAATCGGTGGTAGTGTACCAGGTACCTGGCATTGTGATATAGTTTGACCTAAATAGGCAATCGCAAGTCATGGATTTGATTTAGTTCTTGGTCTTTAAATACCAATCTCTGAGATATTCATCGAATTCAATTGAGTACTTAGTATTTGAGTACATAAGTTACACACATTTATTTAGTCTTAAGATCTATTATGGAAGTATCATTATTTGAGACCATAATATGAGTGTCAATTTGCTGTAACTGATCTGTCCCAGTAACCAATGGCAAAAATTTGTATACAACAACAAAAAGGTTGACAAGTGTTTATCACTCTGTTGTACAGTATTCGTCGAGCATTTCGTTGTAATTTATGTGTTATATTTGAATTGAATGATAAAACATTGTATATGAAAATTGTCGAACGGAAATGTTGTGTCATCCTAGAATAAATAATCAAATTTAATAGTTAAATCAAGTTTAATAGTTGGTGATTTTGAAATTGTTTCCATTAATTAAGTATCATAATATTTGGTGAACATTTCAAAAGTCTGCAGTCATCAATGAGTTACACCAAAAATATAAATCATTTTTTTCAAAAATTACTTTTTTTGTCATCAATTTTTTTTTCTTTTTAAAACTACTTAGCATTTTTAACACTGACCTCTCAAAACTAGATTTACTTTTCTATCAGAAAAGATGCTGATATCTGGAAAACTGGAACATTTGAACTATTCAAATTGTCGTCGAAAGACAGAAAAAAATAACCATCGTAAAATCAATACATTCTTCCGCTCCGTTCTGATTCTAAAAAATTAAACTGAAACTAATGGCAATCATTTTTAAATATAAAAAAGTTCCAGTTCCCACGGTGTATTTTATGATCATTGTTTGACCACCTCTTTAAAATGCAAATGTCAATTGTACTTTCGTATTGCATACCTATATCATTAGAGGGGACTCTATTCCAAAGTTAAAGTACACAATTGGTTTAGTTTTTGAGATGTAGCGATGAATGAGTGAGTAGTATTTGGCCTCAAAATATATACTAACAGAAACCACGTTATTTGTTGCCCTTAAAAAATAACAACTCTTAAAAACAAATTGTAATTGATCATCTACTTTTGTGTGTAACTCACTGCAGTAAGTGTATCTCAGCAGCCACCCTGGTAGGCAATCTGACTACGTCGGATCTCGGACAACGCCAATAAACGGCTTCAAGTGCAACTCAGAAACTTTGGTAGGCAATGTGCAAAAATTAGATTTATGCATGCTTGTACTTGATCTACTCGATCAACCAATGGCAACCAATAAAATAATAGTTAATTATTTCTGGTAATTTTTTCTCATTTAACCAATAGGAACCATTTATAATCATAAATTTCCATCAAAAATCTCAAAATCCCTGTTTGAACACCTCCCTGGGTCGGACCTACTGAGTGCAATAATGAAACACATACAAAATTGTTCCGGCCATTTAGAAATTCATAAAGAGATTATCAGGGTTTATATAATATGTTTGCATTTGGGTGTAGCTTATAATAGTCATAGAAAAAATGTGTATCCATTATTGTTTTTTTTTGTGTGTATAAATTGTTGCCATTAGTAACTTGGGCAGATCATGTATTTAATTGCCAAGCTTATGACCTGGAATAAAGTAAATATATCTTAAACTAAATGTATGTTTGCATCACACGTACTAAAAATCGTGTAAGGGTATACCTATGTTCTTCCTAGGAAGTAGTTGTAAGAATATTTTTAGCCCGAAATTATGTGCAGGTGTACCAAAGTTAATGATAAAATATTTATTAAAATAACGTATCAGAAAGGTGTTTTATATGTATCAATTTGTGTTAGATATAGGATAGGATAGACGTTTACGTTATATATTGTGATTAAATCTTTTAACCTGCTAACTGTTGACGACGGTACGTGCTAGCGGGAGCTATAAACGGTTTATCCCAGAGAGCACTCCCATTGTACGGTCAGCTGTCGAAGACGAAGTGATGATGTGAATTTTCAGTTGAGGTCTTGAGATATTTTTTAATATTATGTATAATCTGTATTAGTCGACTCTCCAAAATAACATTACCTATTATTTTACCGTTTTTTTGTGCCGATGACTTATTTTTATACCACACCTATTAAGTTATGATTCATAACTAAATTTTCCCATAGATTGATAATTGATAAATTTGGTATCTTAGTTGAGTAGAATTGACTTATCGAGACATCAAGCAACTATTGTGATTTTTACACTCCGTACTTCAAGTGAATTATTTTGGATATATGTATTCGATCCATTAAGGAAAAATAGGGGAAATACAGTGTCAGGCCAGTCTATGAATATCAGGCTAAATCAATAATTTTAATATGATTATATTAAATGTATATGCTGTGCAGTGGATAACATTGAAAAATAAAACAATAATAAATTTACATTTATATAAATATTTAATCTTTTAATAGGTTTTTTTGAAGATGCAGACGAATATTCAAATTTTCGGCAGTCAGTCTGTAAGTATACATCTCCAGTTATTTAATGTGTTATATTTAAGTATTTTATAATGTGTATTGTAATTATTTTTTTTGTAACGGGCCGTAGCCCAAAGCACAGAATAACAAATTTATATCATACACAAATGTACAAATTTAAAATCCATAAGTTTGTTTAACAGTAGCTTACACAAAGGGCAAAACAAAATGAATTACAAATAATAACTAAAAGTTGAAAGATGGATCGTTGTTGGCAATACGCATCATTCTGTGCAGTGGTCGGTTACTAGAATACATTGTTATATACAAAGATATAAAGAAAGGGTAGATAGAGTGAAATCCGACTCGATGAATTTAAAAATGGACCTGAGAAAGTCACACTGGACAGTCAATTGATCCAGTCATTAGTATATGAAGAAAGATCTTCTTAAGAGCAACTTTCCTATTAGCTAAGGACTACAAACTAAACCTACTAGATACTACTTTACACTTATGTTCATGTTCTGTTAGTTCTTTAGTAAATATGCAGCGAATTCCAACATAATTCGTTGAGCTCTTTCATACTGATTTTTATCCCTCGCAGTGTGGGTATCCCATATAATTACAGACAATTCTAAAGTTGATCTGACAACCACACAATATAATGTTTTTAGCGGGGCAATCAACTTCAATTTGTTGGAAACCCACTTGAGAAATCCAAGAGCTTTTAAACATTTGCAGCACGATGCATCTATAAGGGGAAAGAAAATATAGATCACTGCATAGGTTATTCCAAGATATTTTACCGCATTTTTTTCAATAGCAAGATAGGAGCCATGAAGCATATATTTATTTTTTCAGTGAGTAAGACTTCTGTAAAAAGTCTTTAAATGGCATTTAGGGAGATTAAAGTCCAACCCAATATTAACTTCCCCATCATCTAATGCGTTTAAGTCACTTTTGGTGTAGGTGACAATCATATACTTAGCGAATTTCTAAAAATAGTTTCAAATTATCGGAAAATATTAGGAGTTTATATAAGAGCTTGAATACACAGAATTAATGTGTTTTGAGTATAAAGTCAGCTACCTCGGTATTACTTTTACTGACATAGGGATAGACTTACCTTCCTAAACAAATCTCAAAATTTATTAAGATTAGCACAAAAAGCCTCTTTAGTAGATCTGATTTGTAGCATTTATTACTTAAGTAATTAAATTTTGGACGAAGAAAAAAGAATTGTTGTTAATCATTTATGCTATTTTTTTCTAACTAGTTGATAGACAAGAGAAATTTATTAACAAGCGTATTAATTCGCTTTGCAGAAGTTGAAAGTAGTCAAGATAAGAACCTATAAGAGGTATAATGGTTACTACTTACTGGAATGAATTCAATAGATAATGCAGGGTGATATCGGTCCACAGGTACAACAGTGGTTGATGCAGCTATTACCTTGAAGTGATTGGGATTCACGAAAATAAGATCCAATAGCGAAACAAATTTATTAACACATTATCGATGTGAAAAATGTTTTTCTTTGCAATAGCCTTAGGTAGACAATTTGTAGGAGAGCTCGGGAGAGAAGAACAAATGAGACCATAGTTATAATTAGACCAATCAATATTCGAAAGATTAAAATAACCACAGAAAATCAACAAATTATCAGAGAAGTTGGGAAGAAGATTATCAGTAGTAGACATACAGGTTCCATAAGAGTTAGAAAGAGATTTAGGAGTATATTAGGCATTGCTAACCATATATTTTTCTCGTTGAGAGCAAAGCTCACAAATCAAGCCTCAATACCCACGCAAGTTTCATTTATTAAAAGCGGTAATATGTCCATCCGTATGCAAACCACAACCCATAGAACTGCTAATAGTTGTATGATCTAAAATTATCTTGGTTAAACAAATGAAGTTCACCTTCAGATATATCATAATTAAGCAACATTTCAGTTAATGCAATAAAATCTATGTAAAACAAATATTTCAGTCTTTTTTATATCATTTATATGTTCACCAGAAACATAATTTTGGCTACTCAGAAAGGCTCTCATAGCTAGAGATTTGAGCTCGGTGAATGTTGGGGGTAAGCGCAAATTTACCTAAATTCTACCAAGTTGTTTTCGCCTAAATAAAATCGAGTGAACTTTTTCTTTATACATTTTACAAAAATTTGGAGTCATACTTCATACCATCAGGCTAAATTAATACTCAAAATATTATTAAATGATGTTTATATTTTAATTTATTACGAAGTAAGTATGCGAGTATGTGTTGTTAATTATATCGAAATATAAAAATAGTAACAAAGATGTATGAACAGTATAAAAATGTTTATTTTATAGCAAAGAAGTTTGATCTTACGGAAGGCTTTAAAAACGCAATCGGCATATTAAGTAAGATTACATAATATATATTTGTATTTTTAAATATTTTTGAATGTATACCCTACTTGTATATGATTAAATGAAAAATGTATTAAAATACGCTTTTAACTCAAATAGAAATACACATTAATCATATAATCGAATATGCGTTAATGATAATACGTAGAGTGATCTCTAAAATGTTACGATGCATATTAATACTTACTACCAGTGTTGGGAATAGATAACTAATAATTTATCTAGATAAAGATAAAGATAACAGTACCTAATTTTATCTAGATAAAGATAAAGATAGTTATACTAAATTTTATCTAGATAAAGATAAAAATTATTACATTTTTATCTAGATAAATATCAGATAATTTCATGTTTAATTTTGCAAATATTTAGTTATATAGGTATTATTTTTTTTAAATACATCATATATTTAAGGCATTAAAAATTGACATAAAATAAAATAGTTTATTTTTTAAATATATATGAAATGTCATTCACTGACTTAATTTTATAATAATACAATGAAGCTGTTAGCTAACATTTGAAAAAAAAAATAATAACTGTTTTTACAATAATAATAAGTCAAACCCTACAACATAAAATTACGAGTATTACGATGATTACATAAATGACTATAAATGAACATTCAATATTAAAATCATGGTATAATGACGTAAATATAAATATTTTTAATTTAAAAATTAAAAAATTTTTTAAGTAAATTAAAATAAATTATCTAGATATGTTACTCATAGATAACTAGAATTTTATCTAGATGAAGATAAATATGATAGAGTTGAAATTTATCTAGATAAGATAAAAGATGAATAATTTTTATCTAGATAACTTATCTAGATATTTCCCAACACTGCTTACTACTCAGTGAAGAGGGAATAATTCACTATAAAAAGGTGTATTATAAATAGTATTCTTCCTGTGTAATTAAATTAACATAATGATCACGTGTTCTAAAAGTCATAGAAAGGATGTAGGTGTCAAACAGTTTTAAAAATCTCTTTACACTTCAATTATGTACGGCTGTACCTATACTACTTAGTTAAATTTAGTGTGCCATTTTCTTCCTAAGTAGTGTGATTAGTACGATTCATATTATATTCAATACATCCTCTTCATATTATTATTGAATATTACAAGTACCGTTAGCCTTTCATATTCGTTAGTGTTGCTTTATTATATTAGGTATGCATACCCTTTTATAATATGTGATATTATAAGCCAATGCCGCAGTGTATAATAATATTTTAAATTATACTTTATATTAGAAAATCAGATCGATGTTCTCCATAGTAAGTAATATTTTATTACTGCGTATAACGCATCTATGAAAATAAAAAATATAGCATAAAACGCTGGGTAACAATTAACACTTAATTGAACCTAATTCAAATAATTTCAGATCCACTGAAAAAATTTGTTGAAAATTATAATAATGAGGAAACAACTTTTACGATTGGTAGGTAATTTTGAAATTGGTAACAAAACAATAAAATATAAATCTCACATATTAAAAAATAATTTATTTTTATGATATAAATTATAATATATTCTTTAAAACTATGATCGTTTCTATAAACGTAGTTAACTAAAAATTTAAAATTTTAATTCAATTAAACTTTTTTTTTATTTTTTTAAACAGTATCAAATATATGTTTGGGATTCGGCTTAGATAATACCTATAAGTAAGAAGTACTTTTTAAAAATATTTTAGTTCAACCAAAAAATCACAAATCATAAGAATTAATTGTGTATTTTTGGTTTAGAATGCTAACTAGAAGGTAAATATTATATAAATAATATAAACTAACCAAATAAGTATTAAACAACAATAGTTGATGAACATTTAGCTCATGTCAATTTAGCGGATTAAGTGGTTGATTCCCGGTTTTATGGTTAGATCCACCTTCTAAAAGTAAATTGTATTTTTTTGTGGTATAGAGCAACCATTTACCTATTCATTATATTATTATATAAAGTAAATTTAAATTTAAAATTATTAATTATCTGTAATTAGGTATGGAAATAATATAATTATAATGCTTGTACAAATTAATATGATATCTAATAAAATAACAAAAAAAATAATATTGAAAATATTAGGGGTACATATGTAACAAGGGATTCATATTTTTTCCAAAAATATTTGACTACAATGATAAATGCTCAAATCATAAATCTCAAGTGCTGTTTAAATTGAATTGTTTATTTTGTTGGATCGATAATAAAAGTACCTAATAATTGTTAACCGGGTTATAATAAATACAACTCTTACGTAATCAGGACCGGATTAAGAGTTTACTGAGCCTGGAGCTTAGTAGTCTAAAGGGCCCCTAGTCCTTTCAATATTTATTACCGATAACTGCATTTTATTTCTTTAAAAAAATGACACAAAGTAATTGTTTGTACAGAAATATCTTTAAATTTTTTTTATATTTGGAAATTTTCGTTATATGCAGGTATACAATAATATTCTTTAAATGTCAAAATGTAAAGATAATATCTTAAAACTAACTTTAATGTATTATTTTTTCTTATTTTTTTGCTACTCATTTGGAAATAATTATCTTTTGAATAGCCAATAGCCTTGCCTTATTTAGCAATATTTTCATATGTTCTTCTTTCTCTTTTATAAGCTTTTGCTTAGCGACTCCCCTAATATATTTTTGAGATATTGTCGTAATAAGTAATATTATATCATGTAATCGCACTAATCAACTGTTGCAATTAAATCGTAGAGACCAAATGATGGTCGATGACCCAGGATTGTATGTTTCTAGCAAAAACAATCTAGATATAACTTTAAATAAAGCAAAATAAAATCTACAGATACCAATATATTGTCGGAAATAAGATAAGTAGGTAACGTAATGTTCTAGCTAGTGCGGCGAATGCAAATAATTATTCCAGTCCGAGATATTACAGCTCTGCCCACATACGGGTGGCACTCAGTACACGGCGTAATAAAAATAACATTATTACGAATATTAAAAAAAATTTATAACCAAAATAAAATTTAAACTAAAAATGTTTTGAGCTTAGGTTGAGATAAAAGGACACTTCGGGGTCTCCAATATTTCAGGACCTGGAGCACGGGCTCCTAGGCTCCGTGCATAATCCGGTCCTGTACGTAATATAGTAGGCACGTTTTACATATTTACGCAAATAAATTATTAATTGTTACTATTATAGTTAACATAATATATTTAATCTATAATGAAAAAACCAAATTAAAGCAACCTGTTATTTTATTTTTATTTTTAGATAAACATTCAGTTCGTTCAGAATATTGTATTATTTCACTTAAATTGACAAGAGGCATTGATAAATAAATAATACTACTATGGAAATTAATTATAAAATAATTATCTTTATGTACTTATAATAATAATAAACTAGTTATATGGCTTATATGGTTTTACTTTTTATTAGGCATGTATTAAATTGCTGCCTTTCATAAACTACATTCATTTATAGATATCTTAGACATAAACGAGAATGCAAAATTTTTATCTTGAAAACAGATTTTTTTTTTTTAAAAAAAATAATGAATATGCATTCAAATTTAGTTTACCATACATACCTTGATGCTCGCTCATTTTAACTAAACTATACTAAATTAAAACAATAATTTCTTTTATATTCTAATGTATGTTTGCTCATATTTGTATGTATATTGAAGTCCCTAAATCTAGTTATAACCTTTCCAAACTTTTAATTAATGTAACAACATCCAAGTCCTAGTTATGATTATTTAATTTTGGATTGATCATACCTTTATGTTGTGAAAAGGTGATGTTTTTTTCAAAATCTGTTTGATTTTATATGCATCATTTAACATTATGTTAGTATGTTAGTAATGTAAAATATGTTCAATGTTCATTTAATTTTTATTAATTTATCTAGGGTTGTAGGCATGTTAAGTGTTAATATTTTTTATTAGTTATGACCTTACCCAAATCTTGCAAAAATTTGCATTACGGAAATTTGTTCATACTCTAGTAAAAAATTTGATAACTGATGTGTTTATTGCCTTTGATAATTTAGTATTAAATTAAGGTTAGGTCTATTTGGTCTATTCACACACAAGATAATCTTGATATACAATGCAATTTGTAAAAAAATTTTAATATCACATCACTCTGATGTAGGTTATATTTTGTCGCTTGGGGCTAAGCGATGTGAACACATTACGGCACTCATGTAGTGATTTTCTAGTAAAAAAAAAATAAATAATGGTTATTCGTCTTGTCACTTTAGTTTCATCATTTATTTTGTGTAATCAAAAATAACTTACCTATTCTATTTTTTTTTTTTTTTGGTGTTCATATATTGATCTGTAATTATTTATTTTTAATAAAAAGAAAACCTTAAATAGGAAAATAAAAATTTAAAACTAACAAAAAAATAAATGTGTGAATAGACCTTTCACTACCTACTTTAGTCTATAGTAAATAAAATAATTACCTTTTCTAAATCTTCACTGAATTTTA
>JANEHU010001247.1:0-461436 GCA_027563435.1 Nasonovia ribisnigri | reverse complement strand
CTTGCTGGTCATATTAATTTCTTACAGCTAAAATACTAATATTATTTTAAATATAACCATTTTTGTTTTGTATTTTGGTTTTCGTAAGTATTATTTCATTTTTTAATTATTTTATAGGGGATGAAGCCAATCAAACTCAACAACAAAATGCAAAGTCTATAGATAATTCTGGTGAGTTATTAGTTGTCAAATAAAATTTAAAAATTTAAAAATAATTAGATACCAAACACATTACACATTTTTAACGTAAACTTGCAAAAAGGATTAAACGAACTTTATTTTCAAGTGAAACTAACTTAACGCCAATTCCCTGCTTTGCTCAATTTTATGGTAATTATTTAATTTAATCAAACGGCTTTTTTAGAATAACAAAACACTGTTAATGCTTAAAAATAAATATCAATCATGTAACATTTTGCACTAATACATTTTGTTATACGTTGTTTAACATAATAAAAAATAATAAAAACATTTTGTAATCGATATAACAAATTATATTTACTAGGCACTACCAATTATTTTTTAAGTGGATTGACGGTTTTATTAAAATGAAAACGTTTGTATTTAAATTTTACTTAATAATAAAAATATACTTTAGAATTATAAAATTGAATGTATTAATATGTATATAAAATATATATAATATATATATGGTTTGATTTTTCTTTTTTCGTTATGTAAATAATTTAATGAAAATAACATGACCCTTAGATTATTTTACAAACGAATTATTCAGCCAAAACAGGTCATATTATTTTGACAATATATTGATCAATACAGCAATTAGCCACAGTAGAGAAGAACTAGCAAAATTAGTAAAAGCTGTAGAAATTTTGGAAAATAAAGTTGAAGAACAAGAAAATTTAACAAATGTTTTTCGAACCGAAAAATCAGAATCTGAAAGCTCATCTGATGGAGTTGGTAGCTTGGATAATGTTCAAAAAAGGATTTATCGACTGTTAAATGATGTACAAAATCAAGAAAACCAAGTACGACATTCGTTAAGTGACATTATGCAAAAAATAAACCATTGTGGATTTCCAAAAACCAATAACATACAGGAAATTCAAGGGCCAAGTTTCCGTAGCAACTTTAACACCGCTAGTTTACCATACAGATGGTGGAATAGATCTATGCCTTGTTTGCCGTTGTCAGAACGACATATATTTTTATCTAGTTCACAAGACTCGTTGTCTGAATCATTTCAAATATGTTATTTTACTCCCAAGAAGAAAAAAAAATCCGAATCAAGAATGTCAAAGAATCAAAATTCTGGTTATTGTATATGGCTACCACACAATAAAGCAGGTGAGGTGTATTGTTTTCGAGTGTGAAATTGGATTTTGTTTATAACAATAAGCTACTAACTGCTATTTCCTTAATTCCTTTCAAATTCCTCACATTAAAAAAATAAAATAGAAAATAGAAGTAAGGAAGTTGGTGTATAATTAATGTATAACTTTTTTGAGAAATAATCGTTTTCAGAAAACGATCGTACTCAAATAAGACCATTAATGGTTAGAACTCCGTCAGAGAATACTGTACCCGACGATTATGAACACTTAGACGAATGGAAACCGGTTGACTATTCAAAAATATCTCCAGATACTGTACAAGAAAAGTTAAAGACAATGTTAAGTGATCCTGGTAACCACGATGAAACTCTTACTAACTTGCTTATTGATATGTTAATTGAACAAGAAACCGCAAAGCTAGCAGCTTCCGGAGAATTATCTTCCGGATCTTCTGATTCAGATCCTCATGAAACTCTAGATATCGAACAATTATCAGATTGTCCTTCTCCTATCCCAATAATATCCTCTCCAAAAATTCGCAGAAATGGAGTTGGTGGCTCTCAGAGATTATCAGTACACCAAAGACCAACGTTTAGAGAAATTAACAAAGATGATAGTGAATCTGATAATGATAATGAATACATAGTAACCGAACCTCCAGAGAAACTACCCGGCAGAAAAGTTACATTTCGATTAGAATCAGAGGATGATGAAATTATTTACCCAGGACAAAGCGACAGTGAAAATGATTTAGAAGATTGTAATGTGTCTATGTCTGCTGTCAATCAAGCAAGTATTATAGAAGATATGAAATTTGAAATAGATACGGATGTTGGAGAAAAATCATTAAAGAGGGTAGAGAGAAGATTTGAACGTATGGCTTCAGAAACATTAGAAGATAGCCCAATCGCTAAACAGGCTGTTGAAGGAGAATATCATAGAATAATTTCTCAATTATCAAATGAAGAGGTCGATGTTGCTAATCAAATATGGGATGGAGCCGGTAAATTAAATTGCATTTAGAAGCTAAATACAATAATAACGCTTCTTTCAATACTAACAATAGAAAAAAAGAGAGAATGGTATAATAAACTTGATAGTCAATTTTATATTTTGATTCAAAGATTTCAATGAAATAGATTTATTTATGTATTTGTATTATTTTATATAAAAATATAAATCAGCGTATAACAAAACAAAATATAGCAGTATATAATTAGGCTTTTTTGTAGATGTTTGATCTACAAAACTTTTTTTTACTTCAATTTAAACGTAATCCATTTAACAAAAATATCCTAGGACTTGATCTTTTTGGCGAGTTTGTGTTAGTTAGTTAACCATTGTATAAATAACCAATATTCTAATCCTGTATTTTGTTTGTATGTATTTGTGTGTACAGAGCGCAGCCCAGAATTAACAACTAACGCCAACAACTTAGCACTTCAAAACTCCGTAGATAAAATCCCACCTAAACCAAATCCTAGACATTCCATTGACTGTAGTATTACGTCTTCTTTAGATGAAGATGATGTAAACTATACTACAAAAAAACAGTTTTGGGAAGAAATAACCAAAACTAATCAACCTCCTCTACCAAAACCTAGATATAGTATTTCATTACCAATCAACAATTCAAAAAGACCCGTAATGAACAATGCTTCTTTAGAACTCTTCGATAATTCTTTCGGTGCTTCTGATAATGCAGAAGTACCTGAAATGATCAACAAACTAATGACAAGTAACCAAACTACAGAAAAAATTGTAGTTTCTGAGTTCACTTGTCTGAAATCAAAATTGCATGATGAACAACCTCATATACCACAACTAGAAGAACATAATGTTGTTAAAGAAACTAAACGATTAGATTCTGAAACTGAATATATTATTAAATATGGAGAAGAATCATTGGCTTTTGAAAATGAAGGCTATCAAGAAGAAGATGTTTTTGATAACAAAGTTTCAGCTAAAAAAGAATACTCTCAGGGTTCAAATAAAAAAAAAATGGACCCAAAAACTAGATCAATGTCATTACCATCTCATCAAACTGAACATATTTCCTCTAAAAAATATATTCAGCAAATTAAGCCTCAAATGGAAGGCATACAAATGGAACAAGAATCTTCACCTGAACATAAATCATTGAAAAACACAACACATCAACAATCACCAAGCCAAGAAGTTCTTATTAACCGCCAAATTCACAAGCACATTTTTTCTAATGAATTAGATGAGCAAATAGATTCATTAATACCAGAAGAAAAATATTTAGGCTTAAAATGTGAAAAAAGTGTTTCAATGAATTCAATACATATGTCATCCGATAAAATGACCGGAAGTATAAGTGAAAAGTCAATTACGAAAACCGAATCTGCTGAATCATCTGTACTTGATGATTTACCAGAAGAAATAAAAATAAATAAAGTTATTTCTAAACAATCAAAAGAGAAAAATTCATCAAGTTTAACACAAGATCACATTGATGAAATTCCTTCAGACACTTGTTCATTTATTGAAGAAAAAGAAAAATCCATTTTACAAACGGAATCAATTGATTCTTCAATGATTGATGATGAAATACATCATGAAATAGAAAACGGAAAAGAAATATTTTCACAAACTGTACCTGATCACATTATTCACACTCCAGAAGAACACATTCCAGACACAATATGGGAAGTCACTCAGCTAGGAACGGACGATCAAGAATTAGAGAACGTTGATATAAAAGATCAATGTATTTTCCATCAAAATTTTGTCCAGCAAGTTGATTCAATAGAATTTCTCGAAAACACAAAGAAAGAAATGACTGGAGAACTGGCTAGAAATATTGCTGAGCAATTAATTAATGAAATTGAAATCGAACTTACAAAACGTCATGATGTTTTGGCAAACTTACATCATTTAATGATGTCACCTGATCAATTTCAACAACTGGAAAATAGTGGTTATTTAGATATGGAAGGAGAAGATTTGCAGCTAAAAATTATGGAATCAGTATTAGCAAAAAAGTCTAGAGACCAATTGAAAAGTATTTCAAAACATGATACAATTACTTCAAGTATTGAAATTACTGACGAAGACTTAAAAAGTAGTGGTTTTGAAATCGAATACGAAGGATTGACAAAATTACGTATCACTGAACATATTATTCCAGAAATTGATTATGAAAAAACTAAAACAAATTCCTCAAATAAAGACCCAGATATATTTAATGAATATGAACAATCTTCACATGACGAAAAAGAAGAATATTGTAAAGAAGCAAAAGATAATTCAACTACTGAAGCTTATATAAGGGAACAACAAAATGAAAAAGATAAACGAATAGAATCTCAACAAAAAGATATTTCTTCGTGTGGGCAGTTTGATCATAAATTAATATCCCAAAATCATTACAAAGATACAAAAACCGATGTTTTTGAAAATAAGATGATCAATAAAAATGACCAAAAAATAGAAACACAAGAACTTGGATCACATTATAATTCTAATGAAAATAATAGTATCCACAATATTCATAATTTAAGTAAAATATCAAACACTGAAAAGGGGAAAATAGTCGATGAGCACGTTGAGGAAAATGATAGTCATGCAATTCACTCTAAAGAATGCTTTGAAGTAGAAAATAAACAAAATATAGAAGAGAAAACTGGAAGTACTATTACTTACGAAAAACACGTTGATATATTGATGAAAGATTTTGACGATGAACTAATAAAAGAACAACAACACTCAGAACAAACCACAGATGATGGATTAGAAATATGTAATATAGACCGACAAGAATACCGAGCAACATCTTGCATTTTTAAAGAAACAGTGAATGATTATAAAAACGAAGTAACATTAATAAAAGATTTTGAGCCATGTTCATCAAAGTCACTAATCAAACAATTAAGCACGGAATCTTTTCCTTCAAAAGATAACTCCGTCCACTCACCTACTTCACCATCATCGTCTTCAATTGATATTCGTGAAGAAAAACGTGTAAATTTTGACGCTGTTGTCTTTAGAAAACCTGATTCAATTAATATAAATAAACTCTCAACAAAAAAGCCTGCAGATTCCAGCTCAAGTGATAGCCATTATCATTCGTTTGACTTAACATCGTCTAGCAGACCATGTTCGTCAGACGTTGACGGCCTTTTAGCTGGATCCTCTGAGTATGAATCTGCTGTTTCAGTACCCTCAAATGAGTATCATACAGCAATAAGTTCACTGAGCTCAAGGGAATCAATGAAATCACTAGATTCAGAAAGTTCTGGAAACCTTGCATCAGTGGAAAACAGTGAAGCATCTGAGACACTAATTGCATCAACTGGAGATTTAGATTTTGATCAAGACGGTACAAACTCAATTTTAGAAGATGAAGATAAAATAGAACCATATGAACAAGAAATACCAATGCATATAATTAGAGGAGAATCCCTACCAATTATAGCAGAGTTAACTGAAATGAAGTACAGTAGCATGTATAAAACTCAACCATTTTCTCAGCCAGCTATTAATAGTGAAAAAAATATGCAAAAAATGAAAAGATCACATGAAATGACTTTTCATCCTATGCCAAAACATATAACCAGTGATAGTTTATCTGATTCATCATCTCACGAAGAAAAATTATTTTCTAGTGAAGATGCCAGTATGAGTATATCAAGTACAGAAGGCCAAGCAATACAAACTGTTGTTGAAGCAATGAATGGATTTCCAGAATCTGGAACATGCAGTTTTAGTTTCAGTGATGAAAATACAAAATCTGTTGAAACCTCAACTATTCAAAATGAAGATGCAAATTATGACAATGAAAACAAATGTGTGACAATTATATCATCTTCAGTACCAACGGAATACGGTATTTCCCAAAATGTATGTACTCAAATGACCACAAAATCAGAAGAAGTACAAAAAAAAGGACATCGAAGAAATAGTAGTTCATTTAGTAAGATTTTGGTTGAAGACTTGGATATTATCGATAACAAAAAAAGTGTAGATCCAGATCCACCTAATGAATTTACTGTTTATAACCAACATTCGGAACATATTCAAGGTAAATCTAAAATAAAACTTGAAAATATTTCATCGAAAGATGTGCATGATTTGGATTCAGAAAAAGAAATTTCTTCAATGCATGATAAACACAATTTTGATATGCATGGAAGTATATCTGATAGACATAGTTTTGAACACATTGATGATATTGCCGAATCAGATGCCGCTTTTCAAATGGTACCTCATGTATCACCAGCAGTACCAGCTTCATTACCACCTACGATACCAGAGGATCCCTTTTCAGAAGACGAGGATGATTTATTAGACGATTCTACAGATACAGTTCCTAATATTATGATAACAGAACATATGGCTCCTTTGGTCGATCGAGGTTTTCGTTACCCAGACTTAGATCTAGAAGCTAAGGAACTAGAAATTAAATCATCAACCCCACAAACACCTGCATCAATTAGTAGTAAAGAATCATCAGATACAGATCAGGGTAGAGAATACATAATAAATGAAGACTATGACCCACACGAAGAACCATCATGGACTGGTGAGGAACAAACAATTCTTGAAAAAGTAGAAGAAACAGAAGAAAGAGAATCTGTTTCTTTAAGTGAATCATTCGAGTTAGTTGATAATATCGAAGAAAAACTTGACAGCTCAGAAGATGAGTTTGTAGTCATAGAAGAAATAGGAAAAGAAGCTAAAGAAGAAGATTCTGAAGGAAAAGCAATACAAATTCAAAGAAAAACAAAAAAAATCCACAAAAATGCAAGCAACACGGATTCACCTCAACATGAATCAGACTCTGAAAGTCCAGGATCAAAAAGTCAACTTGAATTAGAGTTTGCAAATCAAAAATGGGTTGAACTTCAATTTGAAGATGACAACACTATAAATGAAGTTTATGGATATAATATAGAGTATGAACGACCACCCCTTGAAGATATTAAAGAAGAAGATACTGATGATTTGCAAAGCAGTAAAGTTGGAAGTATTGGAAGTCAAGTCAGTCATTCAATTGATAGTTTTGGTAGTATGAAAGAATCATTTAGCAGCACTCCGGAAAGTAAAAAATACTTAGGAAAATCATTAGAAAATGATAATATATCTGTAAATTCTTTACAAGAATTTGAAAGATTAGAACAGTTGGTAAGAATCGAATCAATGAAAGCTAAGTCTTCGGGATCTTTAGCATCAACTACAAGTTCTTCTAATAGCAGAAAGGATGATTTGTCATTGGCTTCTCTTAAGGATTTTGAAACAATAGAGGCAGCTTGTTTTAAAACTGAGTTGATTGAAAACAAAGCTTTAGCAACAGAAAAATCATTAGATGACGAAGATGGAATGATGTTTAAAATTAATGAAATTATCAAAGAAGCTGAGATAAATTTAGAACAAAACGAAGATAATTCTGAAAAACATTTATCTGAAGATGATAATTTAACTAGTACAGAATCACTTGACTTAAAAACAATTGTTACCGAAATGAAAACATCAGCTTCTCTTGAACACATGTCAAATGCTGGGTTTGTGGAAGGGAAACAAAATGATTATGATGACTGCATGAACTCAAGTGTTTCAAGTCGTGGTTTTAGTAGTCCAATTATGGATGACCATTCAAAAGAGTCATCCTACAGAAACAGTTTAATTTTAGGTAGCAATGATTCACTAGGCCCCATAAGTTCCACGTCGACGAATGCCACTTACCACTGCGAAACTGGATCCAACATGTCTTCTAGCTTCACAAGTGGAGGTTCAAATACTATGGTATCTAGTATGGAAGGCCTTGACAAAACTGAAAGCAAACATGATTGGTTTGACGAACACGAAACTTTTGAAACATTTAGAAAGGACCATGATGGGACAGAATTCACCCATAAAGTCATACGGCTGCCAGCTGAAATGCATAAAGTAACGGCGAAAGGACCCGATAAAGAAAAAATTTTAGAAGATTTTGTAGAATACTTTTCACCTGGAGAATTCCAAGAGGATGTGGAACGTACAGATGAGCATGGTAATATATTTGTTACACGAATTGTACAAAAAAGAATGGTTTTTGATACTGAAGAGTTAGCAAGTAAAGGTGTTTCTGAAGACGAATTAAACGAATGTTTGAGAAAACTTTCTAAAGACGCCCCTAGTGGATTTGAAATCAGTAAGAAAACTTCAACACACATTGCAGGTATTACGTGCATTAGATATGTAATATAGGCCATCTTCATCTGTATATATAAACTCATTGTATTTTTATCTACTATTCCAATTCTATTTTCTTCTTAAACCTATATTTTAATAACCATTGCATGCTTTTATAATAAAACTTTGATTGAATGTTTGAATTTTCAATAACAACTTTTCAATAATATAACACTTTCAATTATTGATTGTTTGTATAAATAATATTATTGCAATGTTATAGGATCGTCTGAAGAGATAAGAGAACCATCAAAATATGATACAAAACAAGGTAAATAATTTAAATTAATAACAAATGCATGAAATAAAAATAACTCTTAAGAAATTTAGTTAGTACCTTACAAAAATTAAATTTTAATTTATATATTATTTCTACTATGTAGCTCACAAAATTAGATGAAAGCAGGGGCGTCTCCAAGCGGGACAAAGGGTTCAGTCATTTTTCCCCTAACTAGTAGCTTTTTAAAAATATGTTTTAATTGTTTATAGTTAATTATTTTGTAAATGAACTGTTTTCTTATTTCATTAATATTAATAAAACTGTATATAAATTAGGAATTATTAATGCATATATTGATATATTACATACTAATTACCAATAATGAATTAAAATATTACATTTTAATATACTATTGACATTAAGAAGTTATATATCATTAATTATTATATACATTATTGTTTTAATGGGTGCCCGGAAATTGGGCCACAATTATCATTTTTTCAAAAAGGTATACCGTCGTATTAATTGGGCAACTAAATAATATGCCACATATAAATTGCTTATTACAAATTTAAATTTCCTTTGTTCGTTGGAATCTATTTATGTTGACGGCACTTTTGAATACTTTCCAAAGCGTTTTTATTAATTACTTTCTAGTCATGGTTATAAAGATGATTCATATGTTCCTTAAGTATATTTTTGTCTACTTAAAGATAAGCAAAAATATACTTATATAAAATCTTTAAAATCAATTCCTCTGGTTATGGTTTACAATTTAAGCCTACAAAAGTTACTGTCGATTTTTAACGAGAACTTCGAGAAGGAAAAAGCATAGATCATGGTCTGACATATAAATTGTATGATATAGATCTCAAGATGCGCAATCATAGTGGCGAAAAATTCGGGCTGTAGGCTTAAGTAATAAGTAAAGAATATAAAGATAAGACCTCTGGAATAGGTAAATGGCTAGGAAATGAATTTGGAATTACAGTTTTAAATCCAAAAGAATAGGTACCTGTGTTGCAATAGATTGTATAAGTGAGATGCCACAGAACAATAAATTAACAACATTTTCCGATTATATTATTGACACTTATATTTTGTGACGATGCTATTTTGAAAATATTTTTTTGAAATAATCATGTTTTTTATCAACTCTGCTATTTTCCCTCCGCGTATTTTTATGTCTTAAAAAAAAAAAATAGTTAATAAACATTATACATTTGTATACTTTTATGCTACACATTTATATCCCAATCTCCGGATAGTAAAATGTAAACAAAGCAGATAGATAAAATGTGGCCTGATTACCGATTACCCGTTTTATTTGTAGTTAAAATTGTCTGTACACAACCGTTGAAAAGGGCGACGCGCCCACAGTTGTCTCTATATTATAAGCGCGTAATAAAGCAAATTTTAAGCTCAGAATATTCAATTTTACTCTTATTGATTTCAAAATGTTTTTGAGTTTTCTTACCCAGTTATCAAATTTAAAGGTATGCAAATTATTTAGGACCCCACATAGACTTTTTTTTATATTTTATTATTTTTATTTTAAAACAAGTTGTAGGCGGTTTAAAATTAAAACTTTTTTTTTGTACATTATAAAATATCACTAAACATGCTTAAAAATTATAATATCAAAAAAATCCTACTTAGTAATATTCTTAGCTATAAATATTATAATTGGTCGATAATTCACTAAAATATTATAAAGAAAAGAGTAAAATGGATTATTTTAAGGATACAATTCACCATGTTTAGCGTTATAATAAATACGTATTTTATAACAGCTAATGTGCAATTTAAAAGACTAAGTTTAAACCTTTAATATTCGTTCACTATCTCCCCGTCCCCGTCCCCTCACTACAAATTGGGACTTGGAACGTCGTTGTATTGAAGATATATATATATTTTAATACATTTTAATGTATAAATAGTACCTAGAATATAAATAGTATCTACATGTATATATTTAAATTGTATAAATATTTTTTTAAAAATACAGCTGAGTCTCGATAAATCGAATCATAAAAAGAATAAAAATAAATTCAACTTATGTACTTTTCGAGTTACTATAACCTCAAACACAAATTAAAAACCCTTCAAGGGACAAGAAAAAAATCGAGTTATCGAGACTTGACTATGCTAAAATTGCACATTAGATAATGAAGCTCTACAAGAGAACTAATATAGGTTAGTTATTTAGTACCTAGGTAGTAATAGGTACTTATATTAGTAATTAGATTTAGACGCTTTTTTGTGATGATTGGTAGAGTTGCAAGTGGCTGCATCAAAACCGGAGTTGAAGTGTGAAATTAGTATGGACGACGATACAGAAATAGATCTACGCGAGCATGACTGGCGCTTTCAACATCAAATAAACACCGGTTAATAATCAAATTATTAAATAATAATATGTAAAAAAGTTTTTAATATTTTTAAAAAATTATTATCTTACTTGTACACTCTCAGTAAATTTTCTTCATAATTAATTACCCGCCAATATAATGTAAAACACAATATCATAGAAGTATAATACCGTCTATATACTAAATACACAAATTTTAAATTATCTTAATTAACAATATTATGAAGATTCTAAGAATATTCTTAAAATAAATCAACTAATCATACATTTATATCCATTAAAAAAAATTATTGTTAATATTGTTAACCTAGGACATTAAAAACAATTTTGAATACATAAGCGTCATATTTTGTTTTATAATGATCAAGGCTCAACTCACTTGTATGCTTAAATTAGGTATTTATATAAGTAGGTATTTTTTTTATACTTAGAATTTTTAAAGTTATCAAGTTATCAAGTAGGTACTTAATATTTATACCGTTTAAGAACTTTTCTGTGGCAATTAAAGATAATAGTCTATATGGCTATATCTATATTAATCTGGTTAGTATTTTGATAAAGATAAACTTATATCAGTTCTTATAACTCGAACACATTTCATTAACTATATATAACTAAATTGTTTTATACACAATAGTAAAATACACATACCTGTTTATAATATTAAATACCTATGGGCAAATATTCCTTAGAACCACGGAATACATTTTCTTTAATGTCATAACTCATAACAAAATTAAAAGCTTGAATGTAGGTGACAATTTGAAAAAAATATAGATAATTTAAGCATAAAATGTAATGAGCAATAATCATTTTTAATAAATAACCTTGGAAATTAATTATTGAAAGATAATATAAAATAAATCAAGAGTAACCAACCTATTCTGAATACCTACATTAAAATGTGTGCCATTATGAATTATGCATCTTTGATATTGGTACCTACATAGTACATACTTAAACTTAAGTTTTTACCAATATAAATAAATATGTACATACAGTTTGCATTACCTACTTAAATGTTTCATTTTATTCTTATATGATAAAAAATATAATATAAAGTAGGTATAGAATGTGTATAATATATACAGGTCGAAGGTTTAAACGTTATACCTACATAACAAGTGATTGTAATAGCAACACCATAATACTTAACTAAGAATATAATATAATATAAGTAATAATAACTTACAAACTGTCAGCAGTGTGTTTATTGGAATAAGTTGCATTTGATTGGCATAATGGCATGTATAAATATGATAAGTGATAACCTACCTTAAAATATAACTTAATCACACACTATGGATGCAAGTCTTTTTTAATATCTAGTGCAGTGATCTTCAACATTTTCGGCAGCGGACCACTATATTGAGCTTAATATCAGGACAGCGTTACATTTTTAAAAAAATACATGCTATGACTAAAATAGATTTGTGGGCCTCAGATAAATTCAAGACCATGGGTCGAAGACCCCTAACCTAGTGTATTAAAAGAATATTTAAAATTTTGAGTTTTGAAAGAATTTTACTTATAAGTTTAGCTTTGAACAATAAACTAAAAAAGTTTCTTAGTTTCTGCTTTCAAATAATTTCTTTAAGATCCATAAACCTTGGTACCTGCCTGGTTGAAACCGGTAAAACCTACATTTGTACTGCTATTATTATACAATGCAGCTTTTTTAAATAAATTACCTTCAAAAGAAAAACTGTTTTATAATTTATTTTACGATAGTTCTATTTTAGTACCTACCAGTCCAGGTTTTAAATAGAATCATAATATACTCATATAGTCATACTTTCCAAGATAGATTGAGTTATGGTTTAAACCATGATACCTACTAAAATACTGCAATATACTCCCTACACAATGAAATATAATACATCTTCAATCGTGATTTCCTAAAAAATTACCTAATTAATAATTTAGATTGTACCTACTTATAACTACACTTAAATTAATTTCTATGTAAGCGTAAGTGTTTTCGAAAAATCATTAGACAAGTGCCTACTAGCAACAAAAAATTAAAAAATTATTTTAAGCTTTTTAGTATCAATTACAATTAATTCGTAGATAAGAACATAATTTTTTTTTTTTTTATCCAACCTTAGTCACAATCACAAATATATATTATACACATTATAAATTAAAGATTTAAAGTTTTTGAATACCTAATAGAATAAGACATAGGTACAAAATACATAAACTAATGTCAAAAACTATAAACTAAAGATAAATATTTTTTGTTTTAGAAACCGATGACATTACAAAGCCAAGTACATCTGGATGGTATGTATATAAGTGTATAATAATTTATAATACAATATAAAAATAGGTAGTTAAAATAATAATAAAATAAAGACTATATTACTATTACAGACAGTTAAAGTACCTACATAATCCCGAAAACACCAATGGAAAAAAACCCATGGAAAAATTCAAAAATGTATGATTTTGGTTGCTATTTTGTTTACAACAATTTAAGAAGACGCTACGTGTTTTCTCCATTTTACAAATGTAAAACATAGCAAAAATTGTTTTGCGCATGTAAGAACCATTCAGGCTATAGTCTAAACTAAGCACCAAATTTGCACACTAAAAGAAAACTTACTTAACTGTGCAACATCGTTTTTATTTTTTCGATATCAGAACTAAAAAAAAGGTATTCAAGTTTGAAAAGCTCAAAAGTAAATATTTTTAAACACTAAGAACTTTTTTTGTATTTGTGATATCGAAAAATTAAAAACAACGTTGCACATCATATTATATGATCCTCTTTCTAGTGTGAAAATTTGGTTGCTTAACTTGGACTACAGCCTGAGTAGTTCTTACCCAAGCAAAACAGTTTTTGCCTTGTTTTACATTTGGAAGACGGAGACAACACATGCATGTAGCGTCCTCTTAAAACAGTTTCCTCTTAAATTTCCTCTTGAAACAGACAAATTTTCTTACAAAATACAGATAGTGCATTTTGTATTCAATATACTCAATAAAACTATAAATGCATATATGACCATGTGTATAAGAACCCAACGTGCAACAATATATAAATTAAATAAGCAGTACCTACTTTGCTCAAACCAGTCACGATGGTAACATTTTTATCAATAGTTGGGCAATAAAATGCAATTTATTGAAAGTCATATTCACTAACAACAAGACGGGTATCCAGTAGGTATTTAAATGAATACATGTAGTCATATTGAATTTGGGAACAACACCAAGGTACTCTTTGGTAGTTGGTGGCACTTACGATTATATTATTGTTCAACATCATAAGTTCTAAAAATTAGTTATTTATTTTCATTTTCAAACATCTTTCTATTTAAACTCTTGTATTTATTAATCAAAAAAAAAATGAAAATTGTATATTATGGTGCAACTTTCTAAAATATATTGGACTTTTAAATATAAAATATTATATTTTATTTTATCATTATTATCATATGTGTTTCGTAGACATTTATTTTGATATTTTTTTACCGAGATGTATATATTTATTTTGCTTTTTTCCCCGTCGCCCAGTATCAGTGGCGGTTGCCGACATTCAAATGTATTGAAAAAATATGTTCAATATTCATGTCTTCCTAATTGTACCTAAATGGAAGGGCCTTTTTTTAATTAGCCTACCGAGTTATGTGTGCTTAGGCCCCCACTACCAAGTAGGTAGGTACCCATAAAGGATATAGACAGTAGACTTTAAAGTAGACTGCAGTAATTCTCTAACTGGGTGTCGCGACAAATAATATAATAATAATAAAAGATCACCAATCCGGCGTCATGACACCCACTCATGTACCTATGTAAGTCTTACATAATCTTAGGAATTGCACATTTTCATTTTCACAACACTATAAGGATAAAATATGTATAATATAATATATTAATATGTTATATATCCCACCCTCCCTAGAAAAATTGTCTGGATTCAACGCTGCGTCACTGGTCAATCGTATTGTCGTGTCAGATAAAAATAAAATATGATCACATATTCACAAAACTACATAAGAATAATACATAAATAAATAATCATGTCGGATGTTGACTTGTTTTGCTAATAACAAAAATCATACTTTTAAATTATATAAATCGTAGGTAGGCAATCCTACCTATCTACTCATTTCCATGTGCCTACCTATATAGTTTATCAAAATTCTTTCGCTGGCAGCCTCACAGCCCGCGGGAAAAGACAAATGTAAACTTCTTATCTAGCCATCTCATAACATTATTAAAATATTTTTAACTATTACCTTTTAATTATTATTGAATAGGTAAAGCACAACTACTGTCTATATGTATAGATATAGGTAGGTACCTACTAAACTATTATAGTCACCAAATAGCAACCGGCGTATGAACTTTAACTGGTCCGCAGAAGAGATATTTTTTAAATTATTATTTCTGACTGTGGTTTAAGTGAGGTTTTTTGATTTTATGATTTTGACTTTTGTTTTCTGGATAAACATATACATAATTTTGTATTGGCCATAGAAAACTTCATAACGTGGCCCTCTAAAAATATTAATTGGTAATCCCTCGACCCTCGTCCTTGCTAAACATTACAGTACAGTAGTACAGTTACCTAGTCACAGCGATAGCAGTAGACCTTGACAAAAAAAAATTAAACTAATAACTGTACGTAGTTACTGTATATTATACCCTATTTAATACTTACTCTACTACTACCAACGTCTATCAGTCTCATCTATAAAGGTACCCACATAATATAAGGACCCCCTTGCGAAATAAATAATAAATATAATACACATAAAATATATTGTTAATTACTAATGAAAATCGTTTTATTATTTCAGGACTGGAAAGTCGAAGCCGAAAGAAAATGTATCTGAACTGTAAAGTCAATATAATATGATTTTGAATTTTAATAATTGTATACATCACTATTATTATTAGAAAATGTTATTAATTATGTAAAAAACATTTAGTAGGTCAATCTGAAAAAAAATATGTAAATGGAAAGCTACATTCCAATGAATATTTGAATACATGTACTAACTTAAAGTATTAATAAATATAATAAGTTTATCATCAATTAGGTACCTACTATACCTATACCTATAATACCTAGAAATACCATGTAATTTCATTTTGCAATTTAATTAAATTATAGGATTAGGAACCTACATTAATGTTCGTACCTATAATATAATATGCGTATTTCTGAATAATTATTTTAATATGTATTCAAATATTTCATATGACATTGAAATTAACCATTTTTATTTATGTTATATCGCTTAACATTTCTCTTGTTTGTCTTACAAATACTTTACTATATATATCTATACCTACATGGTTACATCTAGAAGTTAGTCAATACCTATACCTATATTTTATATATATAATAATATATATACGTCATATTATTATTATTCATATTTATCCCATTATTATAACTTACTATTGATATTTTTATTTTAACTACAAAATAATTTATTGTTACCTATTTTATGTCATACTTAATGAAATTTTGTCATCTTGTATAAAATTTACTTTTAAATAAAATGACAGCCCATTGCAATTAAAATGAATAGGCAAAAACATATTGTTATTGTATCTATATAGGCTGTGCGTTATTTTTGATGAATGAATATGATGCTTTTAATAATCATTAAATGTGGTTTTTTTTTTTAAACCTAATCCTGTCATAAATCAAATACAAATACTCTACATAAATACCTATTAAATAAGTTAGTAGGCAATATATCGTAGTATATCCTACTATGTATGTATGATGCGTATTTGGGAAAGTGTCCATTAAGGAAGTTGCTAGTTGCTACTACCTCCACTACAAGATTTTCTATTACAGTACCTATTTTTTTCTCTAAAATGCGTTTTCGATATTATTTTAGATTCCAAGCACAGCGGTGAATGTAGTTATTGATTTTACAATGATGTGTGTTATTTTTTGTGTATGGAAGTACTATTTCTAATAAAAAAAAATGCTCTGATCACGTACAAACTTCGATAGAGGTTTCTGTGTAGCACATTTGATGTAATTGGTACTTTTCACAGGTATAAATTGAAAATGCTTAGCACCTACTTTTTAAAATAATCGAGAAAAACACAAAAAAATACCTTGGTTATCAATAATTTAGACCGACTTCACTTAGATGGTCGTCGATAAATTATTTAATTTTTAAAAAATAAATTTTGATAAAAAAATTACTCGTTCGGTCAAAAACCTTAAAAGTTTAATACAAGGTTAAATATTAAAGATACAGTATAAATCGGTTATAATAACGAGTTTCAAGGGCCATTGCAGCTAGTTTTTCTCGCTGTAACCGGTAGTTCGTTATATAGGTTCGTTGTAACCGGTCAATCATCACAGGAACCGGCTCGGAAGTATGGCCAAACGTATTAGTGAATCAGATAATTCAATAATAACTGCTGGTGGCTCCAAGCTCCAACTGAGATTTTGTCAATACCTACGATGTGCTTTAAAATTAAAATTAAAGGTAAAATATATAAATCAACGAATAAATAAATAAAATATAACTATAGGGTTGTGTAACCCGCGAAATTGTGCCCATCTCGGTAATTTTTCTCTTGTGAAATTTTGGTTGATACCGAGTTGCGGTCGGGATTAAAATAGGTAAAAAAAAAAATCCGAGTTGCGGTCGGGATTAAAATAGGTAAAAAAAAAAAATCCGAGTTGCGGTCGGAATCTAAACAGGTAAAAAATAAACAAAATCTAGTTATATGTATATATGATATAGTAATATGATTAATATTAATAATTAGTTAAATATTAAATATTATTAATTATTATGTTTTAAATATTGATATAGTAACATGTTATTGTGCTATGGTTAGATTCAAAATACGTGTTTAACAAATGTCAGCGAGTCAATAGAATACAAATTTATAGTTACACTTACACATAAAAATATAAAATAGGTACACATTTATCGAATAAAAATAATAAAAGCAAACATATGTGTAAAAACTAAAAAATATTGTATTTTCTAAAAAATATTATGTCTAATAAAAAGAAAAAAATAATAATAATAAATTTATAAAATTAGAATGGATCAAATTTGTATGACACGCTTTTCACAAATGTTAGCGAGTCAATTTCTTTATTCAAATACTGTTTAATTTTATTTTTAATAAATGTCTTACTTATGTTTTCACTTTTTTTATTGCTTTCCAAATCTACTGTATTGATTTTTGTATATGTGTCAATTTGAATATCTTTGATACACTTTAAAAATTCAAATATGTTAGGATGTGGCGATCGGTTTTCAGTTTTGAATTTAGAATTGAACGCTTCACTTCCATTATTCGTTCTCCAAACATTATTATTTAAAGCTGCCCAGAGTGTGGTTGGAAAAGTAGCATCACTGTCAATATAATTATCGACCAAATAGTCACTAAATTCAGTAACTCTTGGATCTATAGGTTGTTCGGCGATTAATTCCAAAAACACATTTCCCACTTCATCTGGAGGGAGAAAAGTCAATCCAAAAACGTAGTGCAACCATTTTCCAATTTCCGAGTTCTTATTTTTGTACTCTATAGTCAGTCCTAATCCCATGATTTTTCTCCACCAGGCTTGACTGAGATGAAATCTGCATCCAACCAAAGTGGTGTTCGGGAATTCTTTTATTGCAGCTTGAAGAATTCCTTTTTCAAAATCAGAAACGATATGTTGTGGTTTAAATATTAAATTCATTTCCAAACATTTACTTTTTAGAGTAGACATAACAGTTCTGTACGATAATTCTTTTTTATCTTTTAATAAACTAAATGCAACAGGAACATATTTGTTATTTTTGAAACCAATAACTGTAAACATCTGCTGAAAGAATTTCGTACAATAGTCAAAAGTGCCATCCACCAAAATAATTTCAACACTGCACATGAATTTCAAATTACTTTCACAAGAAAATACTATAACATTGCTTGATTTATCGTTTAGTATTACTAAATTTTCCCCTTTCGTAGATATCACTTCGTCCATATCCAAATATTCATGTACGTCATCCATACATTTTGGTAACTTTGGTAACCGTTGTAATTTAGCACGATTAATATTTTTCCCTAAAAATTAACTTTATATTACTTATTACAATTTACATGATAATAATATAACCAGCCAAAAAAGCGAAAAAAATAGCGAATGGAAAAAAGCGAATTAAAAATATCGAAAATAAAAATAACGAAACTAAATGATAGCGAAAAATAATATATCGAATGTTTAGGGGAAAACTTTTGTTTTTATAGTTATAATATATAATCTTTATTAGTCTGTCATTATTATTGTGACTCAAGCCTCAAGCTAATATCCGTTATCGCTTTTATCACGAATAGTGTACATCGTATATACTATATGGACATCAAATAGTTGTGTTCGACGTTCGAAAACGTGACAACCGTTGACAAAGTGTTGTGTTTGTTGAAAAAATACGTAATTTAACCTTATTTTACAATACTAACGACAATATTAATCATTTGAAAGGTATGGCTTACAATTTAATTCTACAAATGTAATTATGATCTTGTGAATATTTTTTAAAATTATATTTTTATACTTGTACTTATTACTATAATATTTTTTCGCTATTTTTGATTTCGTAATTATATAAACTTCGCTTTTATTTTTTCAATATTATGGCCTATAATCATAATATTATATTTATAATAGGATTATAATATTGAGTAAAATATTAAAATAATATAATATAAATAAATAATATATAGTTATATAGTGATATTATTTACCTATGCGAATCATGTCTCTGTCTGTTAATGTATTCAAAATATTAACATCTTTCTCCACCTCTAGACGAATTATTTTCCTTGGCTTTTCCGAAAATGATAATTCATCAGCCTTCCTTTTTACAGAGTTATTTATTTTTTGTCTGTTTAAGATTTGAATAGGATCTGCTTCGTGATTTGTATGATCATTTGTCGTTCTAGAAAACACGTGTTCTTCGCCAATAGTGTATAGTTTTGCATTACAATTTTTATTCGTACAACTCCAGGACATTTCTCCCGTTTTTAGAGAACGGTACTGTCTAAATTTAAAATTATTTAATAAAAGTAACATTTTTCCCTTTTCACTATACATTTTCGAAATTTGCGACATTTTAGATTCTGAGCGGACGATGAATGTATTAGTTTTACAATGATGTGTGTTTTTAGTTTTTTTTATTTTTTTTTTTTTATTTTTTTTTTTATTTTTTTTTTTATTTTTGTGTCTGTCATCACGTTTTAGGACAGTAAAAATGCTTCGATTTTCTTCAATAGTACCTTTTCTGATAGGAAAGTGAATCTAGTTGGTACTTTGGGGGGTCAAAAGTCAAAATTTCCCAGTAGTTTTCATGAGCGCCTGGAAAAACAAATGAAAAATTATGGGAAAAACGGGAATTTTTACGGAAAACCAATTTTCGACAAAACCAATTTTGGTTTTTGGTATAACTCTAAAAGAAATGACCGTAGAGACATGAAATTTTGACCGAATGTTTATATAAGCATTTTCTGCACACCATTGCATTTTCAAAATATTCTGACTTATTTTGAGCTGTTAACGGACATTTTCAGTTTCCAATTTTTTTAGTTTTTTTTTCTATAAATGTCAATAAAATTTTATTTGTTGGGTAAAAAATCTTGAAAATTTAATAGTAGGCTTCTAATATATAGTTTCAAAGGCAGATGAAAAATATTAAAAATCCGTAGTCACAATTTTTTTTTATAGGTAATCAAAGTTCAAATTTTGACAAAATACGTAAAAATGACGAAAATGTGCAATTTATTTTGAGTTAGAAATTCATAAAAATTTTTCTTTTTAAATCTAAGATTTGAAAATGTAATACAAGATTCCTCATAAGTTTGCCTAATTTTATCAATAAAAAAAGTTTATAAGCAAGTCATAATAAATTTTTATGAGCATTTTAAGTTCAAATTTGTACAAGATTAGATAATCACTCGATTTCTCATGTAGCGATTTTCTTATTTTGTTGCAATTCAAAAACAAATAACTGTAGATGCATGAAAATTTCACTGAATGTTTATATAAGCTATTTCTATACACCATTCAATTTTGAAAATATTTTGATTTGTTTTGAGCTGTTTACAGACATTTTTAGTTTTCAATTTTTTTAGTTTTTTTTTTTATAATTGTCAATAAAATTTTATTTGGTGGGCCAAAAAGTCTGAAAATTTAATACAAGCTTTCTTATATATTGTTACAACATCAGTTGAAAAATTTTAAAAATACATAGGCACGATTTTTTTTTATAAGCATTTAAAGTTCGAATTTTGACAAAATTTGTCAAAATCTCGAAAATTATAAATCATTGTAATTAAAAAATTATAAAATGTTCAGTTTTTATAACTAAGTGTTGAAAATTTAAAACAAAAATTCTCATAAATAAATCATACTGTAACCAAAAAATCTAAAAATTATATCAACATATTTATTTTTTACAGACATTTTAATTTCAAATTTAGACAAAATTTCATATTCAAACCAAGAATAATGATTTTAGTTATTTTGATATAATTTAAAAATATTATTTGTTGGTATATGAAAATTTTAGAATATATTGTTATATTTTATATACACGCAATGGCATTTTAAAATATAATTTTTTTGAGAAAAATGAATTTAACCAACCATAGTAAATACTAATGCCTATAATACTAAAATTAATTACTTTATTCACAATAATATCATCAAATACATGTAGACTTAGTAAGATATTATAGACTGACTGACCGTTTTCGCTCAGAATCGTTTTTCTTATTCAATGATATTATATCATTGGATAAAAATCTAACACAATCCATTACAGTGACTCACTTGTAACCTACTGTACAGCAGAGCGACATACACTTACCCGCCCTTTTTATTTAAAATTAAAGCTTATATGACGTCTTGCAATGAACTAAACGATATAATGTTCGACTGCAATTTGGATTTTGGATAAGAGCTTATCGGATAACCGGATAATCGATAACCGCAACTCGGACAGTACCTTTTACCTTCAATATTATTACGACCGCAACTCGGACAGTATCTTTTACCTTCAATATTATTACGACCGCAATTCGTCTATTGCGACCGCAACTCGGACAGTACCGAAATTTTACCATCCGGTAAACTATTTCTTGTGAAATATACCCGAATGAACCGGGAGGTAAATATTCTCTATAGTGAAATTTACCGAGGGGGGTAGGTACAATTTCACAGGGGTAAATAATCCCGATTACATATTTTACTCATTATAGCCGATAACTCGTAATAATCATACTCGTTGTAAACGTATATTTTAACACCTGCAATATCATATTATGAGCTCGTGTCGGCCGTCGGGACGTAACGTTTTGATTTTTATAAGCAGTATCTCGTTCTAAGGGATGCTCGCTATAATGATTTATTCTGTGTATAATATGAAATTTTTTTTTTAAGCATTTAAAGTTCAAATTTTGACACTGGGGTGAGGCCAAACCATTGAATAAAATCTAAACAATCCAAAATCAATTACTTCGATAGATATTCAAAGCTCTCTTTATGTCTTTATTTCATATGCGTTCCGTAAGGTTGTGCTTATCTCTCCGTTACTGTCTTATTCTGTTGTAATTATTCGTAAATTATGGCTTCCAATAGTGATAAATGTTATATTTGTAATCTTGGTTTTGCAGTTGCTGCACTCGATGTTCCTATTAAGTGTGATGGCTGTTGACTTTTTAACTCATAACAAGTGTTCGGGTCTTAATAGTAGTGAAATTAAATGTCTTGGTTTTAAGAATCGAAATTTGAAATTCTTTTGCGAAGCATGCAATATATAACGGTTTGCGTGATATTCCCGAGCTTAAGTTATTAATTAATCGTTTAATAGCTGAAGTTAATGAGCTAAAGAGTCAGAAGAATAATAATATTGTTCAAAATCATTCTGAGGAGTTCAAAATTGGTGAAGTAGGCGAACGCAATATCAGAGCATCTAATTTAATATTTTATAACGTTCCAGAGTCCAACTTAGATAATGCAGTCGATCGAGTTAATCATGACTCTAATCTTGTGAGTAATGTAATTGATTCAATTATTACTGATGGGAATATTAGACCGTCTAAAGTTATTCGTCTTGGCATTCATGGTAAAAATAATCCCCGTCCAATTAAGGCTGTATTCAGCACACCAGCTGATGTGTTCGAAATATTAAAGTAAAAAAAAAAAATTGTTATCGTTACAACCACCTTCCACTATTGGTATCAGTTGGGATCGAACTCTTTATCAGCGTAACTATATGAAGAAACTTCGTGATGAACTAGAGTCTCGTAGAACAAATGATGAAATTGATCTAATCATTAAATACATAAGAGGAACTCCAACCATCGTCATTCGTCACCTAGGATAATCGTTCTAATGCCCATGCTGGAAGTTTTTTATAATTAATATTTTCTACCAAAATGTCCGTGGTCTTTTAACAAAGATCCCTATTTTACGTAATGCATCATTGTTGAATGTTAATTATAATATAATTTGTTTAACTAAAACTTGGCTAAATGATAATGTTTTCGACTTTGAACTTGGTTTCACTAGTTATAATTTATATCGTAATGATCGTAATAGTTTGTCCTATGGAAAAAAACGAGGTGGTGGTGTTCTAATTGCAGTGAATAAAATAATAAGTTGTGTCACAGTGGCGGACTGGGAGAAGAAAACAGCCAGGGAAAATCATAACTTTAGAGGCCCTCAGTACACTAACGGCCGTTTATATAATATAGATATTTTTTTTTATAAACACGATTTAGCTTTTAAATTTTTAAATATTTTAATTAATCGATATAAAACGTAATAAAATAACTTAGTAAATTTGTTATATACTCAAGTAATTGTTATGTATATAATTTAAACTACAATCAATTTATCAATTTGATTTTAATAAGAAAGTTTATTATTTAATAAATCACTTTAAGTTTTTAACATATTAATGATATCATCATTATCAATACTAAATAAAACATTTTTTTCGACTGCCATCATCATAAATGCGTCAAATTTTTCTTCGCCCATTGAATTTCTCAGACGAGTTTTAATTATTTTTAGTAGGGAAAATGATCTTTCGCATGCTACCTATTATTATGTTTACTAATATTACTTACTTATTAAATATAATTGAATTTATAATTTCACAAAAATAATATTAATAAATATATATTTTAAACGAGCAGTGGCCCACCGGGAAATTTCCCGGTAGCCCGGTCGTCCAGTCCGCCACTGAGTTGTGACGAATTAAATGTCTCTAGTGTTTTGGGTATTGAGCAAGTTTTTTTGAAACTTATTTTGAATAATATAAAAATAATTTTAGGTTGTATATATATTCCACCAAACAGTTCTTATGATGTATATTCTAAGCACTGTGAGGTCATTGAGTCTATATATCTTATGTACCCAGATTAAAATTATGTTATAACTGGTGATTATAATTTAAAATTTAAATCAGTTTGACTGGTCTATTGATCCAATCACTCAAAATCATAATACTGCAGGTTCTCTAATTTTTAACTGTTATTTAAATTACTTAAGTTTGAAACAAGTAAACCTTGTACTTAACTGTAGTGGCCGTACTCTTGATTGCATAATGATTAGTGCTGATGCTGAACTTACTAATATTATGCATTCGTGTTAGAATCTCTTGTTCCTATAATTGATTATTATCATCCACCATTATAATACAATTTAATAGGTAATGCGTTGGTTAATGAACATTTTGATTCTCCACTCGTTTATAACTTTAAAAACTGTAACTTTGACGATATTTCTCATTTTCTACGGAGTATTGATTTTGATCTTAATCTGAATTATAATTTATCTTTTGAATCGCTTATCGAAAAATTTTATGAAATTATTTATCACTCTTTTTCTTTATTTGTGCCCAAAACAAAAATGTATAATAAATATTCACTTATATGGGCTAACGCTGAACTCAGGGGTTGTATAATTAAAAAAAAAATGTGCCCACAAAAAATTTAAGTTATTCCCTTCGGATGCTAATTATTATGACTTCTCTAATCTTAGAAAAAAATGTAAACACTTGATTACTATATATGCCATGATCAATATATTTCAAATATCGAAAACAGTATTCAAACTAATATCAAACCTTTTTGGAATTATATTAACTCTCTAAAGAAGTCTAATAATTCTGTTCTTGATTGTGTAAATTACAATAACTCGTCTTCCACCAATATTTCAGAAACAGCCCAATTATTTGCAAATTATTTTTCCAGTGTCTATACTAAAGATCATCCACTGTTCAATGGAGTTGTTCCCCTTCCTTCTGATGTTTCTAATAATTATTTGAATTTATGCTCCTGGACTATTGAGCTGAATGATATTGTTGATTATTTAAATTCTTTAAATACTCATGCTGGCACATGACCTGATGGTATTCCACCTATGTTTTTAAAAACTTGTAGCTCTGTTCTTGCTCGTCCGCTTCATATGATTTTCAATAAATCATTAGGCTTAGGTTATTTCCCTATAACATTTGGAAAAACTCATTTGTAACACCAGTGCATAAATCAGGGGATAAACATAATGTTACAAATTATAGACCGATTTCCAAAATGTCCATTGTTCCGAAAATGTTTGAAGCTTTAATTACAAAAAAGTTGTCTTTAATTATGACCCCCCTCATTTCTAATAACCAACATGGTTTCAGACCCAAAATGTCTATTTCTACTAATGTATTACTTTTTCAGGAGAAAATCATTTCGGCCTTAAATCAACGTGTTCAATTGGACACTATTTATACAGACTTTCAGAAAGCGTTTGATAAAGTTAACCACAAAATTTTATTATATAAATTATCTAGTTTTGGTATTCATGGTACATTTTTCAATTGGTTAAAATCTTATCTATGTTCTCGTACCCAGGTGGTAAAAATTAATAGTTATGTTGCTAATGATTTTTTGGTTAGCTCAGGTGTACCACAAAGATCGCACTTAGGACCCCTCTTATTTATACTATTTATTAATGATTTACCTTCTATTTTTGATAACTCAGTTAATATTCTTTTATTTGCTGATGATGCTAAACTATTCTCAGTTATTAAATCACCAAATGATGCATTAAAATTGCAGTCTAATTTAGAAAAATTTGTTGAATGGAGTCGTGTTAATCATCTTCCATTAAATATAAATAAGTGCAGCGTGATATCATTTTCTCGAATAAATAATATAATCACCTATAATTATTTGATTGATAGTTTTATAATTACAAGAGCTTCTTCAATCAGAGACTTAGGGATTATCTATAATTTTAATATGGATTTTTCCATCCATATTAACACCTTTATCAAAAAATCTTTTAAGATGCTTGGTTTTATTAATAGAAGCACGATAAATTTTAAAAATACCAATGCCTTAAAAACTTTATATTTTTCCCCGGTTAGGTCTCATCTTGAGTTTGAATCAATTGTCTGTTCACCACATTATTTTTCATATATCAGTCAAATTGAAAATGTTCAGTATAAGTTTCTAAAACTTGTGATTTGAGGAGAAATGTTGCTGATATTATGTTCTTATATGACTTATTAAATGGTCTTATTTATTCTCCTGAATTATTATCTCACATTGATCTTAATGTACAAACCTATGTATTAAGAAAATCAAACTTTTTTCATGTTTCTTCGCCAAAAATAATTATACTTCCACCTCGTTTTTCCCCAGAGCTCTGTCTTTGGCTAACAATATAATGGATCATGTTGATTTTTTTGTTATGTCACGCTTTGTATTCAGACAAAATGTTTATCTGGCTTTAAATTTTAATTCTCTTGTTTAATATTATTATTATTATTATTATTATTATTTTATTATTAATTTTTTTTTTTGTGTAACCATTAATTGTTAATTTAATATTTTTTACTGTACTATATATTTATTATTTTTTGGCTGTAAACTATTTCCATTGGTACGAATAATTTTACATCATTATTGTGTCTAAATTATGTTGTAAGATAAGCTAAACTGTACTTATATTTTTTCTAATTGCTAAAGGGTTTAATACCCGTTTATTAAATATAAATAAATAAAAAATAAATAAAATGTCTCAAACAATACGGATCTCTTCATCCCAACAGTACAACACGTAACAAAAACTCTACAATCGCTTCCACTCAAATCTATTCAACCACTTTAATCCTTTTATCTCCAATCGGTCTATTCAAAACATTCCAGGTGACCCGGGATCTGACCCTAGAAGGCCATTGAAACGAAATTGGTGTCATGACCTCTTGAACTATCATTCTTCCCTCAAGACCACAAATCATTAAATTCCAACATCTCTAATACCGCATGGAACAATATACTTATACTTATTGTAAAAATACATGATTACAGAATATCGCATGATAAATATTGAAATATAAAAAAAAAATTTTAACAAAATTTGTAAAAATCACAATTATTGATTTGTAATAAGATATTAATACATTTTTAAAATAAATCAATTTTTAAAAAAGGCTTAATTATTTAATAGCTGTATCATAAAAAAAGTATAATAATATATTCAATTTATATAGCTAAAGATTGAAAATGTAATACAAGGTTCTTCATAAGTATTTCTTACTGAAACCCAAATATCTAAAAAATATATAAGCACAATTTTTTTTTATAAACATGTTAAAACATTAAAATGTTGAAAAAATTGGATATCTATTCAAAGAATAGCGATTTTAGTTATATTGTTTTAACCAACAATATTTGTGACGTGTTTAAATTTTTTGGTGTATTGTAATATTTTACTTCACATAATGGCATCTTCAAAGTATGTAGAATAATTTTAAGCTATTCCTTATTTATACCATACCTATAACAGCTATAACGATTACCTTTTTACTAATAGTAAAATAAATTACTTTAATAGCGACATAAATATATAACAAAATATACTTAGTAAGGAGTAATATAGGCTAACAGACTGCCCTTGCTCAGAATTGTTTTAGTAGGTACCTATTCAACAACTTATCACTGAATTCAAATTTAACACATCCATTAGTAGCCTAATCAATTATGAAGTGAATTCAACACCTACTGTACAACAGTAGTTACCTGCTTGCACACAAAAAAAAAATGTAATGCCCTTGATTGTTCACATTTTTAAATTACAAAAAATTATAAATATACATTAAAATGTAAATTATATATTTATAAAAGTATACCAAAATTAATATGAGGTTTAATATTTTTATATTAAAAAAAGTATTTATTAAATATTTAAATAATTAGGTACTATATTATAAAATAATAAATAAATAAAAAATAATGTTTTAATAATAGAAAATATAAATAAAAAGCAGACATTAATACAAAAATAAATGTATCAATATTTTGCTCAACCAATAAACAATTTAATGTGAATTCTTGTTAATATTTGAGTAGATTATTGACCTGGAGCAAGCAAGGATTTTTCCATAAACTTCTTACGAGCAAAACATAACCACCATTTAGATGGTTTGCCATCATCAGTTGAAAATACTTTTTCGCAAACTCTTCGACCAGTTTCCTTTCGTAATTGTTCCAAATATTGACGCATAACATCTATTTAAAAATAAAAATATTGTATAATTAGTATACCATAAAAAATAAATTGTTTAACATCAAACTACCTGCTTCACCAGTTGATGATGGTTTTGCATAAACTGAGTTTAATGGAAATCCAGCCTCTCCAGGTATATCAAATCTATACAGTGCCAATGAATACATTTCAGACATTCCTTGATCTTTACTTTGACATTTCTGAAGTTTTTTTAAACACTCAGTTATATATAAAGTAATGTAAATCACAACACGATCAGTTTCACTCTAAAACATTATCAATACCTTCCATATAAATAGATGTAATTTATACAATTAATATTATATCATAAAAAGTTAACCAATACCTTAACTTCGTAGGATCTAAAAAATACATTTGCTTTAAAAAAAGATAATGATTCGTCTATTATATCCATTTCTGCATGTGTAGGGCTGAGCAAAGGTGCTGGACCTTTATATTGAGACTTTATTGGAAGTATTGCCATATTTCCAGTTAGTTGCTGGAAATCTTTTATACTTGAATGATAAGCCTGATAAAAAAAAATGACAGTTAATTGTATATGATTATAAAATTGTACAGTTATAATACATGGTTAGGTTGTATTATATTCTATTTCAAATTGCAATGGTCCTTTAAACATTTAAAATTATTCATTAAATGTTTCTTTGTTTAACTCAGTTGTTCATCTATTACTATACACTCAAATCTTACGAATAGTTAATCAAACATAATAGAAGATAGTTAATTACCTAACTATCTTCTAATACAAAACAAAGTTAAAAGATTATGAACTATAGCCTAGTGTTAATTTATCGTACATTTGCACGACATTAATACAAATAAAAACTATTGTTTAATGCATACATGATTAGGTATGTATAGCATAGGGTTGCAATACGTCCCAAAAAACCAGGACTGTCACCGGTTTTCGACTTCGTGTTCCGGTGTCCCAAAAATGTTTTCGGGATGCCTATAGGTCCCAATTTTGTTTAATTTCAACAATTTTATTTTTTTAAATAATAATTGAAATCGAGAGTCAAAATGTTATTGTTAAAGATAACGTAAAAGATTTGAGGACAATAAACAAGTCGTTTCCACTGTACAGTTTATATTTTATTTTTATATTTTATCAATAATCGATACGGCCATACGGATGATACAGAGACAAATTAATGATTTTTATATTAGTAGAACGTAGGTCGTAGCCCAGCCACTTCGGCCCAAGCAAATAAATAAAAAGTGTTGTTATTTAATAACTATAATATATTAATTTAATATTGTAAAATATTATATTAAACAATAAATTTAAAAAAAAAAGTTTACTTTGTTAATTTGTTATAAGTAATAAAGTGTATAATTAAAAAATAAAAATAATAAATAACACTATAACGTATTGTGTCATTTTTTAATACATACTCAATGGCTAATATAATTCAATAATATTTATTTCTAAATTTATTTACTACTTTTTCTGTCTGTCCCGGATTTGCTCGATGAAATTATGGGAACCCTAAGATATTACCAAGGTAAAAATCAGTTGGTCATACTTACTGGCATTATGCTGCACCGTTTCAAAATAAATGAAAATGAAAATGTACACACCAATATTATTATGTCAATGCAATATTTGACGAATACAAAATACAAATGAGATGACTAACGCAGAGTATTTTGTATGAACAGGGGTAACTAATTGCTATAAAAAGTCACTGTTACAGAACATAATATTATCCAATTCAACAATTGATTGTAAAATCATTAGAATAATAAATAATATTTTATCAGTTTTCATGTCTTATCACTATTCACTGGAGTTCTATGATAGGACCATTCTATGAACCACGATTTAAGATAGTGCTATGAACCTATAATCTAAGACCGTGCTACTGTACCATAGAGTAATATTACCCATTCCTATCAGAACTGAAGAACAAGTGTTTAGAACATATGTTTTTATATGATAACAATTTTCATATCTGTTATCTCTATGACTCTATATGAAAATTCAAAATATCTTAAATTAATGATCACTGTAGTCTGTAATTCTGTACAAAGTAAATTTTAAAAATGTAAAATAATAGAAATTATTTGCTTAAAATTTTAACTCTGAACTCTGAAGAAACATAGCAATAAATAAATTAGAAAATGTTATAGTAAGTTCTCAAAATATGCAAAACTTTTAAAATAACACTTGTTTATTTATACTTTTACTTTTATAATTTTTTTTCAAATGTATTTATTATAATATATATATCTAGTTATTACATGTTATATTTTTGTACATATATTATTATTAATTTTTTTTTTTTTTTTGTAGGTGTAAATTGTTATATTATGTTGAGCAATTATAAGAGATTATTTAATGGTTTTAGAGTAAATACAATTATTTGTGTAGCTTACAAAAGCCATTATGAAGCGCTTAATATCTCTAAATCTGCTACACATAAAGAAATAAAAGATGCTTATTATCGACTATCAATGATATATCATCCAGATAAAAATAAAGGAAGTGAAGAAGCTGCAAAAAAATTCCGTGATATAACTTCAGCATATGAAATCTTGGGAAATGTCCGTCAAAGAAAATTATATGATAGTGGAGCTAACTTAAATCAAAATTCTTCTCAATTTACTACTAAACAACAACCTTTTGATACAATGAATACAAAAACTGATATTTATAAAACCAATGTCCGTGGCAGAGACTATAATTTTGAAGAGTGGTCTAAGGCTCATTATTCAAATGTATTTAGGCGACACTATGAAACTCGAAAAAAACATACCAGAAATAAAATGAACGAGGAATATGCAGCAAGACAAAATTCATATACTTTATTGACAGTTATGATTTTTACAAGTATTTTTGTTTTAATTACAATGTTTGAGCACGTTAAAAGAATATTAATTGAACGTGAAAGAGTAAAAAGATTTTCTGAAAAAAATATACAAGATGATGAGGATTAATAATTTATTTTAAATTGCATATAGTTTTTAAATTAGTTTATTGAAAATGTCAAAGAATTTAGTATACAATCTATATACTATATACTGTTATTAATATTGTTATGCGATTATTTTGAGTACTAATTAAATTAAATGTATATGTACCTTACAACTGATATTCCAGTGTAATATCAATTGGCTACGAGCTACTTAAATGATTAATAGTAAATTATTTATATTTTCATGCTTTGAGGACATTCATCTGATTTCAAAATTATGTATTCACTATTAAATCACTTAAATTTAAAAAGATTTTGAAGATGACAGAACTAATAAATACAATTTTTTTGAGAGAATATTATACCTGATTACCTAAGTTTTTATTGTTATTTACAATTGCCTAACCCTCCCGCAATCCATATATTCATAAAAACAAATTTTTTACTCCTAACTAATATTTCTTTGGCAATGAGAAATTCACTTTTAAGATTTCTATGGCCCGTTGCCTTGCTACAATGCCACCATCTATAAATTATATCTATACTAACATACACTAGTGACCTTTTTTAGTTTCTATTTCTGTCTTCGTGCCCTAAATATGATATTTAAACTTTAATTCCAAAAATTTGCTCTCTTCATTTTAATCTTGTATTTAGTTAAATTCATATAGATACAGAATATTACAGCCTACGATGCAAATTAAGAAAAATTAAACAGATTACCTAAATCATAGAACAATCATCTCCGTTATCAATTTAATATTAACTATTATTTCATCACAGTATATGACAGTTTAATATGACATTCACATTATAACCATTGTCCATTACTATTTACCAACACTATTTCACATTGTAACCTATTCTGCTATTTTCTAAATTACTTATATATTTATTATCTTTTCTGTATCCAAAGCATTGAACTATAGTCTATATGAATATGTGTATTGATTATATAGATCACTGGTCTACATCGTACAAACGATATCGTCAGCTATATGACAAAATATTATATTAAATTTCATGTTCAGTATAAAATTACTGATACCTATGTATTTCCGTATTGAACATTGGTACAAAAATCACCTAGAAAAAATTTTATCTACATTGTGGGGACAGAACCCTTAGATATATCAACTTTATTCGTGGTACAGACAGACTAACGCTTTTATACGAATAATGAATTATAAAATAAGTTTTCATATGGACTGTGGTACAGACAGCTGCCTCATAAAATAGCTATTCACACCGCCACTGCACACTTCACACAGAGAGAAGAGACACTTGTTAGTATCTACTATTAAGTTAGTAGTCACTAGTTTATTCCTTTTTAACTTTTCTATGGTTTCAACCCTTTTTGTCAACTACCTATATCCTATACTCTAAAACCTGAATTATAATTTCTAATAATCTACAATTATTAATTATGTAGGATAGTAATTAGCATTACAATATAGTTTTTCATGGTTATTACTAATTAATAACTAAAACAGATCTAACCATAGCTATTAATTATTAAATAGTTAATAGGTCTTGATAACTACACTGAGTTTATCACGTACAAGTCTTATCATGAATCATGATATATATAAATTATAAATGGTTTGTTTTTGAATGACAAGACAAGCTTTATTGCTTTAACGACCGGCTAAACAGTTTATTGTGTAATGTGTAATGTGTTAAGAAAGTGCTAAATCTAAAAATCGTGTTGCCTTATACACCAATCACCATAGGATAAAGTTTGTATTTAGTATTTATAATTATTCGATGGTACACATTAACCGCAGTGAAATTAACTCTACAGTTGTATGAACTATTATTAATCCATCATCGTTTTACAACCTAATTTTTGACAATGAGTCTCATATTTAATAGATTTAACAAATCTGTTGCACATTATTTCAAGTTCACAGCACTGTACTCGACTCAAACACATTTTGGTTTTCAAACAGTCGACGAAGCTGAAAAATCGAAAAAAGGTATTTAAAAATCTTTTCTAAACGTGTTAATTCTCACATCATCTATATAGGTCTAGTTATGAAAAAACATAAGATATTGCGTAATAAATGGAAAAAAATTCGTCGCAAACTTCGGAGACAAGACAAAGCAGTAAAACGAGAAGAATTCCTTAAAAAACAAGAACAAGATCGTTTAAACTCTCCAACCTATCAAAAATGGCTTAAAAGTCAAGAAGAATCTGAAGAGTTTGAAAAAAATGAAAATGAAAGGATTGTTGTTATGCAATATACAAAATGGGTTGAGAGAGAGTATGCCGCTATTGAAGAATGGACATCGTTACAGAAGAAGTTTGAGAAAATTAAACAAGAAAAAGCTCAAAAAGAATTATTAATTAAATTAGAGTGGGAGAGAGAACAAAAGAAAATTAAAGAAACAGAAGAAAATAAAAAAAAAGAAGAAGAACAACGAGAAGAAATAAATGCTAAATTTATTGAAGCAGTTGAAATGTATATTAACAACCTGGGTCCGCTGCCTGAATCTATTAATGTTGGTACAAGTACAAGACCAGACCAACCACTGTGTCCTTTTTTTTCAAAAGTTGCAGCTTGTCGCTTCCGTGATAACTGTTCAAGAAATCATGTTCGGCCAGGCATTAGTAATACATTGTTGATTCCTGGATTTTATAAAAATTTTGAATTAAACATGCGCTATGAACGTGAATTTGATATTGATATTAGTTTAGAATGTGATGAAAAAGAGGCATATGAAAAATTTTATGAATTTTTTGAAGATATATTAGTTGAACTTAAAAGTTATGGACAGATAATTGAACTTAATGTTTGTAGAAATCAAGAACTACATCTTATGGGCAATGTTTATGTCCAATATAGAAGTAGACGACATTCTTTAAAAGCATATCGAAACTTGTGTGGTCGTTTCTATGGCGGACGCAAGATAACTGCTGAATTCTGTACTATTCCTTCATGGTCTGAAGCTGTATGTGGGTTATTTTTTAGGAAAATGTGTCCAAAAGGAAAAAACTGTAATTATTTGCATTTATATAAAAATCCTGGAGGCAAATATCAATCAAAACCACAAAGAAATCGAAATGAAAACTCAAGTCATAGTCATAGAGAAAATAAATATAAATCTAGTAAAAGGGAACGAGAACTACATTCTAGAACAAATACAGAAAAAAGGAACAGTTCAAAGAGAGAGAAGAGATCAATAGATAGTTCTTCTCAGAGAGAGACGCTGAATACGCCTCAATGGGATAACACTCCAGATCGACCAAACAAAAGTTCTGGATCACTTAACTGGGACAGTGATGATGATTAAATAATTCAAAGTGATCTACCAAGATTTACTAATTTAAAATTGTAGGATGATAAAATAAACATTACTTTACACATTTAAATTAGTAACTCTGTAGCGATCCATTAAAATCTCATTGAATTATATTCAAGCAATTAAACTAAAACTTGTATAACTAATTAGTAATATTAAATTGTATTATATTAAAATGAAACTGAATATAACATTATACTATTTATACTATAGGTATATGTAACCACATATATAAATTACACAATTAGGTTTTTAATTGTGTGACTGAAGTATCAATAGGTCAATTTTTAACCATCAATTTATCAAAATATGAATAAAAATTGTAAATTTGTGTTTTTAATTAAAATCTTAAATGAATGATTAATATTTGATGTATTAAAATTTCATACACCTAAGTATGCATCTAAAACTAATTATTTATAAGAGTTAATTTATTGTTCATAAATCATAATACACTTCTACCTAATATAGGTAATCAAAATGACTGAAATATATTTTTTATAAAAATTTAATAATATAACACTACATTTTACTCATTACCTAAAGTAATATAATTTTTATAATACATGTTTTTCCCTAAAGGAAAATGTTGATAACACCTGTATGAAATATGTTTTGTACCTAAATATATTTATTTATTTTGATTTTAGGCAAATAAATAGTTTTAGCAAATATTAACTGAACCATTTTTTTATTATTTTTAAACTTAAAAATCATGTAATGACGTTTTTAGTGCATCAAGTTTTTAAAAGTGTTGCGGATTCATATGATGCTATGAATGATGTTATGAGCTGTGGTGTACATAGATTATGGAAAGATGAATTAATGAGAACATTGGATCCAAGTCCACGCACACGATTATTAGATGTTGCTGGTGGAACAGGTACATTACAATACAAATTCCCTATTTTTATTTTAAAAAAGCCAAAAAGTAGCATTAATTAAAACTAGTTTAGGGAGTCTACATGAACACCATTTTAAGTAATGATTATCTTATCTGGAAAGTATCAATTTATGAGCAATTATTTAATTTAAAATACATATAAATACAATTCTTAATTTCTGGTTAGATATTGAAAAAACTAGCTACTGTACAGAATTTAAAATAAATGTTTTCATATACATATAAAATAAGTGTATAAATACCTTCTCTTAATTCTGACCATAGTGTAAATTCTATTCAAGTTAAGAAACAAATTAAGTAGGTAGTAACCAGTTTTTGTCGAACGGCAGTCAGACACCTCTCTGTCACACAACGTATGTATCTTAACTTGAACAGAGTATAGTTTAAGTTTCTTAATCTTATATAAATTCATTATTGAAAAGTTTATATAATTTAATTGAAAAATGTTTTATTTTATTAACCCTGATACATTTATTACTGTTTTAGGAGATATTGCTTTTAGATATTTAAATTATATATCTGATATGAAAGGTGATGGACATGTGACAATTGCCGACATTAATGGTTCAATGTTGGAGGAAGGGAAAAAAAGGGCATTAAATTTAAAATTAAATCAAGACAACGTCTCATGGATAGAATGCGATGCAGAGAACTTACCAATGAAATCAGATTCTTATTCTGCTTATACAATAGCATTTGGTATTCGTAATGTGACACACATCGACAAAGCTTTAGATGAAGCTTATAGAGTACTTGAACCAGGAGGTAGATTTCTATGTCTAGAATTTAGCCAAGTCAACCCAGCAGCTTTAAGATGGTATAACATTCCATTTTCTTTTTTGTATTTTTACATAACAATTTAGAAGCATTTTTTTCTTCAGGCTATATGATCAATATTCATTCAACGTAATCCCTGTTATGGGCCACGTAGTAGCTGGTCAATGGAAACCTTACCAATACTTAGTGGAAAGCATTAGGAAATTTCCATGTCAGGTAAATATCTGTGAGCACCCTAAAGGTATGGTTTCCAAGTTGCTGCTATGGAACAGCATTAAAGTTATCGTGGCCAACGGCTGTTCTGGTCCGCAAGCAGTATATTATGTTGCTCATAGTTGTAGCTTGGAAACTGTACCTTTAGATATTTAAATAATAGGTTAATTTATTAACCTTGACTAAGTCCTTCACCAAAGACCCATGTTGATATCATATTTTTTTTTCCCATAGGAAGATTTCAAATACATGATTGAGTCGGCAGGCTTCAGGTGTGTCACATACACAAACTTAACATTCGGTGTTGTAGCAATTCACTCAGGGTTCAAATTATAAAACTCAATCAAAAACAATACTGAAATAATTAATTATTATACTATAATTAAGTGAGAATATAGAACTGTTAATTTAAAATTTTATTTTAGAATTTATTAATCATCAATGTTAAGACGCTACTTGAAACATTCTTGTTTACACCAGTCAAAGAACACAAAATAATTTTAATATATCTATGTTGCAAAAAAAAAATAATAATAAATAAACCAATTATTTAAAAAAAAAATCTATCAAAGATCTATAAGTATCATAAACATATTAATAAAAAAAAAAAAATTATACATAAGTAAACAATAACAACATAATCCACTTTTAACTGTTATCTATGTCGGTGACGTGTTCTCATTCCATTGAAAATAATGTTATATTATTATCATTGTAACGTTGGACTGCATATAATTTACAAGACATTTTAAAAACTGTTTATCTGGTTACAAAAGTTTTCTTAATATTATGAACATACATGCAACCCAACATAATCTAAGTAACTATTTAAATTATACACAATACAGTCCCAAATTTCATTAACATATTTGTTTTTTTAATGGACTAGAAATAATTACAATAGTAATATAGTTGAGGACATGAAAATACTAATAAAATATTTGTTTACTGTGTAGTTAACATATTTTTAATAAAATAGTAATGCAAGAATGAGAGTAGCCTGTTAAGAAGGGAGTTAAAAACGGCGAGGGGAATAAAAAGAGTATAAGCCATTGTTGATGATGGCACACTCATATATATATATATAATATATATTAAAAGCTACTCGCACATTTTAGTTTAGAAAAAAAAATAATAATAAAAATAGTTAGTAATGAGAAAAATTGTCAAGCCCTTCCAATAGATATCGTCATTTAACTCTTATAAATAATAATTTTAAAAAATGCACGGGGAATGTTATAAATATTGTATAATTTTGGTAATCAAAAATGTAAAAAAAAAATAAAACGAGTGGCTAATGCTCATAAAAATATTTATTTTGTAAGAGTAGATGGTGAAATATTTGTTTTATTTTTTAATTAATTTTTGCATATTGGAAGGGGACATGTGCAATAGTCAATTTAAAGTTTAACCGCTCTTGAATAGCAGTATGGCCACCTGGCCCAAATAGAAGTATATGAAGTGCCTCGTTTCATGTGTAACATAACTTCCAAAGTTGCGGCCAACAATACAATGCCAAGTTGGATTATATTTTTTGTCGAATTCTTTCTTTATATACGCAGCAATGTCCTATTTAAACAAGAAAGTTTATTTTCATTAAGAACTCACAACTAATTAACTTAATAAGTAGGAAATACATAATAACAATTTAACTTCAATACCTGTTTCTTACACATTTCATTAATAAATACTATATTTATTGTCATAAATTAACTAAAATAATAATTATTTAGTTTTAGGAAATTAGAATTATAGCTTGACATTTAATTTTAATCTACATCTTTTAACTATAGATTGGATCAAACTATAGTTTGATAACTAACAAGACAGTAAATAATTATTTTCATTTATAAAACTGTCTTAAAAAAATTTAAGAGAAATATGTAATTTTTTAATATATTATCAATCTGGTAAGTACAATTTACCTAATGAAACTAAAATTATTATATATTTATAAAATCTAAGAATATATCTGAATTACCAACAGGCATAAGTCATAATGATTTTTAACAGAAATAGTAAATTCAAGATGCATTCACTACCTACTCAGCATTTTAAGTAGAAATATTGGAAATATTTTTAAATATTTAACAAAAAGTAATCAATTGCAAAAATTTACCAACTTTAATGGAATTTATAAACTTGCATATAAATTATTGAAATCCAAAAACAAAATGAATAAATAAAAATTGGATTAATTATGGGTTAATTTATTTTATTAGGTAACTAGATAATTTAGTTAAGAAAAAATTAACTTTTAAATTATGGATCACTGTCTTTAACATAAATATTTTTTTATTATATACAGATAAAAGTGTATTAAATATTATAACTAATGATCACACAAAAACTTTGATTAGAACTTACATTATTTACATTTCAACTAATTGAATCAGTATTAAGACAAACTTATATAAAGTAAAATATGCTCACAATTAATAGCTACACTTTATTTTAGGAAAACAATACCCATACTATAATTGTTAAAATAAATTTATCTACATATATTTCTTAATTTAATTCAAATTTTTAAAAACCAAATAGACAGGTATCATTATTTAGATACCTAAAATGAGAATTAATTCCAATCAATTTGTTTTACATATTAATAATTATTAATGAGAATGAATTAATTAAAACTATAAAATAATAAACAATACCACTCTTTAAATAAAACTATAAAACAGAAAATTTCTGACAGATAATTAAAATCAATGAAATGTCAACATATAAGTTACATTATATTTTTCACGATATATCTTACCTTTTCAATATTGTACTTTTCAAGTGCTTGGGTAGCACAATCAACAGCATCTTGCTGCATCTCCTCAGACATATCAGCATTTTTAATCACTGCCTTGCGATCAGACATCTTTAGTATGTATTAGAAATCAACTGGAAAAAAATTATGATTATTAATTTAGAACATCGGTCGTAAAAACCATTCAAGACGATTTGTGATTTGTGATTTTATTTTTTAGTCACATTAAAAACTAGTCAACAAATTGAAATGTTCATTCGGAACCTTAAACGATACCTTACCTTTGAACAAAAAATTCGAGTAACTATTAGGTGATTTCGAACCGATTCGATGAACTCCCTCGACGAGTGAAAATCCCTCGGCCACAACTATATCCAGCAGCCAAATATTTTAAAGTTCGGATACAATAACTCCCAAAATTCGCCGATAAAATGAATGTCGGAGGAGTAATGTTAACAACTCTGTTTGAGCAAAACTCTCGGCTCCCATTGGCCGGGAAACGACGGTTTCTATCAGCCATTCTACTATCGTCGAACCATCGACCCAGCTAATCGATAAAGTTTTTATTCCTCCATGACGCCACCAAAAAAACAAAATCACAATCCTTCTATTATCGAACGTACGGAAAAAAAAAAAAACAGGAATTTGTAATAATTTTTTTATTGACAAATAATATGAATATCGATGCACTGTGTTAGAGCACTATAGCACGGAATAAGACATTAGACGAGTAGACCGTAGAATAGTCATTTGTGTATTATAAATACAATTAGTATTTAGTAAACAAATTTAATCTTATTAAATTATATTCATATTTCTACTGTATGGTCAATATTCCAATTTCTAACATATGCGTTTATATGGTCGTCAGCGATAACGACTATGGAGTAGACTACCGTTTAAACGATGGTATTAAATCAATCGATACTCGGTATTTTTACTGGTAAATAAAATTGACAACCGTAAGAAATCAGTAAGAAATCGTGGGTTTCAAACCGTTTCAACAACATAACATTTTAATTGTGATTTAACACTTAATATTCTCCATCGACGTTGAAATTATCACTCCCCAGCACACCGCGGGGACCTATCACGGCGTATATAACACGTAATACTACGTACTAGGTACTATACTACTATGTCCGTGCTCTACGGTTTTAATTTTAGGCTTATCGATTAAACAAAGATTACGTATTTATCTACATTCCAAAGTTAGAACAATAATTGTAATTATATTGTTCCTAGAACACAAAAAAGTCATTGGGACGTCGTATCCAGCCACATTATTACAACCAGTCGGAGCGTTCCGAACGATTAAAATATCGAACGCGATTGCGTGGGGGCCCGGCGCCCGTCCATAATATGATAATGTAAACATCGATGTTGAAATATCGCCCGAGACGATCGATGTCCACGAATTATCGACTTCTCGAAAGTAATAATTAAAAACGCGGACCGTCCAACCGTTGTAGTCTGTGTGTAAATATTATAATAAACCGTCTGTCGTGCGCATAATGGGGCACCATTAATGTTTACGGGCCACAGTGATTTGTTGCCGTTGTTGCTACCTGTGTAACTGTTTTCTGGAAATTCGATCGTTTTATTAGCCAGTTTTGCTCTTTCGACATTATCTCTGACAACTATCAAGCGCAGCGCACCGCGCACCCTCACTTTCGCATCGCCGAGTGCCGACTGCCGACTCTGCCGCAGTGCCGAACCGCTGTCAAGTGTCGATGTTCACTATCGTCTTCAGACAGGCGTTGTAATATTGTTGTTTTTTTTTTTTTTCAAGCCGTTTATTACGCTTTTACATTCCACATCGTTCAACCGACGCTGCAACGATTTTTGTCTAACGAATCGTACGAGTGATACATTTCGTCACCTCACTACCTCAGTAGCTTGCTCGGGAAAATGTCCAACAACGACTGTAGAATTTACGTGGGAAACCTGCCGCCCGACATACGCACGAAAGACATACAAGATTTGTTCTACAAATTTGGCAAAGTGTTGTTTGTCGATTTGAAAAATCAGAGAGGACCGCCGTTTGCCTTTGTCGAATTCGACGACCCTAGGTAACATTTCATTGAACGAATTCAATTTTTTATGTTACGAATAATGTGCGTTTATTGATATCATGTGCCTACATTTTTATTACCAATTATGTAAGAGCGATTTGTGCACCTATTTCTAATTTTATCATTATTTTTACGTCAAATTCAAAACATATATGTACCTATTAACCATGTTACTACTTTTCATGTTATCGATTTTTAAAAATTGTGCTAGGCGTATACTAGATGATTTCATAATGATTTAGATTTTAAATAAAATGGGTGCAACAATGTAGTCCAAACAATTTCCCATAGAAATTATTTTTTATTTCATTAATAAAACAATTAATAAACTAAATCATAGGTAGAAAATAACAAATTCTAATACAAACAATTTAGCTTATCCACCTTATTGTCGTTATTCTCACGTGTAGGCAACTATTATTTTCAGAAAACCATGAGCCAATTTTTTGTGGTATTATGGCTGTTGGGGGATTTGATAGTATTGATACTGACCTTTCATTTTTTTTTGTAATAAAAATATTTAGCGTTTTCCATTTTGTTGTTGAATCTAGGAATGCTATAAGAAATCTGAAAACATCTTTTAATTAACATCATAACAAATTTAAACTCCTATATGTCCAGATTTTTTATTGCAAAAGTTTTATCAGTATGATACACCAAAAGTAAGTCATGCATTCAAACATAGAAATACCAGATACTCATCGATTATACATTGTTGGTGACGTATGGGATTGCTTTTCTATTTCTTATATACTGCCCAGACTCACACTAATAATAATTTTTACTACTTTATAGTTATGAATTCACCAGACAAGAACATATTTGTATAAGAACGTGTTAATATTTAAGAAGACGCTACATAGACATTTGTTATCTCCGTCTTTGCAAGTTTATGCTCAGCAGATCATGTTTAGCTTTGTTAGTTTAAAAATTGGAGTGATTTGACCAATTATGAATCTTGATGGTAAGAACATTATCTGTGCTTATATGTGAGTTTTCTACAATAATTCAGTTTTTAAGTGAGATATGAGTATTTTTAATTTATGTAATATTATATTCTCAAAACTTGCTAAAAAATTGAACTATCATACATAACCCACTTACAAACACAGATAATGTTCTGACCATAAAATTTCATAATATGTAAATTCACTAATGTGAACGAAGCTAAATGTGATCTTCTGAGCGTACATTTGTTATGTTAGGCACTTGTAAGCCTGACACAATAAATGTCTATGTAGCATCCTCTTAACTCATTACCACCCTACCCTCCTTACTTTTTTGACTAATCGATTTACTCTAATTACTATCGAACATTTGTTGATAACTTTGGAATTAAATTTTATTAAATGGGGTGAAAAATGTTCTACAAACTGCTGTTATGGTGCACAGTTGGTTCTGGTATATTTTTATTTGGATTGGTATACATACATAATTGTACATAATATTGCTGGAGGTATTACCAATATTTGATTTTGTGCTATCTTATGGGTGATTATGACTATAATATACTTATAAGGTGTATTAAAAAATTAATTTTAAAGACTTATTATACTTATTATTATTTTGATGATTATTAATTGTTCTTAGTGAAAAATAAACATTTTTAATTAGAGATGCAGAAGATGCAGTTCATGCTAGAGACGGTTATGATTATGATGGCTACAGATTACGTGTAGAGTTTCCACGTGGAAACGGCCCACATAGAAGTGGCGGCGGTGGTGGCAGTAGTAGTGGTGGGGGCGGTGGTGGTGGAAGTTACAATAGAGGAGGAGCTAGTGGTGGAAGTGGAAGAAGCCGAGGTCCACCAGCGAGGCGTTCACAGTATAGAGTACTTGTTACTGGTTAGTATTTAATTTTGATTTATTATGCAAGTTATTCTTAAAAATTGTAATGTTATTAAGTTATTCCAAATATACTGAATATTTTAAAAAAAAAACCTTAAAATATTATTGTAAAATGTTCGTTAAACATTTAATGATGTTTTATGCAGCTATTTTCAATTAATTATTTTTTTTACAAAATAAAACTGCAAACCTTTATTAATTTTTTCTCGGATTTGATGGTACTTTTATAATATTAATGTAGGATTACATGAACAATCACTAAACATTTATTAATTTTACTATAAATATTGATCCCTTAATTATGATTCAGTGGCCCATTATCAGTACTTTCAAATTAATTAATTGTTTATGCGACTCAGCATAAATCTCATTCATAACAACCCGAATTATATTATTTATTTATTTTAAAATATATTAATAACATTTTAGGATTACCAGCATCTGGAAGTTGGCAAGATTTAAAAGATCATATGCGTGAAGCAGGAGATGTGTGTTATGCAGATGTATACAAAGATGGATCTGGTGTAGTTGAGTTTTTACGTTACGACGATATGAAATATGCTGTTCGTAAGCTTGATGACTCAAGATTCAGGTCTCACGAGGTTTGTTTAATAATTATTGCTCCTAATATTATTTTATGTTTGGTGCGTCAAACCTATAAAAGTATTGAAGTATAATACTCTATGACTATGATTTATATTTTAACACGTTTGCTGCGGACCATAATTGTATAACCGTTTGAATGTGCAAAAAATCTTAATTTTTTTACGGTGCCAATTAGCTTTACATAAAATTATCAACATACAACTTGCACACATTTTAATAAATATTTATAGAAAAACTCTTATTCAAAATAAAAATGTACCTCGGCGGCGACAAGTTTAAGTCTGCTATGGTCATTTTTTTCCTACTGATTCAACGAGTTAGGCTAATGCTTTGGAATAAAGCCACAACCAAACACAGATGTTGACCACCAAGATATGGTCTAATTTTGAACAGACTTTAGCACTGATAAAAAAATAATTAATTTAATCATAACGCTGGCTGAATTACAGTGTATTGAAAAATAAGCTTCAAATAATGCCAATTGGTGTCCTTTGCAGTGAACATGTTAAAAGAATAAAACAATAATTGTTTTAATTGTTTACTATAATAAATGGAGTACTATATTTATGAAGGTAGTTGAAGATACCGAAATTATTCTCTAGAATATCTTGTCCATTTAGGTACATCGATAAACATTGTTTTATAATTTTATTTTTGACTAGGGTGAAGTAACATATATTCGAGTAAAAGATGATTATGGTGGTGGAAGCAGTCGTCGCAGTCGTGATTATAATAGTCGCAGTCGTAGTCGCTCCGCTAGCTATTCACCTAGAGATCGTGGAACACCAACATATTCACCTGTTAGAAAAAGTCGTAGTTATTCAAGATCTCGTTCCCGTTCATAATATTGAGGATAACCAAATGGTAAAGCATGCTACAATACATAATTGACCCTCATTCCATTATTATAGTGTTTTTTTTCTTATTTTTTTTTTATTTTTTATTAGAAACATTTTTTGATAAATTTTAATACGAGGGTTAAACTAAGTTAAAAGTGTTTTGTCATTTTTTATTACATTAATATTGTAGCTGATTATAACTGGATTGAAAATTTGACACAAATAAAGGACACATAGCATTAATTACAAAGGATATATAATTGATTTTATTTGCCACCTATTTTCGTCAAAATTGGAAAATATATATGCTCATCAAATGGATTAAAATTATGAAATGTTATTTTACCATGAGAAACAAAGTGGACCATTACTATGAGTTAAAAAAACTCATTTTAAGGAAAATAAGACGTAACTATTATGGAAAATAACATTTCTATTATGTTATTTACTGAATTAAATAGAATTGGTTCCTTTTGCCTTACATGATGAATGAAAAGGGGATAAATGTGAAGGAAACTACCTTACTTAGGAATACAATGCATACAACACACATTTGAAATCTATGCGTAATATCTGGATTTTGGATCTTTAAATTCCAAATTCATCTTTTTATACTAATTATCATGACAATGATTCATGTAGGAATATAACTATACAGTATATTTAAAAAAGATGGATGATGTACAATGTATCAGTTTATGAATTTAAAACATTACTCAAATGGACTCTCTACCCTGGATCTTTTGTTAAAAACTATTGGAAACGAAGACATCCAGGAAACACATTCATGTAGGACTCAAACTTAGGATTTATAAATTTTTTTAAACTGACACATGGAATTATTTTAACGTTGATGGATATTCATTATTCATTGGATGGATCTGGATTTGGAACGTCTTTTCCTTTGGATATCCAGGACCTGGGAAGTATAACTATCGGGGCGGAGCGTTATAGTTAAAATGGATTATTCTGAACCTACATAAGTAATGGATTACGAATGGATTTATTAAGAGGAGAATAATGGACCATAGGACAAAAACAAATTATTATGGATTGATTATGTGCTGAAAAATATTACATAGTCATATTTTTTAAGAAATTTAACCATAATAAATAAATTATGTATGTTATATAAAACTATAATTTTGTATTAATATACAGCATAGGTTTTATTTTTAAAATACTGAATAACTAGAATTTATAAAAGCTAACATTTCAACGTATATGAAGTATTTAATAGTAAAATATAACTGTATATGCATTGTATTTTGATATAAAAATCAGAACATACGCTATAAGTTAAAAAATCAAATTTTTAATATTTTAATAATGAATAAGATATTGTACCTACGTGGTGTTGTGACCATCTAACTAGCATAGTTAGACAAAGACAATACATACTGGTATACTATATATTAATAATATAATATATTTTATACATTTCATTTAAATACAGTATACCAATAATATAAATTCAATGAAATATAAATACTCGTTAGTTAAAAATTTATAAAATTCTTGTAAAAAAACTATTGACTACTAAATAATAATTTAAAAAAAAAAGTAGATAAGAATAAGAACCTATAAATATTTGATGGGGGATTAATTATTATGTATATTGACTTCTAAAACATTTAAATAAATTAAAACTTATTTTTACTGATAAAGAACAGTAATTGGCTCAGAAACAAAGATAATCATTCAAATTCACTTTATTACATTATAATATATAATTGATATAAAATACATCCTACATTTTAATCAAACAATTGATTGTTTCCTTGTTTTGATAAATTTCGAAGACTAGTTAGAACAATATAAACCACTATTTTATAAAAATAAGGTTATTCCATAACTATTTTGGGTAAGTTTTGTTATATTTAAAAAGTTAAAAATTTAATATATATATATATATTATATAATCGGTAATGACGCCGTTGAATTTATTATTTAAAATAAATAGATAAGGTTGGTGTTTAATAAAGATAATAATTTTTGTAGTTTTGCAAAGAAAGAATAAAGTGAAAATAAAAATTTTAATATTTTAATTGAAGCGTTTCAAAAATATTTTTTCTTGGTTATAATTATGTTCTATAGATTATGCTTTTATAATCTAATCATTTTATGATATGTAGTGTTTTCTTTAAATGGAATAATACTTAGATTTACAACATCATTAAACATTACATATAATGTGTTTATTTGGTTTTCGTCTATATTATGTAAGTATTATGTAAGTATATTTTAAATAATGAAATGTGTATTAGTTTTTTAAATAAAATATTTTTATACTATTTTTGTATACATTAATTTCAAAATGTATTAAAATTGATTAATTTTACCAAACTAATTTATATAAGCAAAATTTCTTGTGTAATACAATAAGTTTAATTTTGTATACAATTATTTTATAATTTATTATTACTACACGATTGCTCTCGGCAATTCAAAGTCAAATGGAATGAAACAAAACTTTATATTCAAAGAAAAACCAAATGTTTTGACAGTTTGAAAGAATTGTCATTTTTTTGATATTAATAAATTGACAAATAATAATTATAATTATAATCAAATTTAACTTATCGTGAGTAAATTGTATTATTATGATGATTGATATGATTATTATTATTTGATAGTCTGATTAATTTGTATACAACATTTAAAATTGGTTTAATGTTAATTTATTTTTCAGTTAACAGATATACAACAATTTACACTATATCAATAATATATCTATTAAAATCATTGTAAAAGATAATGAAAACGTAGAATTTAATGTACCAAGTTCAACTGAATATTTGTTTTTTATGATACCAAAACTCTCAAGTGAAATACAAATATATTGAATATGTTTTTATCGAATATGTAATTATAAATGTAATTGATTGTGGTTAAATCTATTTTGTTTATTTAGACTGCCTGTCTCAAGTCAATGGAAAACAATTTCCTGATGATAATAATGTATTGCTTACTATACTGGACAACATACTTGCCCTCTTGTTTCTAATCAGTGGGCAGACAACAGAATCTATTCATTAAGTTTATCAAAATCACTGTACACTGGCCATCTGTTCAATACATCATACATTTTATTGGTATTTTTCTTTTATAAACATATTTTGCATGACCCAATCATTTTGAAATATAAATTACTATTATAATCATACAAATTCATTTTTAATAATTTATCAGTAATTTACCTAAATCAGATATGTGTGATTTTACACTTACTGAAACGACCCCTGGGCAACTATACAATAAAGATTCATAATCATTTGAATTATAATATGGGAAGGGACAAAAATGTCTACTACTAAAGCATGTTACGATTGATTATAAATTAAATAATATTAAATAGATTTTGGAATTCAAAATGTTTTAGTCTGCATTTTATCTGGACATATAACAAAAAGTCTGTTGTCATTAAATGGAAATCAATTATCCAATATAAACTTTGTTATATCACCGAGTATCATTGATAAATAAATTGTTTGTTCAGATAAACTATACCCTGTTCAAAATAAGAAGTGACCAGATTTACGCTTGAAAACCGGTTTTGCTAGTGGCCGCCTGGTCACTTCTTATTTTGAACAGGGTATATACAGTTAATAGGAAAGACTACTATTATATAAACCCATTGAATGTTTCTTTTCTGAAATTGGCTAATTAGGATTAGGGTTTTTTGGTAATTCCAACCAGCTGTCTTAAATATAGTCCAATTCATTATTTTACCAAACTAAATATTTTAACGATCATAAAAATTTGTATTTTTAGATGGTTAATTTCTTATAATACTGTCAGAGAAATTGGTCTATCATTTGTTTAGACCTTGGAACTTTGAAATATACCAGCTATATTCCTGGACCCTGGTTCGTAATATAAAATTATTTATTAATTATTATAATTTTCATGATTTCAATATTAAAATTTAAAACATTAAAAATATATTACTTATATATTGTATCACTGGCCATTGCCTCTTTGTAATTAATTTCACAAAACTCTTTCAAAATGTATTTGTATAAATTAATGTTACTGCTTGATATTACATCTTAAAATATAAGATAAGTATTAGGTATGAGTAATTATTATTTAAAACTATATACACTTTTTGATTTCAAAAAACATTTAATGTGATATATACAAACAATTTTGAAAAATTAAGAGAGTAATAATTCATTATAATAAATAAAAGAAATTATAAACGCTGCAATTAATTTTTTATTACTGTCCAGAAAACCATTAAGCTGGCGCCACACATAGCGGTTTAAACACATACTGCATGTTGCATTGATCCGCGGTTGAAATGCGTGGTTTGGTGCTACCCCTCTATTTTTAGCTGTTTCAATCGCTATGTGTGGTGCGTCCTTTGTTTTTTTTTTTTTAATTTGACAAATATCTTTCAAACTTTATTAATAAGAACATTTAATTATATCCACATTCCACACATAATGTGTACCTACCTACCTATGACTTATATTTTAACTTTTCTTCTATTCTAAATTTCCCTCGTATTAACCTATAAAATCTATACAAATAAAAAAAAATTCATCATTCATTTTCCCTTTTCCTTCACAAATTCTGACATAGGACATGACTTACATGGAACCAGAAATAATATTCTCCTATTTAATACAATTTTATTTTTTATTTTTCAGCTCATATTGCTACCATGCAGATAAGAATACCAGAAACCTCAGACAATATTTATTATCTTAGATTTTATTTTGTAAATTGTCTTTTTTTATTAATACATTATTTCTTTTTGAATAAAACTATATTTTATGAAATGTTGTAGTACTCTTTCTATTGACAATTCATTTACTATGTTTCATATCAAAATTGTATTGTTTAAAAAAGTGTTAAAATGGCAAGTGTCAATATTGACCAAGTGAACTTAAAGTAGGTATATAATATACCAACATCTTAATTACTAACCTTTTAAATATAACTTCTTCTTTGGATTCATTGGACCAATCCCATTTCACATCAAAGCCTCGCCTCTTTTCTTTCCATCTCTAACAATTTCCAGATTTACCTCCCAACAGTTCAAAATCGTTTTTTACTAACATGTTCCCAACATATGCTTGGTCTTCAAAAATATGTTTTACCAAGAGGATTCTGTTCTATCACTGCACATAGCAATATATTTTGGTAATTGTTTCTTCAAGCATCTGAGCCCACCTTAAGGTACGGTTTCCTACCCGCGACGGCCGGCCGCAACGACTGTTCTGCTATGGAACAGCATTATAGTCGCTGCGACCGGCGGCTGTACTCGTCCGTGAGCAGTATGGTGCCGCCGTCGCGACTATCCGTGCCTAGGAAACCGTACCTTTAGTCTTCCTCTTCTAATAACTTGATATTATATCTACATCACTATATAACATTTCTAGCTCTACATTCTTTCTTCGACTCCATTTACTATTCATATTATTCTTAAAGGGGCCTTGGATTCTCCTCTTTAGGTACTTTCTTTTCCTTCAAAATAATGATCATATTTTCATATTTTTTTCCCAAGTGGTTGAGTTTCAGATTTATATAGGATAACTAGTCATATCTGCAATGCATTTAGAAACTTTGTTAGAACCTAGGACCTAGCATTTATTCTCTTGCATTCTTTCTCTATTACTATATCACTTTTTCCATTTAAAATAGTACCAAGATATTTATTTGAATTGTTCAACTCTTTTAAATTCAAACTGATCTGTTTTTGTAAACTGATTAGGAATATTATCATGTTTGCTCAAGATCAGTGACATATTGATGGGGGACCCATATACGGTCTGGACCGCCTCCCCCAATTGGCACCATAAATGAGTATCTAAGCATCTAATATATATATATATATATATTAATTTATTCTGTAGCGAAGTTCCCGCTTCAATGTGATAAACGATTAGCTTGACACTCCTCCCATAAAAAATTCCTAAATACACCACTTCACATATAATTCAACTTTTATTACCGCTTTATAGTCTAATAAATAATATTATCCTTAATTTTTCTTGAGATTATCCATCAATACTATATCACCTGTGTAAGCTAGTACGCTTACTGTCGTACCTTGTAGTCGAATACCTTCCTGCGATTCAAGTTTAATTTCTCTAATAACCTTTTCCAATACTATGATGAATAAAATCTATGACTGTGACCTTACCTTAAGCCTAAGTTCACTGTAACTTGATCAGATATTTTACTTCTTACTTGATCCTAAACTTTAAACCAATTGCTCTCATACATTTGCAAAATATAAATCAATACTTTAACTATTTAAATATTAAAATTGGCTTTATTATAAAATCACCAGATGTACCGAAGGAGTAAGATAGGTTAACCTAACCTAACCTAGAACAGAATAATCCTCTGCATACTCCACGACTCCAAGAAAAGGACATTTATATCCTATTATCCTTTTGAAGGGTCTTTTGTTTAAAGAACAGAATACTTATTAAATTTAAAAAAATTACCCGGAAGGACAAAAATATACACGTGCAATTAATATTTTCTTATTAGAAATCACCAATAAATTGTTTATTTTAAATGAGAATAACTTGTAATTATAGTATGTTATATTTTTTAGATAGAAGGGCCCAATTTTTTGTTTTGAACTCCCTCCCGGTTCCCAATAAATTTTCCTCACACCTATGCGTACAATGTATAATTGTCCTATATTTTTTTAGTGCCATTTAATGGAAGTTCCAGTTATTACTAAAATTATAGTAACAAAATTCGCTCAAGATAAAAAATTTTTTTCTTATTTGTTTATACCTAAATTATTTAATTTTATGATAATCATTCATCATATACCAATGCGATTGTTTATAAATACTGGATGATAATTAACATTGAACATCATATTCTATCGAGATCGGCCAGTCTACATTTTTGATTTTTTGATTTAAACTTCTCCAAAAAATGAAATATGAAATTTTTTTAATTACTCTTTAGTAATACAATAATTTTAGGGTTTTGGGGTATAGTATAAAATATGTGGACTGACCGATCTCAAGTAGACTTGACGACAAATTCAAATCTGTTTTCAGAATTCTTATCGCTTCACTATATCAATCGGTACGTTTGCCAAAAAACACGTCTGAATTCATATGTTGCGCATGTGTTAGACAAAGACAGGAAATCACGGTATCGAATCCCCTTAAGAGTGATTTGTACAAAAATAGAATTTTGAAAGAAGACTGTTATGTACAATTAACAAATAAATTAAAAGAAATTGATCCGACTGCTGAAATAAATACAACAAAAAAAAAAAATTAACACATTGAGGTCTAATTATCGTCGTGAGTTGAAGAAAGTTGTAGCTAGCAAAAAGTCAGGTGCAGGTATCGACGATCGGACGATGTATACTTGCCGTCGGTTTGGTACTTTAATGAGTTGGAATTTTTACGTGATCATGAGATTCAAATTTCTGGAACATCTACGATCTACAATGGATGAAGATGGTGAAGAATCATTTTTGAATACGACGACGCAGCAGTCGCAAAACATAACGTTGGAAAACGCAGTACGTAATAATATAATGTTATATATTATTTGTTTTATAGTTAAAAATGTATTCTGTTATTTTATAATATTTATAGTTTTTACTTCAAATTCAAAATAGTATATCTTCAATAGAATCTCAAAATAAACATAGTTATTAAGTCTAATCTTATCTTAGTTTACGATAAAAAATAATACATGTATTATTATATGTATAATAAATATAGAGTATACATAATGCGTAAAAAAAAAATAACATATTTAAGTACATACACAGACTATATGAAAACAGATAGCTCACTCGGGATGTAAACAAAAACTATGTATATTATCACCGCGACAAAATCAGTGTGACCACAATGTAGGAACTAGGAATAACATTTCGTTTGGTCAATGACAAAAAATGTCCTAATACCTGGCGCCAACATTGAAATTCATACTAAACTACCCAGTTTAGCCTTACCACAGATTAAGTAAGACTTTACTTAATCTGTGGCCTTACATTCTTTAGGTTCTGACCTTTTACATCCCTTAGGAGTTAAGTTATCTCGACCCCTAATTGCTGTTTGTGCAATTTCCACGTGACTTATTAGTTGACCATTGACCAAATGTGTGCTGTGTACGTTTTATAATATTTTTTTAGTACCTATTTAGTTGTACAACAAAATTTAAAAATGGATAGTAAAAAAACAGGAATGCGTTGCTCTGTACGATTTTGCAAAAGTAAAGCAAGTACTAGGAATGTAAGTTTTTTCCAATATCCAAAAGACGATCGTCTAGCATTATGGATAAAGAATTGTGGTACAGAAAATCTGACTGAAGAACTATCAAAAAAAAATAGTTATAAAGTCTGTGGCGAACACTTTGTTGATTCAATGTTTTTGAACTCCACAACAAAGAACAGACTAGTTTTCAATGCTATACCATCAGAATTTAATGGTAAGTAAATAATACAATTATTTAAACATGTTTAAAAATTATTTAAATAATTTGAAAAATTTGAAAAACTAATTTTGATTGTATAATAAAGTAATTCTTGGTTTAATAATTTAATTTTAACTTTAATTACATTTTTTAATTATTATTTTTAGATGAAATAATGTTTGAAAGAACAAAGTTGGCAAAATTTCAGACAAAAACAGAAGTACAACCACATTATTTTGATGATAGTTTGAAATATCAGAGTAGCTGTAGTCGTTCAATCCTAGGCACTGAAGGATTAAGAAGTCATTTAAGTGGATCCATGAATACTTCTGATGCTTCAAATGAATCTTGTAGCTCAATCACAACAACTGGTTCTTCAAATCAAACACCTGGATACTTATCGGCAAATAATACACCAAGAAAACAAAAACTAGCCATGGAGATTAAATCTGGAAAACAAGAAATAAAAAATTTAAAGAAGAATATAGTAAGTCTAAGTCAACAATTATCTAATTATGATACAGTTGAACATTTTTTAAAACTAAGTGAAAAATATTTGTCTCCTGAATTATTTACTATTGTCAAGTCCCAAATTAATTTTAAAAAAAAAACAAAAAGAAGGTTATAGGTATAATAGTGAAATTAAACAATTAGCATTAAATATTTATTTTTTAGGACCTAGAGTCTATAAACTTTTATTAAATACTCTTTCATTACCATCAATTTCTACTTTAAAACGGTTAACACATAAATTTGAAATGATACCAGGCTTTAATGATTCTTTTTTTAATATTATTAAGTATAAAATTAAATATTTTACTGACGAAGCTAAAGAATGTGTTCTCTGTGCAGATTAAATGTCCTTAAAATCAAATCTCAATTACATGTTAAACAAAGATGAAATCATAGGGTTTCATCAAACAAATAAGACAAAGACTTATAACCCTGCCAAGTATGCATTTGTTCTAATGGTTAGAGGAATAAATGTAAATTGGAAACAACCAATCGCATTCTTTTTAGTATCAAGTAGTTGTACTGGATATGACTTGCAGGATATTATATTTGAAACTATTCGCAAACTTTTTGATATAGAATTAAATGTAAAAGTCTTTATTACAGATATGGGTTCTAACTTTGTTAGTTTTAGTAAAAATGTTAATGTCACCAGCCAAGCCTTTTTTTAAAGTTGGTGAAATTAAAATAATATATATGTTTGACTCTCCCCATTTATTATAATCAACAAGAAATATGTTTTTTCAACACTATTTAAAATTCAATGATAACTTAATTGAAAAAAAAACACTTAGTATCATTTTTTGAACAAGACAGTAAATGTAATTTAAGAGTACCTAGCCCCAAAATTAACACATTCTCATATTTTTCTGGGGCCGTTTGAGAAAATGAAAGTTTTTTTAGCTGCACAAGTATTTAGTCAAAGTGTAGCAGCCGGCATGGAAACTTACCTTCTTAGTAACAAATTGGAGTCTTCTTCAAAGGCAACAATTGATTTTCATATAGTCTATGGTACATAGTTGAGTTTATTTTTATACTCTGTTAAAAAAAATAATCAAAATAGTTAAATATTATTTTCGAAAAAATTTTCTTGCCATTGGACAGCTCCAGCATTATTGAAATAATCACAAAACTTATCTCTTATTTCTTTAGCCGTCAGAGGTGCATTTCTTCCTTGGTTAGGTTGTAGTTTACATAATCGTTGATTTACACTTTTCCAACTTCCTGGTTCTATAATTCCTGTATTCATATTTTCAGTATCAAAGCTTTCATTTAAAAATATTTCCATTTTATTTTTTCATAGAAAATTATGTAAATGGCAGCAGGTACGAACAATTGCTGCGGTTTTTTCAGGATTTAAATTAATTGTTCTTAGAAGTATACGAAACCGCGATGCTAATATCCCAAAAGTATTTTCTATAATTCTACGTGTCCTGGATAGTCTATAGTTAAAAATACGTTTATCTCTGCTTAAATTCCTTTGTGGATATGGTTTCATCAAATTATTGGAAAGCGGAAATGCATCATCTGCCACAAAAACATATGGCAATTTGCAATTGAATCCTGGTAAATAATCAGGCTCTGGAATCTTGATTTTTTTTTCTTGAAAATTCTTGTAAAAAGATGAATTTGAAAACACTCCTCCATCTGACACACGACCATTAGCACCAATATCCACCATAATAAATACGTAAATTGCGTTGGCAATGGCCATTAGAACAATACTAAAAGTGTGTTTGTAGTTGAAATAATACTAGCCCGATTCTTGTGGTTTAATTATTTCGATATGTTTACCGTCAATCGCACCCAGGCAATGATCAAATTTCCATTTTGTACCGAAATCATCAGATACGACTTTCCACTCTTCTTCTGAAGCAGGAATCTAATTAAAAAAATAAAAAATGTAATAAAATAATTAATATGAATTAATAAAAACTATTATTTATTTTCTAGAAAAAAATTGATGAAACCACGTCACATGAACCATTAAAAAAGAAAAGGAAAATAGTAAATGCTGAAGAAAAAAAGAACGAATTGCTAGAATTAGCTTGTATGCGACTGAAAAAATCTACATCAGACAACGATATTTTAGCTAAGTCTTGGAGTATTGAATTAGATAAACTTGACCCAGAACAACATCTATTTGCTCAAAAAGCGATCAATGACATACTTTTTGAGGCTCGTTTAAAAACACTACATCGTAATTCGATAAAAATTAATCATACATGCACGTGTTCTAGTACTTCAACACCAATTTATTCACGGGGTACACCAAAACCAATTTATTTACCAGGAAATTCAAATTCATCACAAACCAGTGAACTTCTTTCAGACCCTCAGTACTCAAATTCAAATTAAATATAAATTTCAAATACTAAAAAATTAATGGATTTTTTTTTAATTTTCTAGGGTTTTCAATTATAAATAACATTTTTAAATAAGTTCTAATTTGTTACTATTAAAATTTGTTTGGATACATTTTTCCTATGAATTAAAAAAATTACTTACTTTTATGTTATCTTTCAGTACAGTAGTTATAGCTTGACATGTTTCTATAATAATTTTTCCAAGTGTTTGTGGAGCGATTGCAGTTATAAATTTAAGTTCTTCGAAATTATCTCCAGTCGCTAAATACCGCAGTGTGCATGACAAACGCTGGGCCAGTGATATAGGTTCTCTCATATTAGTATACTGCTTTTGTATATATGGTGAAACTAACTCCAACAATTTTGAAAATGTCACATCGTCCATACGAAGATAGTTTTTGTAATCAGAAGGAGATGACAGCTGCAGTTCTTTTAGAAGGTTATGATCAGAGAATGAGTTTTTTTTCGTCAACCATTCTTTAACCCAGAATCTTTTCTTTCTCTTTTTGGGTTTCTTTGCATCATCACACGTGAGATAAGTGGCAATACCAATAAGTGCATCTTTATCCATTTTAATAAATTGACAAACTCAAAAATATTTATAAAAATACCTATAAATAAATATAGGTATATAAAAAAATTAATTAAATGTACACAGCACAAAACAATACAAAACAGCACGAATAAGTACACTTTTGAACTGACAAAAAAATGAACGGTTGTCATTCTTGATTCATTGTGTATGGAAGTTATCAATCGCCAGTCAATGATTAGTCTCGACTGTCAATCACGTTGATTGTCATTCAAGACTGACCATGTATGGGGGCCTTAAAACATTATCAGGTTATGTATTATAAAATCCAAATACATATACATTTTCCTCTAGTAATAGGTAGTTTCAATTGTTTCAAAAATAATATCAGAATAGCCTTAAAAACAAATAATTTATTGTAAATATATTACCAATTTATAATTAAATTACAGAAGTAAAATCTAGTTGATAATATAATCTTATACAACTTTATACTATTGAATAGTATACAAAATAATTGAAGGAACATAACATAAAATTTAAATTTAAAAAAATATATTTAGACAATACATTTTATAATACCCTATTTTGTGTTGACTTAATAGCTATTATTTATTTTATATTTCATCTATTAAATTAATATACTGATAAATACCATACAAATATAATATACTCCCAAATACCTAGTTATAAAATTTAAGTAAGTACATTTATCTGAAATTAAAACTGTAATTTATACTGTAAATATTATTTTCAATTAAAATTTTAAACAAAAATAATCCATTTCTTATTCTAATATATTATAAATATTAAGTTAGAAATTTAAAATACTGTTTGGCCCACATTAATACACAAGTTATAAATTACGTCAGTTTAACGATTGAAGTTCTAGAGGTAACATAACTTTATTAGTTGCAGCAAATCTTTTTAGCATTTCATATTGTCTGACTGTATTTTCAACTTCAGATCTAATCATATTATTTGAATGTTGAAGATCATCTAACTCTTGATATTCTTGAGATTTCTCTGTTTCTAATTCATCTTTTTGTTCGATTCTCTTGATACGGCAGCTGGAATACATAAAAAGTAATTTTTAAGCATAAAGTAAGAAATACCAGTCATGGAAGCTTGGTTTTAGTGTTTGACAACTATATATTATATGGAAAAATGTAAAAACTAGAAACATCAAACAGACAAATTAAAAAAAGATTTGTCGAAAGACTTTTCAAAAAAGAATGAAATGAAGATACATCATATAAAGGCTTAAATAATAACATTACCTGGCAGCATATCCCCGATTTTTCAATGTTCGTCTGCGCTGTTTCATGCGTACTATCTGATCTCTAGTCAATCCACGCATCTTCAGTTGACGGTTCAAATCACGTACGGATATCGTTACCAACTCGTCATCACTTATATCCAAAACAGGACTTGGTGACAGTGGGGGCGGCTGTAAACCCATACATTAAGTAACAAGTTTATTTTTGTACACATTATAGAAGTGGGAATTGTCTTTGTCGTTAAACTCACCAAGTATTCTCTTTTGAGAGGAGACATATTCATTAAAATTGATATTGATTCGACCTCTGATGATGATTACTTGACAGTTGGTGTACAATTTTCTTTTCAAAAATCACTGGCGGGCGGTGTTATAGTGTAACGCAAATAATATGCAATATAAATATAAAATTAATTTTGTTTTTATACTTGCCAATAATTTTCAATGTTTCCTTTCTATTTTTCGTCTATACATAATTTTAAGTAATGCCCATTAGTCATTCGACACTGCGAACTGTACATATTATTACCTACTATAGTAGTACAGTCTATTGTCTAATGACTATTGTCTATGCCCTGTGGAGTGGTGGACTATAACTTTATTTGCAAGCAGCACAATATTACAGATAAATGATAATCTTATCTATAATCATAGTAGTAAAAACATAGATATTATATCTATGAGCACGATTTAAGATAGTACTATCTTAAATCGTGTCTATGAGTAAAAAAAGGAAATATATATACTCGGCACGGACTAAGATAGTAGTCTTAGTCCGTGATACTCGGTAGTAAATACAAAAAGTTATTATCAATGTTTTCTATCAGTACTACCATTGAAATTACAGCTGATGTTTTCTGTCAAGGTGGATATACATCTATTTTTCGCAGCAAAACTTACAAGCTCTTTGTGAACTGATGTTAGTAACGATTGTTCCGGTAATCCGGTAACTTCGTACCGTCACCGAGTTTTATAGTGGGTAGCGCCTTACTGCCGCAGTGTTCAGGACTTCAGGTGTTCCAGTCCATTACTCACTTGCTCCATCGAATCAACCTACAAAAGTACAAAACACGAGTTTGGAATTAAAAAAAATTGAAAATTCACCATGTCCGCTATAAGTCTGTTAAATCCTAAAGCGGAATTCGCTCGTGCCGCTCAAGCGTTAGCAGTTAACATCTCAGCTGCAAGAGGCATACAGGATGTGATGAAAACCAATTTGGGACCCAAAGGAACGATGAAAATGTAAGCGCCTTAGATTTTAAAATAACACACTAAAAATATTATGTTTACCTTAAATAACGTATGGTCGTATGGATGTCGATCGTTGTTGTAGGAGCTGATGCTCTGTTTAATTTCTACAATAAAAAACTAGTTAGGTTAATATTTCCATGATCATGGACTGTCGATGGATTCTACCAAAGTCTTCTTGGTCTGTACCACTTGAAATTATTTATAGTAATTTTAATGTTCATACCTAATACATATTTTAATATTTTTGTTTTTATGTAAAATAACCTTTGCAAAAGTATGTTACAAATTAAAATCTTCTCAAAGACCTAAAACTATCTACACTTTAAACGGGCAAAATTGCATTCAAATCTAAATATCCACACCGCTGATTATAAAGCTAGACAACTTAAGACAATGGTTCAGAGAACTGTAAAAACATCGTAAAGTGCTAAGTTAAAAGCTTCTTTAAAAAAAAAAAAAAAAGAATATTTAACTTTTTTAATGCATTATCTGTAATTTGTTGCAAATATTGAGTGTTAATTTATCCAGTAAATGCTGATAATTTTGGTCTTAAGTATATTTTTAAATTAGCATTGGAATTCATGCATAACTAAAGAAAAATGGATTCCAGAGTGCTTAATGTAGTCACTATGTATATCCTATAAAACTGTTAAATCCATAAACTTCAATTAACTATAACCTTAAATCTATATTCTACAGACAAAATGTAAATAATTAATCTAAACTAATAATCAAAGTATAAAATTTTGTATCTCATGAATTGGATTTGTTGGTCTGTTAATATTTGTATTTATACTATAATTACATTATTATTATTATTTGTTTTTAGGTTAGTCTCTGGAGCTGGAGAAATAAAAATTACTAAAGATGGAAATGTGCTCTTACATGAAATGGTAAAATAAATACTTTTGGTCAACTTATATTGCACTCTTTATAATTATCATTGAACCAACTATTAAAATCGATACCTACCTCAAAAATCTCTTAAAATTAATCGGTTAGGTTAAATATGTGTATATTTACAAATAACCAGGTCTCATATATGTCACACCAGCCTAAGCAAAGTCACGCCCATGTCACATTTATGAGACACGTGGTCGTGAATATTATTATACATATATACATTCTTAAAAGTGCAACATTCTGGTTAGAGTTGTAACCCTCCAAGAATATATTGACCTTTGTTGTATCAATTTTAAAATTATTTTTCAAAACATTTATTTATTGGTACTTTAGCAAATTCAACACCCAACAGCTAGTCTTATTGCCAGAGCTTCGACCGCCATGGATGACGCTACTGGTGATGGTACAACTTCAACTGTTCTCATTATTGGTGAACTCCTAAAACAAGCTGAAAACTTAATCTCAGAGGTAAATATTAAAAGAGTATAAAATAAAAAATTATAATAATAATTTAACTTTTATTTTAGGGCGTACATCCTAGAGTGTTGACAGAAGGTATGATTAAAGCCAGAGATAAGGCATTAGAACTTTTAGAGAAAATTAAAGTTGAAGGAAAACCAGATCGTCAAAGATTGTATGATGTAGCTACTACTTCTCTTCGTACTAAAGTTGATAAAAAATTAGCCGATCAAATGGCAGATATATGTGTTGATGCTGTATTGAATGTGCAACGTGAAGATGGAATAGATTTACATATGGTTGAATTAATGGAGATGCAACATAAGACATCTACTGCAACAACTCTTGTTAGAGGTAAATTTTGTTTTTACTCATCTAAAATTTAAATTATAAATATGTTCCTCATAAAATCAACCTGTCATAGGTCTTGTCCTTGATCACGGTTCAAGACATCCAGACATGCCTAGAAAAGTTGAAAACGCTTTCATATTGACTTGTAATGTTAGCATGGAATATGAGAAAAGGTAATAAATAAATCATTATTATTATTAACATTTACAATTTTTTTAAATATTCTTATTCTTATTCAGTGAAGTGAATTCTGGGTTCTTTTATAAAACTGCTGAAGAAAGAGAAAAATTGGCAATAGCAGAACGTGATTTCATTGAACAAAGAGTGAAAAAAGTTATTGAGTTAAAACGGAAAGTCTGTCCTCCTGGATCTGGTAAATCGTTTGTTGTCATAAATCAAAAGGTAATATTATATGTGTTGAAATTAATTAATTTATATATTATACTTTGTCTACCTTAAATTAATTTGCCTATAATTATTTCAATTGTAGGGTATTGATCCATATTCTCTGGACATGTTGGCGAAGGAAGGTATAATTGGTTTAAGGCGTGCCAAGAGGCGTAATATGGAACGTCTGTCATTAGCATGTGGTGGATCTGCTGTCAATAGTGTTGATGATTTAACTGAAGATGTGCTTGGTTATGCAGGCTCTGTTTATGAATATGTATTGGTATGTTGTTTAAATTATTTCATAGTCTATACATTTAAAATTAATTTAATGATAATTTATAATTATATTTAGGGTGAAAATAAGTACACATTTGTTGAAGATTGCAAAAATCCTCTTAGTGTAACCATATTAATAAAAGCTCCTAATAAATACACATTAGCTCAGATCAAAGATGCTATTCATGATGGTTTAAGAGCAATCAAGAATTCCATTGACGATGGTAATTATTACTATTTACTTTTTAAAATTTAGTGGCGTATTTATGTATAGTTAAAGGGAAGAGATGTGAAAAATGAATAATGAGTACAAAATACTAGTTACTTTTAGTAGGATACTGAACTAAATTCCAATTTTTAATTTACATATAAATAGTGAACATAGACTAAATAATAGTTTATAAATTGTTTCCGGATTTTTATGTTTTTACATTTCATTACTGAACATTATGCAGTTTTATAAGTTGACAAAACATTCAAAACAGTTTAGAGGAAAAAGTTTTTTTTTTGAATATTTGAAAATATTTTTGAGATTATGGATTATTTATTTTCTTCAACATATCTTGGAATATTTTGTAAATTTGACAAAATAATACTTATATTTTATTAAATACTAAAAATAATTGTTGGCAATGCAACTAAGCAAGCATATCATATCTCACTTATTTACCAAAGAATAATTTTAATATATTTTTATTTTAAACTTCTGTATTAGTAAAATATCAGTGTGATTTAATAATATAAGTGTTATATAATGTAAATTTAATCAGGGTTTTAAAAGAAAATGTTAGCATCATATTTCAACTTTTTTTTATTCTACAAATTAAAAATATATAGGTACCAATGTTATTTTTTCAAACAAATGAAAATGTTGAATTCTGGCCAATGGTGTGCTGTATATCTGTTGGGATTATTGTATTTTGGTTTAAAAATATCTTGTATTCATAAATTCTGAAAAAAAATTGTCGCTGAGTTTCAGCAGTGCAATAACAGGGAGGTACAGCTACTTTATACTTTGATTTGTTTGCTTTAAAATAATTAAAATTATGTACATAATATAAATTATTATAACTACAGGTACTTAAGCTTTTTATCAAAATATACTTTGAAATAATACTGTAATTATATTTAAATATTTTTTAAAAACACCTGGAATATATATAGTCTATTCCTAAAACCTCCCTCCCACCTTCCCTTAAATTTTCTGCTAATATAATTAATTAAATCATTGTTATTCAAAATTACTTAATTTAAATTGCAGGTGCTGTAGTACCAGGTGCTGGTGCTTTTGAAATATATGCTTGGCAAGAACTTCAAAAATTTAAAGACGAAATTAAAGGAAAAAGCCGTTTGGGAATTCAAGCATACGCTGAAGCTTTGTTAATCATACCTAAAACTATTGGTAAGTTTATATTTACTGAACTTGAGTTATATGATGTTCAGGGCCGTATTTACGCATAGGCACTGTCCCTAGGGCCTGCAAAAATGTGTGGTTTTTTTTATAATTTTTTTGTAAAATGTATGTTATTTTTATTATTATTATTTCAATTTAGTATACAATCTGTACACATTATAGCACAACAAGTTAAATATTGTGTATATAAGAATTTATAGGCAAAACGGCTGTTCTGAATAATGATATCGTAGATATATTGAACCAATTTCTTAGGTTGTCCATCCAAGAAATTTAAGGTCGTCCAGCACGTTTTCTTTTTCCAGCCATTTTCCCCTGATTTATTTATTATTAGTTGTAGTGAACTATATTTTTCTGGATGCCGCATAACATGTCCAGATATTGAAGTTTTTACTTTTTTATTGTTTTCACTTCTTTGTTTTAATACGTTCATATTCATTATATGATTGCACCAATTAATTGTTAATATTCTGCGGTGTATCCACATCTCAATGCTTGGATTTGATTGGTTAACACTTTGAATAGACTGCAGCCCCAGTCTCTACTCCGTAATATTGGTAAATTTGATCAATTATTTTTGTAGGATATACGCATTATCATTAATTTTGAGTTTAAATGCTAATGATCTTAAAGCAATTAAAAATTAAAATTAAAATAGAAATAATGAACTAAAAAATATATATTTTAATATGTAATTATGCCTAGGGCCTACGATAGTGTTAATCTGGGTCTGATGATGTTGATTAGTTGTTTTACATTACCTTAATATTATGATTTATACATTTTAGCAATCAATAGTGGTTTTGATGCTCAAGATATGATAGTTAAGTTACAAGAAGAGTGTAGAGAAAGTGTTGGTCCAGTAGGAGTGAATGTTGATAGCGGTGAAGTTCTTCAACCAGTTGATGCTGGAATATTTGATAATTATTGTGTTAAAAAACAAATCCTAAACTCTTGGTAAGATCATAATATTTTTATATATTTTTTATAATAACTTCTAATATTTTTTTTTTTTTTTTTTAGTACTATTATCGCTAGCAATTTGTTGCTTGTTGATGAAATTATGAGGGCTGGTATGTCGTCACTCAAAGGATAATAATGCTGATTGTTTTTTTTCCATTATGCTTACACACACCTAATTTTTATATTACTAAAAAGTTTCTAACATAAAGTTTCTACTTTAATTACAATTTAATTCTAATAAATTTTCTAAAATATTATTTGTGTTTTTAATGTAATTTTAATTTAGAAGCATGTGTCATTTATTTTGATAATACCTATCATTCAAAATCGATTATCTTATGAAATATAATATATTCATTACTAATCAGATAACACATTATGCAATTTTTAATTCATTAAAAATAACAAAATTATTCGATTCTTAATAAGACTGGCAATCACAAAAGTTATATTCAAACAGCAAAAATAATTGTTTGAAAATAAATATTTATACTTTATAGTATATAGTACTTGATTGTTTAGTAACTATATTTTGAACTACACAAATACCATACAATTTAATGTATATATTTTAATTTACATTATCGTGTAGACTTTCTTGACCGATTCAAATGACAAACATTGATAAAAATGTATTCATATATAATATTTTATTATAATTAGGGTTCAGGACTTGCTGCACAAAATATGTTCTAAATATGCACCTATAATAACTGAAACATATGCAACTAACATTTTTATTTAAATATATATCATTTAATAAGCTTTTATTTATTGAATTTTAAATTTATAATTTCATTGATGATGACTAACCAAATATTGCCGATATTTGCCTATTCCCAAAACAAACAAACCTCAATGCTATGACTCATAATTCATGTATATTTATATTATGTTTGTCAACTCTTAACAGTCAAAATAAAAATTAAATTACCCTATAGTTTGTCAAATATGTGTTAACTTCAAAAATATGCAATATCAATTATTGTGTTAAAGTTTGCTAAGTCCCAAAACAATTTTATGTCTGAATATTCTATACTCCTATATTGATAATGAATTAATATACAAATACAACGAGTCCTGAATCCTGATTATAATATTGCAAGTTATTATTGTGAAAATCAAATTTGAATTTACATGAACTGAGAGCTGGAAGTGCAAAGTTCTATGAGGCATCAATAATGTAAAACATTTAGAAGTGTCTTATCTTGCAGTTTTAGTAATTTAGAATGTAGAAACTACCTAAACCGAACATTAATCTAAAATAGTAGAGTGAAGAAACAGGCGACCGGTTAAAAGTTGGGTTCACAGCTACATTTTTGCGGTGTGTCTTTTATAGTTATATACTTATATGGTATTTTACTATTCTGATTGGCCATTGTGATTATGGTATCGGCCATCATTGACTAACCATGATCTACTCTAAAAGGTCCACAGTCTTGGAAGATTATCTTCTGAGACCATGGTTGGGCCGATCCACAGTGTAGAGAAAACAATATACTCTTGTAGGCACTGGGCCTAGCCCAACTTATGCTCGCCATAGAAGAAGTTACACGTGCAATATACAAGCGATACGTATCGAACTCTGAGTCCGATACGAGTCGGTACGTACCTATTCCTATCGATCCGTAACTATTCCATATCGATACGTATCAAATTTTCCTTCTTGAAAGTCTTCCAAAATTCTTAATATGTCTATGATGATGCTCACCACTGTCTAGACAGTGTCTATGGACTATGAGTGATGAATGACGTTGTAGGTTGTAACACAGAATAAATGAAATAAATAAATTTATTTCATTTATTTTGTGGCGGCAATTAGTGGCAACGTGCTTAGTGGAAATAATAAATCACCATGACTGTGAAAGTTGGTAACCATGGTACGGAACGATGGATCGTTGATAAGTGATAACCAATGGGCCATGGCGTCCGCGTTTTTGAAATAACGAAGTTTAAAATTTTAAACAAGTTCAAAGTTGTGGTGGTCGCCATTCGCTTGTCGCTCGTTAGTACCGTTTTTTTGACTGTGGACTTAAGTGTATTTTTCGATTCTCCACGTTTTTATATGAGTATTTTATTGCATTAACAATTTCTTCTCTAACCACTATGGACTGCAACGAAATGGAGGACGACAATGTTTGCGAAGAATTTGCTAAGCGTCTGGAAGAATCTGAGAACACTTACAAGGTGTTTGGTTTCTCACACGTCATTATTATCGGTTCCGTAGCGGACATAATGGACTCGTCGATTCGCGCTATCATTGACGGCATGTACCGTAAAACAAAGGTACACTGCAAAACCGATGAAGAAGTCGAAGTGTATCGTCAACGGCTGTGCAAGCTGTATTTGACCTACTTGAAAAAAGGCTTGGATAAGGTCGATCGTCTAGAACCTAAGCTGGCGGACACATTAATCGTCAATGTGGAAAAACCCGTTCAAACGTTTAAGGATAGACTGGAAGAGTTGAGAACAAAGGTTGCCAAACGAACGAAACGTCTTCAAAGTCTGGTGGCGTTGCAGAGCCGTTTGAAAACTGATACCGTTCTGGCAGAGTGGGTTATTTCAAAAGTAGGACCAGCTGTACACGAGGCTGAAAAAGATCTCTCCGACATAAAATGTATTGCTCCAAATGTTATTCATTCTATACTGCATAGTTTGAACCGTATGAAAGACTCTTTACAGTCTTTCGAATTAAATTAAACGTCAATTTTTGTTTTTACTTTTATACTTTTATCAACTGATTTTTTTTTTTTGTTAATTGGTAGATATCTGAATTCATTGCAAAATGTTGAAATATAAACTTATTTTTAGTATAAATATTGTACCTATTTTTTGTCCAAAACAAGATGAAGATTGTCTAAACATTCATCCTAAATAAGATTAAAAATTAAAATGAAATTACCAATATTTCATGAAGGTATTAGGTAGTCACAATTAAAAAAATTGCTTTTATTTTCTTTGCAATCAACTAATTAACAAATCAAATCCAATAATAAGTTTTTCCCTTCTCTATACAATGTGTCTAAGTTCATTGATTTGTTGTTTTCTTTTTTCAACACAATACCCTAATTACCATTTGTACAAAAACTTTTAAGATTGAGATTATTAATTATTTATTTACTATGTTAAATAATATATAGACATAGAGTATTATACTATTTTCCTCGCTATTTTCATTGTTATTTATTATTAAAGAAATCTTAATTTTGATGACTAGCAAGACATTTATGTTGAATAATCTACATTGTGTAATTAATGATTTCACCACAAATTAAATTATTTTCTTATAAACTGAGACAGTTTTACTATGTTGAAAATCAATATAAAAAAATATATGGTAGGCACTTACCTTATAAATTATAATATAACATAATATATTATTTTGAATTTTCATAATCTGTGTTTTCATAATAGCATTTTTTTAAAAAAAGGGAATCTAGTTGTTACTTTGGGGGAGTCAAACGAAAAAATTTCAGTAATTTTCAGTGAAACTTAGATTTTTACCCTTTTTGAACAAAATTGATTTGTTATTTGGTGTAACTCTAAAAAAAAAATAAACGTATATACGTGAATTTGCACTGAGTATTTATATTGGCATTTTCTATGCACCATAAAATTTAAAAAAATATGTAGTCCAAATATTTTTACTCTTTTTAAGCTATTTATAGGTCTGAGAAGTTTTCGATTTTTTAAAATTATTTCTGAAAAATGATCTTTTGCACAGTTAAAAAACTTAGTACAAGGTTCCCCATAATAGTTATACTTGCGTAATGATAGAAGAAAAAAAATAAGCTTTAATTAACAATAATTTTTTGATAATCATCTGAAGTTAAAATGTTGACAAAATCACAAATATTTATTAATTATTTTGAGAATAAATTCATAAAATGTTTTCTTTTCATTTCTAAGATTTGAAAAATTAATACAAGACATATAAGTTTTTCTACTTTTTACCATCAAAAAGTTTATCATTAATTGTTTATGAAAGTTCAAATTTTTACCATACTGGATATTCACCCGTAAATAAATTATTAACAATTTCATATCGATTCTTATTTTGATGTAGGTACTTCTATTTTAAATCTTCACCAAAAGTTAAATTTATCAGTTTCTATTTATACTTCAACTCTTTTTGAACTATTTACAGACAATTTCATTTTACAATATCGACAGTACAAATTCATCTGGGTCAAAACGTTTGAAAATTTAGTACAAGGTTCCTCATAAGTTGACAAATTTTTGTGATTTAAAAATATAATTCATTTATACTTGAAACTTTTAAAGTATTTAAATATATTATTTAATTTAACACACTATGACATTTTAAAAAAACAATGTAATGTAATATGTATATAATTACTAATAGTAAAACAAATTACTTTAATAGCAATAGCCAATAATCCATCTTAAAGTATTTATGGTATTGTGGTAACATAGGTTGGATAGATTTTCGAATACAATGATTTTATATCATTGAATTCAAATTTAACTCATATATTCTTACTCTATCTCTGTGCACGATACTAATCATTACTGTGGCCCCTCTAGTACATACTGTTCATTACTTTTGACCCAATTTATTACCAGAGACCACCTCTAAAGTTTAAGACCCAAGCACTTCTATTGCACTAAAGGTAATAACAGGTAGAAAAATGAAACACCCCACAAATCATTGTAAAATCGATAAATTCATATCTAAACTTTTCGCTCAGAATTTTATACATAGAACTACCGGACTTTTTACATATGAGCAAAGTTAAAAATTAAACTATCCCTTTACCTACATATTTTTAAGTGATGAAAACTGGTGAAAATTTAAATTTCAATACTTTCTTTTAGCATTTTAGTTACAATAAAACTATTTATTGTTTGTTATTTTTACTTTGTCACGTAACAAAATTCAACCAATTAAGTTTTTAATGCTTTCATTAAAACACAATAAAATACAAAAATATCAAATAGTTTGAGATTATAGAATATAATAGTATATATTTGTAAATTCAAAAAAAATAGATATAAAAATACATTTGAATATAAAAAGCACATAATAATATTATGGAATAGTTTATGTAGTGTCTTAAGTATACAACTATGAAAATAACTGGATACAGAATGTTATGAGAAAATTAATAATTTATTATAAATTAAAGAAAATATGTTATCATTAAATAGTTTGTAATTTGAATGTTTTCATTAGATGATTGATTCGTTTTAAACGCTGCTTAGAACCAACCTTTTCATAAATACAAGTTCAAATATCATATTCTTTGGTCATAACAAATGAGTTTACAAAATTATTTAAATAATAAAAATAAAAATAAAAAATAAATATTAAGACACTAAACCCTTACCTACCTACATTTAAAAATTGTTATAAACTATTGTGAGAATAAATAACATTGGTAGATTTCTATAGAAAGGAATCGATAGAACATTTTTATCTTAATTGAAAAAAACATAGAAATGTATGAAAAAAAAAATTGTTCTTCATAATGGCATTAGTCCTTCTAATGATTTTTTAGCATTTAGTAAAAAATAAAATAAAAAACTTATACATAATAATGGCAATAAAAAAGATAAAAAATAAAATAGTTTATTTAATACAGACGTAAAACTTGTAGCATTAATAATTGTACTTTTCCTTGGTTTATAAATATTAACAAATACATAATTATTAATGTTACTATAGATTTGTGGATTTAAATTAATTTGTTGCCCCATCGCCAACTCTTAACACTTTTTGACTGCTCTCAACAAAATCCTTTTAAAAAAATTAGATTTATATCATTAGTATTGGTATGTAAACACTTTTAATAATTTAACCTACCATAAGTTCTTTACTCATGTAATATTCTTGAGTAACTCCGTCATTTAGATTACAATCTTCGCAGAAACACATAAATATTGTGTCAATCACCATCTATGGGTTTAATAAAGTTTAGTATTTACTACATAGTACTATTATAGTATAATAATAATAAAAAAAAAAATGAATATCTTACCTCATATACAGAAATAAAACAATGTGCAACAAAATAGGCGAAAATTCCTGCAACTGTAAGCGGAACCCACAAATGAAGGACTCCAGGTTTAGTCTAAAACAAATTGTAATAAATATTAAATATATCAATGCATTAAAGCATTTGATATAAGTAGTCATAAAGCATTTAGTACCAATATAAAATCAACAATGAGATCAATAGATAAATAATACATTATCGCAGAGCCGTAATTAAGTAATATAGTAAAAAATATTAAACGTAAATTAACTTTACAACAAATTTGTATCTAATATTAGATATTAATTTAACTTAATATTGAATACAATACCTCAAGCATTTTGAAACCTAGTAGTACAGTAGATATGACCACAAGTACTTTTCCTAAGAAAAGCACAAAATCTCCAACCGAATTTATGGCAGCAACACGTAGTACGTTTGAAGTTATCATTTTAAAAGCTTGCTGTCCTGATCTGCAGAAGTTATCACCATAAATAGCTAAAAATTAATTTAAACAAATATAATATATTATAAATTATATTTTAATAATCCAAACATATAAAATAATACCTAATTATTCTCAACTATAACATTACATTATTGTAAGTGTGTACTTATATAAATGGCCCTTTGCCTGATTCAGAAGACGTCACACCGGCATTTATTGTCGCTGTCTTACTGCATAACATAGCAAATTGTATGCTCAGCAGAACACATTTAGCTATGTTAGTTTAAAAATTAGACCAATGTCTTATACAATTTATAGATAAGATTATTATCTCATGGACTTTTTATTATACTTTAATTTAAAAACAAGTTATGAGTATTTAAAAATTGTAAATTGTTTGTACATCTTAAAATTCTCATAACAATTATAACTAAAATATAATAAATTTGATGAGGTTGCCTAGAGAATAATCTTACCATACAATTTTATAAGAGGTCGATTCACTCTAATTTTTTAACTAACGGAGTTATACGTGTTATATTGAGCGTACAATTTGCTGTTACTTGTGAGACGGAGACAACAAATGTAGGCGTAACGTTCTCTTCAATTATAAAAACTATGTTAAATATTTTTTCAGTGAAAAATGGATAAATTTTTAATGTTTTCATAAAAATTATCATCACATAATTGAAATTTTACGACAATTATTACTATTTTTTTAAAATCTGTAAGGAAGTGTAACCTCATTATTATACAAAGACATGAACCACCACCAGTTACAAGACATTATATCAATATGAAATAAACAAAGGTACACCTAATACTTAATTGCTAACTGGAATATCTCAAAACAAAAATAAATATTTCTTACCAATTTCGATGTAAGCATTTCTTGTCAAATATTGTATAAATTGTTGTATACAACTGAATAAACATTGAAATATTTTATACAATGACTTTGCTACTTCATTTTTAGAGTCCTTCAGAGTTTCATCAATGTAATTTAAAATTGTTCTGATTATTTGGAGAACGGCTATTATGAACGATCCTAAAGCTACAGATCCCAAATGGTAGTTGAACAAATAACTAATAGATGTTGAAATTGGAGATGAAACATTGTCTTTGTTTCTAGTGAAGAACCATGTGGCAACAGAACCAGCAATTATCATATGTTGACAGCCTATGATAAATTCAATAACCCAAACTAATACCAAAATGTTATAAATTCTGGCAAATTTCATTAGCTGGTCCTTTTTATAGTAAATATTATGGCTCAGAGGTTCAAATGCAGGGGATCCAGATGCTTGAATGAGTACAGCGAAATAACTCCATAGAATGATGGCCAGGCACAGGAATAAAAATGTCTGAATAGACAAACATAATATCAAATATTAATAATTTTTATTTATTGCACAAATACTTGTATGTAACTTTCAAAATACTTTTTATTTGTATTTTATTATAGAATACTTTATACTTTTTTTTTTTTTACCGCCATATTTCAACAAACAATATTTTTGTTTCATGTATTACAATTTTAAAAATAATATTTTAGAACGCTTTTAAGAAAATTTTTAAGATCTATTAAATATGCAGATGACAATATAATATGTATGTTGCCATCTGAAATTCTTGAACCAATTAAAATATGTATTTATTAATAATTTTAAGAATACATTTTTGATAAACGTAAAAGCATTTTAATATAGTACAAAAAAGTACTTTGAAAGTTTGATTGAATACTTTTAATATGTATTTGTATTTATGTTCAAATACAAATGACACCAAGTATTTAAATACATTTGAAAAGTATTCTTAACCACTGATATTGATTATTATTAACTTTAAACTTACCACCATTGGTTGTACGAGTAATAATGGCATGCTTTGTATAGCTTTACCAGATTCTTTAAACAATTGGACGACAAGAGCAATGCGACTTCTCATTGCCACAATGATTAGCAATATGACTATCTAATATATACAAAAAGTTTTACATTTTACACAATTATAATAAAAGTATTGTATCTTAAGACAGTACTCACTGTGGATATTGTGGTGATGAGTGCAAATGCAAAGTATGTATTTACGTCTCGTTGAGCAACTTGATCTTTAATTTCAGAATCAGACTTTTGTTTCCAAGTGATCCTACATAATAAAATGTTAATAGGACCATAAATATGATAGTGAATGGAGGCATTTTGTACCACCCAAAATTTGAAATATATTACCATAAGAAAATAGATGCTGAAATGCTGACTACAACAACCCCAATAAGTACAAACCAAACAACAATACCAGCTACAAATCTTATCAAAAATACAATGACAAGTGATAGAACTGCAAGTAAACAAAATACAAAACTCAAGTTTTAGGAATCGTATAAAAATTGGTGAATTAACAAAAAACAATATCTTACAAAAATACAAAAAATTCTTAAACTATGCAATCATAGTTAAATTAACCGCAATTTCAAATATTTAAAATATTAAGTAAGATATATATTTTAAGTTTTTGCATGAGAGTTATTATGAAACTTCTAGTAGTTTAAAAAATATATTGTTTGGTTAATAACTATCATTGTCCAATTATATTTTTTCAACCAACAATATAATTAATTAAAAATTCCAATACTAATATTATTATTTAACAAAAAAGTAAGATGCAAAAAACTTTTTGAAATTTCTTAGAAGTAATAATACTGAGTTTGTATGAATATTATATTAACTTACTAAAAGCAAATATGCAAAGATATATTATATCCCATTTAGTGTGTTGTAAATCTTGAGTCACCTCCTATAAAATAAAACACTTCATTTTTAATTGTTATTCATAGAGACCAGTTTAAAAAACTATAAAACCAGAAAAAATCAAAATGCTAACAAAATTAATAAACATAAAATTATTATCGAAGTCATTGAAATTCTATTGTAAATCATAACAATGTTAACCACATGTTATAATTCAACAAGGACATTGAAACAAAGATATTAATTATTTTGAATTGACATAATAATTTAAAGTCTTAATTATTATTAAAATAAAAATAATATATAATAACTATAAAAAAAGAATGACATATTTGATTAAAACTTACTTGAAACAGGCTGCCAATTGTTGAATTTGTCAAAATATTGTTGATGACTGATTCATTGCCTTTTGGAATACATCTATGCAAAAATTCTTGGCTAAAATTATAAATCAAAGTGGAAGTTTTTAATAAAAATCCCATTTAATAAAAAAATAATTAAAAATACATACTAATCCTTATAATCTGAACATCTTTCTACACATTCTCTTTTGACGTATTTCAAATCGGCTACTTTATAAATAGGAGCATCAATTTTTAAGAATCTAAAAAAATGAATTCAAATAAACCTAATTATGAGATAATTCAAAAATAATACTGATTAACTTACGGTTTACTTGTCATGTCTCTACCAGTACAAAATTTTGGATCAGGGTTTTTATTTTTAAATCCACAAATGTCACCACATTCATCAAAGCCATAGAACAGACGATTTACATCACCATTTGATGTACAGTATATGACTAATCCAAACTAAATAAATTACATAATAATAGTATATTAAAAAATAATAGGAACAAAATATAGTTCATAATATAAAATAATATACTTACCACCGATGTCAATACAAACAAGAAAAGGACCAAAAATGAGCAATCTGTACAAGATCTTCCTTTAACAGGACCTTTAAAATTGGCCTATAAAAAACCGCATAAAAATATAAATACACTAAAAGTTGAAATTGAATGAAACAAAATAAATATTAGGTATGGTTGAAATGTGTAACACAAACATTTTTTCAGCCACAATATACAGGTACGTTAACCAAAATAATACAGTGAAACTTCAATGATATATTCTACTGATGAGATACAAAGTAGTATACATAAAATAAGTTATGTTTGCCTCTGTAGATCAGAGTAATAATTAAACAATAATATAGTATCAGTATCGAGTGAATTAAATTTACGTTACTTGACATTACCTATTTTTATCACGTTACTATACATTTTATTCAAAAAGTAGAGCGTTTTAAAAAAAGTTACTTTTTTAAAAAAAATAATTACAAAATCAGTCCATAATGGATAATAAATACGAAGTAGGTACATTGATAGTGACTTAATGTTAACATGAACAAAATCTATAAGTATAAAGTCTTGGGATCTTTAATAATATTGTTTATTATTTATTATATAATCTTTCAGAATCTTAAATAAATGTTATTGATTTTTAATTTTTATCAAATATTTTAGCCCCTAGTTTTTTTATACATTCTACATCCATAACTCATTTTAAGAACTTTAAAAATAACACGTAACTCCATAAAAATTACTTTTAAAAAGTAATTTCCTTACAGTCGTTTATAATCTACTTCACTTTACTACCCAATACTGCTAATAACTATACAAATACTTTATACATACCTTTGCATCAGGTGAAGATGGTTCAATTCTATCCGAAGAACCGCAACAACTAAATAAGTCTCCCATTTTATGAACTAAAACAATAAAAACCAAAAATAATTATATTTATTATATAATAATCACACATAATTTAAATTGTTGATACAAATATTGAGAAAATACTACTCTAAAATAATTTAAAACATTAATGGTAATATTAATTAAGTTTTATAACTTAGGTAGGTAATTGTCTCAATAATGACAATCTAATTAAGTTTATAAACAAATATCATTGATATATTATTAAACTAAACTTATATTTTTGATTTTGTTGATAATTATTTAATTGTTTAATAAAGAAATTTAAATAACATGTCGATAATAAAAAATTTTAATGTAAAAAATATAGGAAGGGAAAAATATTATTTTAACCACCTATATTTATATATTATATATTAAATTATAATATTCTACTTAGATTAACTATTTAATCACAAAATTTATGCAGTGTAATTTGTAACATATACACCCATCCAAAATATTAAATAAAGAAAAAAAGGTAAAGAATAGATTGTATTTATTCTTTCTATAATTCTGAGGTACAAATTATTCAACTTTTTATATAGGTAATTAAAATGGGGGATTAAAAAAATGCTCTGATTTATATTATAACTTATGAGATAAAGTTGTTGGTAGGGAACAATGATATGCTGCCTATAAAAATGATGTCTGAAATTTAAAAAAACATTTTTAAATATTTTACATGGCCTAGACAGTAGACACATGTAATTTTAATTTAATCATACGTCATGATTCATCTTTCTATTCTTAAACATACCTACCAGATTTAACTTTGTAATTTTTATTTATTTTTACATTTTGTTGTAAATATCACTCTAGATAACTATACACACAAGTTGTATAATACTAAAACTGTTATTTTTCATTAGTTATTGGGAAAGTTAACTAGATAGTGTCCATTTAAAAATAGGTAATTTGAAAACACATAAAAATACTAAGTTATGCTAAAATTATTATATCAATTCATGTTATGTAACTCTAAACTTGAACTGATAACTGATTAAACAGAATATAGAATTGCCAATTGGTCAAAATTCGACCATGAAAACCGTTTAATAATTGTAAATTTAACAGACTATAAAATATGGAATTTCTAGATTCTAATCTCACATTCTCACACACAGTTCAGGGTTGACATTTATGGTTCTTCTCCTTTTAATCATAAGAATTATTTTTAAATGGGAAAAACAAGTAGGCAGGCAAGGCCATATATGAGGGGGTGTTATCGAAATATTTTATAGTTAATAAATTTATTTTATGTAAGTAACTTATTTATATTAATTTACCATGTGGCCAATTATGATGTATTGATATAGTAAAATATCAGGTTATTTTTGTTTGAAATAAGTGTTAGGTTGTTGTTTTTTTAAAATTACCTACAATGAAAATATTATTTGATTTAACCCCCCCCCCCCCCCAAAAAAAAAAAAAATTTGTTTCAGCTACAGCCTTGTGGGCAGGTACTTTGTAATTTTGTTTTTGAGTCTGTAAGCTACAAACATACTGACATTGTCTCTTGGTATAAATTTGAATAACAAATAATAATTACTTAACTATTATATTTTCTTTTATTATTTAAATTGGTTAGGTTACTGCTTTTATATTTTGTACTACACACATCTTTACAACAAACTTTATTTTTTTATTTTACTGGCCAGATAGCACTACTGTTGTATTCCTATTTTTATATTTTACCTGTCTTAACGTCATAACAATATGCGTAAATTATGTACATAATAATAAGTATATCGTTCATTGTGCAAATGCCTTTCCAATGATATTTTTTCCCTACCATGTTTATTTATTTAATATTTCATGATTTAATCATTTAATAGACACAAACATGCCAACAAAAAAATCTCCTTAAAATGCACATTCAGTCATTGTATAATGTATACATATCACGTCGGCGGGCAATTTGTATTTAATATTTAATATTAGTGCTAAGTCATCAGTACGCCAGTACTTTGTATAAAACAATTATATGTTGGGGGGATGGGGTCACATTTGGGTAATAATACCCACTGCTATGGTAGTGATACAAAAAAAGGCCTTTTATTGTCCTAATAATGACAATAATTTATTGTGCTTTAAATCTTTATTAGCATTATTAATATTTTTAAGTTTCTTATGAATAAGCAAGTTGCACTGGCCCTATGGACGGCTAATGCCTATTGCCTATTTGCCTATATATCCTCAGTGGCGTATATAGGGGGTTAAAGTTCAACCCCCCCGAAATTTTTTGTTGGTACGACACTCATACGAATTTTTTTAATCAATGTATCAACTAAAACCCAACAGCGCAACACGGGATAAAACAAAAATGAAAATTGCAGGCGAGGCGATGCGTATAAATAAAAATAGTTGTTCTGTTGTTCACTCAATTTATATGAAATAGGTATTGCTAGGTAATTAAGATAATGACCGACCGTCGTGCGACTCGTGCATCGCGATAGTCATAATATCTATACTATCTATAGTACCTAATATATATCTAAATTCTATACATCTGAGTTCGTGGTATCGACTTTAACGGCCGCTCAAATTCTCGATAATATACTTATTAATTATTACGAGTTACGATCAGTAAGACGCGATGAACAGAATTTAGTTTGTTTTCTGACTTTGGTCGTTCCGGTAAATTATTCAGTGCTTTGTGCGAGTCGCGTGTGTAATTGTGTATCATTTAATCATTACGAAAAACAATATTTCTGTAACGATCCAACAATCCACGTCCCACGAGGTATTAAGAAGTTCTAATAAGCATCAACTATCAAGTATGACATCACAATCTTCATAACATTTTTTTAATAAAAAAACCGCTGTGTCCGAGCCTTTTTTGATTTGATTTGATTTATATAGGTAATATTCTAGTATAAACCCCCCCCCCCAAATTAATTCCTATATTTGCCACTGTACATCCTAGGCCGGGCTATACGTTTTCCGTCGAATTAAAAATGCATTGGTTCATAATATCATAGTAGTTATCAATGGTATCATAGAGTAATACACGACGGCTGTAAATCGTGACGTATTAATAGAATATAGACCATTGTGCAGTCTCAATTAAAACAAAAATGGAATATTAATTTTTAAATTTTTATTTATAGTCCATAATCTAGAGACAACAGAGTTTTTTATACCGTCCGCTGTGAAAATAAAAATTATAAAAAAATAGTTTCAGGAGTTCAATTTGAATTATACACTTAGAATTATTATTTTGATTATTAATTTAAGTCACACACACTTATGTTTAGGCAATTTCTATTTTTTTAACTCAACTCCGTGTTATTATGATATTACTAACCCGATTTGATTGTTTTTGTAGTTCATTATAGGTAATGTCGTAATGAAATAAGTAGCAAATAGAAAATACTAAATGTTATTTTATGATAAAAATGTGTAACGTCCCGTTTATTCATTCAGCCCCCCCCACCAGCCCTACCCATAATATATTCCGAGATATATTCCTTTTCAGGGCCACCGCTCACCACAAACCTAAATTCGCCCTTAGTGTGATACACAACTATACACCAGTTACCAGTAAACACGACGTCGTAATGTTTCAACCTTAGTGTGGAAGTATACATATGTAAAAGTGTTGGTATTTTTATTTAATATTTGTAATAATATATTATTACAATCGTATAGGCAGAGTAAATAGTAAATAATATTCATAGGCAATACACGCACGTTCCGCTGTAGTGTCTGGACAAGACGCGGAGCTCGTAAAGTTTTATGGGCCTATACTATAAATTATAGACTATAGTACTATCGACGGTCGATTGCGGCAGCAAGGTATATGATTATAACGTGTGCCGTGTGGCGTGTTTTATGTCAACAGGTAGGTTTAAACTCTATACAAATATGAATTGAGCGATAGTAGATTGTAAACAGGACACGAAATGAGCTAAAATTAACTACAATTATATGTATATATTATTAAAACGACATACACAAAAACGGTCATAAATTCATAACTAATAAGAATCGAGAGCGTCTCGAAATAAACAAGTCAGAGTGAACAAAAAAAAACCACGTATAATTATAGAAAGTCGAGTAGAAAGTTAGCGTTGGTGGCATTCGCCGGATCACCTATAAATAAAAATACCGGCTAACGATGTTCTATATTATAATAAAAACTTATAATATTATAAGTTTCGCGGACTCCCAAAGCTTTTGCCCTTTGATACATAAGATGCTTAACTACAGTTGTATCACTTGTATCGGGAGACATGTCGCCTGGCGTCGAAGTTCGGAACCATAACTGTTCAGTGCTCTCCCACCCTCATCTGAGATGATCACCCCGTTTTTGGGCGGCGTGGACATGAACGACTTTTTTTCATCCGACGCCACGGTCCCACACATCCGTCGATCATAAGTCTCATAACGTCATATATAAATACAAGCCCACTGAATTATAGTAAATGAACCGCGGTACACGAAAGTCGCGGGCCGGTGACCGATAAAAAGATTTGAACGGTACAGGTCGGTACGATTTGCTTAGAAGTTATAATCAACGCATTATGCGCAATATACGCATCGTTTACTGTGAAAAAAATTATATTCACAGTGTTGCTTACGGTCTGTCAACGACGTTATAACTTACATCAAAAATTATATACATAATACTCTAAAATAGGTGTAGGTAATATTATGCTCAATGATTTGTATTTCACTGTCGCATGTCTAATCTGAACGCGTTTAAAAATTAAAGACGCAAAATGCCAGGTTAAAATGCTCAAAACCGTGTAAAAACTAAAATAAATCAAAAATGGACGCTGTACGCGGACCATACGGGTAGTTGAAAATTGCTGTAAAACTATTACCCACTAACAAAATTGATTAGAGTACTATAGATTCGCTTACCGTTGGTACTACACGTCCACAATCTGGAGGAAGACGACGTCGGTAATCCCCGTAAATCGGCTGCGGACCGGTTTTTTGATCAAAACACCGGTTAACAACGGGCCGACGATGACAATAACAAAAACAACAACAACAGCGGCCAACGGGTAAAACACGACGCAACGACAGGCGGCAGGGCGTGGAAGCAGCAACAGTGCGACTGGGCAGTGGGCCACAGTGTCGAAAAAATAAAAACAAATCGGCGGCGTCCGCGTCTCCCACCACGAGGAACCGGCGCGAGTAACGCGAAGTAACCGGCAACGCGACTCGCTACAGTAATGAGTATCGTTACTGCGCCGCTGTCTGTACTTTGTGTACAAATAATAATAGTAATGATAATAATAACAACAATAATAATAATAGTCGTCAGCGACGGCGCGGGAACCGGGACCGCCCATCGGCCGCTGACGTCATCGCAACCGCGACAACAGACGCTCCAGTACAGCACGAAATTCGTCGGGCGTCGAAGACGTACCGTCGCGCCGGCCGCCAACCCATCACCACGCGCCGCACCCCGTTATTATGCCTTCCTGTCAAAGATTTAAGGAAAAAAATAAATGCTTACGTGTTGGTGCGCGGCCGAGAGAGCAGGCTGCGGTGTGCATTGTGTTCTATTATGTAGTCCAAATAATAAAAATTAAAACAGTCGGTTCACGTGCAGTTGCCCGTCCACGGTCGGCGTGACCTCGAACAGACGCGGCACACGTGTACAATAAAATAACACAATATAATAATACTTATATTGTATACTTGTATGGTATAGTAAAGTTATAAATAATGATGTATAATATTATAATATGAACTATTATACTCATACATTGAATATTATGCAGTTCGCCCATATTATGGTCGCCTATAATATTATTATTATAGGTAGGCATGCAGTCGCCCATAATATTTTTATTATTATAGGTATTCCGCGACACGAGATCTCCAAGACGATACGGACCCACCCGTCTTCCATATATTACCTATACACGTCTACAAGATTCAAGATCGTAATAAATATAAATAAAGTTCATAACATTCCATCTTATACAGCTAAAATTATTGATAATATCTGATTGCCGAATAGTCTGATCTAATAGGTATAGAGGTAGTCGATAATATAATATAACGTGACACAATGACCTTGCTGTTCTGATTAATCTGTTTGATATTTGCTGCAGATAATTAAAGGTAAACAGTCCTGTACTTAGAATTTAAAGAAGTGACTAAGTCTACACATATATAATATATAAATGGATACTAGCTACGACTCAGTGCTCATCCTTTTTATACAAGGACTCAAGGACTTCTCCATGAGTGATGAATATAAATATAGGAATACGAGACACCGGCCCTTGACCGAACCATGTCATTATTACGACGCCGTTTTATATTTGAATTGTTATTATTATATGTTTCTCCCCGCGACTACTCTATGATATGCCTAATATTTGATTACTGAATATCGTGCGACGTACAGTCATGTTATTATTTTTTTAAGCTTTATATAGTCCTACGTGTAGACATATATTATTATTTATTATGCACACTGTAATCTAGTATATTGTATATAATATAATATATTATATTATATAGTCCTTACTACTCATCGCTGGTCATTATAATACATAATATGTTATTGTCTTTATCATAATATATTATACAGGAAACGCGCAGGACGCATAGAGAGGTGGTTTAAAACCTGTCAGTTTAATGGATTATGTCGTCCGTTCACCGCTGCCGATCAAATATTATATATTATTAAATGTATATTGTAGTTTGGCAACAGGCAAGTTCGATTTTGATTTTTGGTATTCGCCAGAGATATTGTCCCTTGTAAACATAACGGCGTGAAATTTGTTTCCTCGAGGCTCAATTTGATTGAGAAATTATAGACCTAGTATTTTACGATGATATTAAAATAAAAATAAGTTATAAAAAGTCCTCAACTCTACTGCAGAGAGATAGGTATGTATAGGAACTATACTTTTACATTTGACAGTTATTACTTATTAAATTATCAGTTATAGAATAGAATATTTTAGGTCAATGGGTCGATTTAGGTAGATATAAATATTTTTTTTATTGAGATTTTCTTGATGTCCATTGATTGTACGATGTGTGAATATAAGAAAATAATTATTTAACCAAGCTGCGGTGAAGTAGTGAACATCGTGTTTCAAAAATACATACACGCCAACACCGATATTTTTACGAACAACTGCTGTGTTGCAATGATCTATATGAAGAAAATTAGAAAAATAATACAATATTTTTTGACTTTCAGAAATAGATTTGTAGCAATATATTGTACCTACCTAATTTTATTTTATTTTGTATCATAAATGTTGCTTATCATTAATAATATTTGAAACTATAGTTAGGGAAACATGCGGGGGGGCATTCGGTATATTTATGTATATGTCGTATTCGTATAGCCACTTCGTGAAAACGATCTTTTCATGAAAAGATGACCATTTCATGAAATGGAAACGGATATTTTACACTTCGTGAAATTCAAAAATATTTCACAAAATGGTCACTTTTTCATGAAGTGGTCACTCCAATTTAACATCGTGTAATTTTTTTCACAATCTGGTCGTTCACTTTATTTGTACTGAAATCGCACACGTCAAGTTTGATTATAATATCCATTATTATCTATTTAATGTATTTATTAAGTATACTTATTTATGACTTCTACAATACCAAAGGTATAGATTATATTACAAAGATAAATTTCAGTTATTTTATCTAAATTTAATTTATATTATTACCTATGCATAATATATTAAATTTTATAAGTTATAACTACTTATACAAGCACTTTTACTTGAACAACTTAGAAATCCCTGACCTCTAGATATTACTGTGACAGTTTCACGCAAGGTCAATTCTTTTTGTTTGTTAACCTGTTCAGCTGAAATAAAATTTGCAGTGGCATGCTGCATATTTCCAGAATTGAACCATCCTTTAATGAAAATGAAACCATGTGTTCCTACTTTGTACATCTCATTTTTTTCTTCAATAATGACAGTAATCACGCGAGCAGGGTCCGATGGCCCTCTGTCAACTTTTAATAATAATAATATCTGGAGGTCAGAGATTTCTAAGTTGTTCATGTAAAAGTGCTTGTCAAACCAAAAGATGTGTTTGTTTTAAAGGTAGCTTAAAATGTAACAGTCGTTGTCACAATTCATTTCCCTGTTCTAATAAATAAAAAATGATTATATTATGAACAACAAATTAATATGATACAAATAGTTATAACTTATAAAATTTAATATACTTTGCATAGGTAATAATATAAATTAAATTTAGATAAAATAACTGAAATTTATCTTTGTAATATAATCTATACCCTTGGTATTGTAGAAGTCATAAATAAGTATACTTAATAAATACATTAAATAGATAATAATGGATATTATAATTAAACTTGACGTGTGCGATTTCAGTGCATAAAGTGAACGACCAGATTGTGAAAAAAATTACACGATGTTAAATTGGATGACCACTTCATGAAAAAGTGACCAGATTGTGAAATATTTTTGAATTTCACAAAGTGTAAAATATCCGTTTCCATTTCATGAAATGGTCATCTTTTCATGAAAAGATCGTTTTTACGAAGTGGCTACGACATATATACAAGATGATTCACCAAACATGCTCATCCCCTTTTTTCTTCAATAATCCAGTTATTATGCAGTTATTATGCGATTTTTAAATATACTTTAAGACCATATTTTCAAATGATTGATATTTTTTTACTACTTAAGGATAGTGTCCTGTGGTCTGTGGAGATAAGTTTTCTGTTTTTCAAATTAGAACACTCCTGTGACCCTGTCCCTTATTCAACTATAAATAAGGTATACATTACATAATTTACAGTTAAAAATGGGGTTGTCATTTGAAAAACAGAAGTTTGTATCGCCACAGGGCACTCCTTAAGCTGAACACAAAAATTCATTAAATTGAAAATACGATCTTTGAGTAAAATTAAAAATTCCAAAAATCAGTATTTGAATAAATTCATTAGTAAAGGAAAAAATGGGAGTAAGTATGCTTGGTGAATGGTGAATCACACTGTATATACCGTCATTATAATATTATATAGTTGTAACTTGTAATAGATATTCAACTATTATAAGTATGATACATAATATATTATTAACTACTTTGTAGTTTGTACTTGTATTATATCATTAAAAATTAATCTTTACAAAGAAGTAATTGCGTATAAGAAAGAACTACTAAAGACTAAACAATTTAAATCTTGATAAGAATATTGTGAACACACTTCCCAAAAATATATTTAAATAATATTTAAGCTTATTTAAACAAAATGTTGTCTATACTTGTCTATAAAATATATATAGATATAATATGTTTAGATTTAAATTCACAGAGTAATCACTACCTATGTAAAAACATATACCATTATTTCAAATAGTTAGTACTCACTGTGTTTAAAGTATATATAGTTATTCTCTGCTATTATGTATATATTAAGGGTGCAGACTGCAGGCACTTTGATGCAAAATTAATTATTTTCTATAAATAATATTAATATATATGATTAATGATAGGTGTACTACCTATTTAAATAAACACAACTATGTGATGTATAGTAAGTTGTATAATGTATAGGTAATAGGTATATAGGTATACCGTATACAAATATACAATGTATACATAATATGTATTGTATATAATATTATAAAGGTTCAATGTTCTGAAACATAACCTTTATATTTGTTTAAACAGCCAAATTCGTTAATGTATGAACTGCTGACTAGTGACTATTGGTTATACCAACATATTATATAGTGATAGTTATTGTCTATTGCACGCATCACATGAGTAAAACTTATAAAAAATGTATTTTAACTGTAATTAAAATAATTAAAAAAAATTGATTTTTATATCCATTGTATATTACCGATATTATTGATATCATAAAATATAATTTAATATTTACTAAAAGGGAATTTGCAAGTTGCATAGTAGCAATTAATATTCATAATGTATACAGAAAGCTGTGAAGCCGTGAATGAATTATAAATAATTAACGTGAACGAGGTATAACATATAATACTGTAGATATAGGTGTCTTCTGATCACTACAATCGCTTGAATATAGATATTGTACTATAATGTTGTACATACACAGTACATACTACCCATTTTTTTTCTACTCATTAGTAGAATATAAACGTTTGCTTTATAAGAAGTTTTCATTTAAATAATTCTTATAATATTTTATTCTAGTAAATAATAAAATATTGTCAACTATATAGTTTAAAAAACATTTATATGAAAATGTTCACATAGTCTGTGTCCTATACTCCTATATAATATACCTACATACAATTCATATTTTATTGGACTCTATTATTGTAGACCCGAAATGTATTATAAAATACATATTATAAGTGATACCTACTATAGTTATATATATGCTCTAGAGCAATACACTGTAAAGCCTTGTCGAAATGAATCACGTGATGTTCAATGTTGCCGATATAATAGGTAGTTATAATTTATATTGGGCCAAAAAAATTACTTTAGGCCAAGCAATGTGCAAACAGTTCAGCCCTCAATGGGTATATACTCCGCATGCAGCGGTGTCATATGGAAAAAAAAGGTATAGTAAATATTATTAAAAAAAAACCCTATTTTAAAGGTATATTATAATTTATATTGGTATAGTGTATGACATTATGTCGTATACTGTAGTACAGCAGTGACGCAGTGTAGGTACCTCTATCATACACCATAATATAAAATAACTTTAATAGACTATATTATTGATGTTCAAACAACAATTTAGTACAATATACCACCGTCCTCCAATATTGATCGATTTGACCGTAAATACCTCCGTCCTCCATGCGTACAATGTTAAATAGATTTTAAAATTGCACAATAATTGATTATTAGGTTTTATTTTTACTTTTCAGTGTTGTACAGACGTGCGCACTAGCTTCAGATAGAGAACTCAATATAATATGATATGCTAAATTGCAGTTGAATATTAAAAACTATAATGACTAATTATACGTTCATGGCTTACTGTTTTGTTTAAAATATTTATTCAAACTTTATGTGTGTACTTAATATGTACAAAAAGAATAGATTATAAATAAATAAATAGATTATGAAAAAATGTAATTGACAAATTAAACGAAATTTTTCAATTAAAGATACCTATAGCGTGTGTCCCCAAAAACTGCGTACTCTCCATAACTCAGTTACCTACATTACTCAGTACTATATACATATTTTAGAATTCTGTCTGCAGGAGATTGATGATCCAACAGTCTAGTATCATGTCCCGCAAACAGAATTAAAAAATATGTATAGGGTACTGAGTAATATGGGTAATTTAATTATACAGACATATACAATGTACCCTGTTTTCGCGGACACACAGTATGAATAACGGAAATATGAATGTATGCTCAATAAATAGTTAATTTAATATCATATTATCATGGGATAAACCTTCAAGACTAGACAATATCTAAAATACATCTATAATAGTTGTCTGCGCAGGCTTGTTGTGTATGTGCACACTTATCTAATTGGACTTCAGGGATGGTTAAGGGAGCCATGGGACCATGGGGGACGTCATTTGTATTTAAAAATTGTCTGATACTTCGGAGATAACAGTTGGTTTGTGCAGCCTGGTGGCCTAGATCATATTATACAGTATATGATCTATAAGGTAGCTAGAAAACTATTTGATAGAATAATTCGGTGTGATGGGTTTATTGATTTGCTTATCAAAGCATTCTTTTGTATAACCGACGTATAGGTATAACATATGTAAAATTTAATACACAAATATATATATACATATAATATGATATATATATAAAGCTGAGTGTGTATATTGATTAGATTGTCGACTGTTTGTTAGAGACTGTTGTCTCTAAGAGGACGCCACACCTACATATGTGTTGTCTCCGTCTTACACACGTACGACATAGATAAAACGCGTTTACGCAGTTAGAGTGAGAATAATTCGCTCAATTTTAAAGGGCAAGACTGTAAGATTTTAAAAAAAAATTTTAATTTTGAAAAGTTGAAGGACATTTAAAAATATTAAAATGTTCTCTATTTCTAAACGATATAATGAACGTTGTATTGGGAATAATGGAAAAAACGCACCGTCATGCCTCAGAAATATTGTCACAATTCAATTTTTTAATAGGTATTTTTGCTCTAGAACCAAAATTGAGCAGGTTCTATTCAAACTGCGTAAACGAGTTTTGTCCATATGTCATACGACGTACGTGTGTAATAAGGATACAACACATGCGGGTGTGACGTCCTCTTAAGAATATACAAAATGTTTAATTAAAAATCCATGACTCATGAGGCGGACATTATGGATTTATGGGTGCGATAATTTAATATTGAATTTGTTTAATACCACCAATTGATTTAATAATAATTATACCATGGCTTACTGGTTCGTTTTAGGAAATGTTTCGTTTGCGATTGTTTCAACGAAAACGTTTGCTTTGATAAATTATCTTTTGAAGCGGATGTGATTAATGATGATATGTGTAGCATTTTTGTTTATTAGAGGAGGTTATTTTGAGCTGGTGCTGTTCCAAATAAAATAAAACCTGTAATACTAGTAAAAAAGGTTTAATAGTTGCACATACAAGTTCATGAAAATTATTACTTTGACGTGTTTCTATTCACCCCGCTGTAAGTACTGGTTTTAATAGTTTGTTTGTTAGACGTTGATATGTGACTTTTTACGTAATTAAATCTTTTAGTAATTATTTACGTACTTATATTTACTTTATTATTAATTACCGTATGATTTAAATATTAAATGTCATGAAATTGATTGATTTTGGCTCGTTATAACCAATTATTATTTTATTGATAAGATTTAAATTGTTGTGTCAGGTCTAGTTTAACCTTGTATAGTTATATGTATGTACATTTAAATCATATAACTGAATAATTTGATAAACCTCGTACTGACTCGTCACTTCCATAGACACATAATATCATATTATATGTCTATGCTCACTTTTATCGCAACTATAGAAAGATTAAAATATGCCAGCGCGATAAATTTACAATGACGTGTTGAACGGTCGGGACTCGGGAGTACGATTTAAGATAATATAACTACCATATTATAATAGTGGCACTTATATTATAATATTATCTTATCGTGGTCGGGACTCGGGAGTCAAACACAAACAATATCGAGTTAAATATACTAACTAACCGGCTTTATAGTATGGCGAGTACTATCCAGGGCTTGCGCTTAAAAAATGTTAGAGCTGCACATCCTGTTTGTTTTACAGAAGTGAAAAAAATTTCCGATCGCTTCGCTAGCTTATAATACATATTATCATAAATATTAACAGTTTAATTATAATAAAAATAGAAACTCCACTTTTTCAAATCAATATCAAATTCCTTAAATTATATTTTTAATAACTACAATTATTATTAATCTCATTTTAAAATGCTTTTTTTCTTTTGTATGTCGACCTCTTCATCAGAGTCGCTATTTTCAATTTGGCGATTTGTATTTGCAGCATCTGGAAACACACTTTTGAAATCATTTTGTTGAATAGCCTTTCTTCTTGTAACTATACTCTGTGTTTTTTGCTGTTCATTAATTTCACAAATGATATATTAGGATCCCCAATCATATATGGCCACAGTTTATCTTAAAGACTTAAACCGTAGATTTAATCTCTTAATATTCATAGATAAATATTTATTTATTTAAATATTTTAATCATAATTTCTAATAATTTCAGAAAACAAATGTCAAATAGTATCTATGTGATAAGCTCATGGACATAATATAGAATTAGAAATTCTAATCATAATGATTTTAAGAACTGCCCATTTTATGTACAACTGCACTTTAGCGCAAGCTCTGCTAGTTACTACTATTAAATATTAATTAAATCTATTACAAGTTATGCCACAGTACTGCAGTATTCCAATATTTATCATAGTATAAAAGGAATAAGAAGTATACTCAACACTATCCTTGTTTTCGTCCTAGTTCACCTTGTGTTTTTGTGCATAGTGCATTGTATAAGATGAAATATTATATTATACATAAGAAATTAAGAAGTCAGTTTGAGTTAGTACTTAGTTGTTAGTTGTATATATAAAATATATATTGCCCTTATAAAAGAACAAGCGCACTATTATCATTGAGGATATTATACCTCATATTCCTTATGGCTTAATGGTTCATTGTATAATATTTATGTTAATTTTAAGTTTCTAATTTATAAATATTATAGGTACTGCGTATAAGTGATCATTTTGTGAATTATACAAACATGACAAGAATGCTTATTTCGTTTAAATTGGTTTTATCGTTTATTTCATGCAATAATATTATTATAATCATAGACGCAAATTGCATTTGGCATTTGAGGGGAGGGGCTAAAGTTCTACTTTGATAATATTGAGTAGGCAGGTAAATAATTGTAATATTAATTTGCAGTTTATACCATTTCAGATTTATCCCATAGTAGTCGCTATACTTTGTTCAAAAATAATTATAGGAGATTAAAATAAATTACCTCTTTTAAGTATAATTGAGTAGTATACTTTTCCCCTACGCGAGCCACCATCTGGGTTCAATCTGCCAACGTTAGAGACTAGAGTGGATATTCAATGGCATTTTTGAAGTATTCTTTCCATATGCTTATTTATATTACAAGTTGTAGTCTAGTATTGTATAATATTATGAATCATGGGTGTACATAAAAACAAAATCTAATGTAAACACTAAACTCCAAATATTTTTAAATGTATACATTTAAAAAATAAAAATCGCTCCGCTAAAAATCGTTGCTATTACTCTATTAGTCTTATATAATAATAATGAATAGTAAATTATAATATATTAATACATTAGTATCTACTAATGTAATATAAATTATAAGAAATAGGTATTACCAGTCATATATATAAGTATAACTATACAATTATTAGTTATAACTTATAAGGAACATTTTTGCTACACCACAATTATTAATTAACATTAATTTTTAGCGTTTATATATTGAATAAGTATTAATTGCGCATATACTAATACTATTTTCAATGGTGTAATACTAGGATTTATTTTCGGAAGAGGTTGTATTTGTATAATCATAGTCCGTAGGTATAAACTATAATATTATATATATTATTATATATTATATAAAAAAAACCTAGGAGAGAAGAATGATTTATGTTACTTTTAACTTTTTATATTTTTTTATGACAAAATAGATCAATCCACAATATTTTTAAATATATTATAATGTTTATTAATGAAACTATACAAGTACTGGAAATGTTATGCCTTTGAGATAAAAATATTAAGTGCAAGTATGGTTCATAGTATAGATAATAAAATAAGTATTACTAAATTACTTTATGATGGATTCCATGTTCTAACCAACTTTTAGTTTTTTTTCCAATTCATTATCATTTATCAGTTATAAGCCGATAAGCCAATGTATACATGAGTGGTCATATCTGGACTGTTAGGCTGCTTCTGCAGTTGGATGTGGGTTATTACTTATTAGTTATTAGTGGCTTCATACTTGTTGTGTCCGAACGATAACTACAAAAAAGGTATAATCAGAGTTACGGCCCGGGTTTATTTTTGCGTTGTATCCGAATTGCAGCTCGATTAATAATTAATATTAAGTGTACCTATATTTAAATATATTATAATATTATTATAAACACAACCAAATATAGTCGAGGTTTTGAAAAATAAAGTACAAGTAAAAGTATATATATAAGTCTATTGTCTATATATATAAAAGTAAGAAGTACTCACTTATAAGTAATCACAGAACAATTAATATTATAGACAAAGAAATATTCGTAAAAAAGAAATACTATGCGACACAGTTAGAAGAAAACCAAAATTAACAAATTCAAATTTATAAAGAAATTCAAACATATTTTTTCTAACAACAATGCCACAATATGACATACACAAATTTTTTTAGTAGAGGTAATATATCGAGGAACATGCTATGATTTTTCTACTTAATCTTAATATATTATCACAATATTCTTAACTCTGCCATAAAAACATATCGTGGCAATAACTGTGGCCCTCGGAGGCTTGTGTTTTGGAAGAAAAAACTATACGAAAAAGAAAGCAATAAGTATAGGTATATAGTATACACAAGTACACTATAGTATAGTAGTATATTATATATTACAAATAATTAAAGGAGAACTACTTCATACATATTGTTATTCTTTATTATACATAAATATAATAGTAAATAAAGCTTGAAAAACATATTATAATAAATAGGTCAAAAATAATTTTAATAGTTACATTTTTTTTACTTTATGAATTTATTCATACCACTTATTTACATAACCCTTAAAAAATAAATCACTTAAATAATCGCCATCGCTATGAAAATGTATGTTTCCTTTATGCTTTATAATCATCATAGTTCATGTATCAGATACCATAAAATCTAATACCTATTGTTTTGTATACCTATCGAATATTAATAAATTTAATTAAAAAATATTTTGTGGTGGAGGTACAACCTTTTAAACCCACCCGCGAGCACCGTTAGTTGCAACACTGCAGCATATTATATTGATGCACTAATGACGTATTATTAATATTAATATTATATTATATTAGCAGTATGATAATAGTATCATTTTAGTGATCAGTACCTATATATTGCGTAAATTCAATTTCACTGAACACAGGGTACAGTTTGCTTTATTGCCTTTATTTATTGCAAGTTGTAACTTGTATATAATGTGTGTTTAATGCAGTCATGGAAACGAGAAGTACAATATAATAAATACCACTATATAGTGTGTATATATATATATATATAATAAAAGTAATAAATGTACGTGGACGCGCGTTGGGTCAAAGGTTATCAGAGGGTATTCAAATTGGACATGCATTTAATAATATATGTGTTAAAATAAAATAAACAAAATTATATTGACCTCATTACCACGCATTCAATATATTTACCTAGCCACCTAGGCATCATAATATTAATTATGTACCGAAAGTTTTTTTTCTCTGAGCTTTTTATTCATTATTGAATAATTCGAAACTGTATAAATGTATAATATCCGGTACTAATATTTCAAAATATTGAGCGAGGCAATTATGTTGAAATGTACCTATTCTAATTTCTAATATAATACAATTTATCTTTGCTTAATTTTACCCGAATTACCAATAATTCAAAAATTGTATATAGGTACGTATATAGGTATATAGATAAACATAATCGGTTATTATTATCATTTACCACACATTGTATCTATGCTGTTTTATATTTGTATAAACTATATTATATATGAAAGTTCAACCATTCAACTGACGGAGGGTTTTCGGGGCAAGTGTCATGGATCTCCAAAATATTGGAAACTCCCATGTTGAAAATATTTAAAGTCTAGGGGAAAATTAAAATAAAGGGGTTTGTCTAATAAAAAAATACCTAATAGTAGAATAAAAAAAAACAGAATTATTACAATATTCAAGTTTGGTTGAATAGAAAATAGTTTAAGCGTTAAAATTTTAAATGATTACATTTTCATAAGAATGTATACAGTCCATACAGATTTATGTAAAATACTTAAGAATAATGTTTAATTATTTGATATGAATGAAAAAAAAACATGGATACAAGTCACCTATTAACGGAATTTATTGCTTAAGCTTAAAAAGTTAAAAAATATTAAAACAAAAATCACGAAAACTATTATTTTGAGTCTATGACGGAGATTTCTATTTTCCAGGGAGTAAATTGGTATGTAGGTCATTTATGATGAGTGGATTGTGGTGGTTTTCTAGTCTAGATAAAACTCGTTTGGTCGTTTGTAAAAATGCGCAGTTTCATTCTCAATTGATTTAATGCCAAAGTTATGAAAGGTTATTAATTTAGAGACAAAGGGACGTTTGCTCTTACACTTATACTTATACGGAGTATTATGTATTGAAATATTTGAATTATTTGTCTAAGTACAAGCGTTAATCAAAATGTAATATATATAGTATATACCTACTTAAATATATTTAATCAATGGTGTATGGTAATTGGTAGTAGACACTATAGTCAAATACTCAAATTAGATATTTGACCAACCCTTGAACCCCGTGTACACTGTAAATAATAAAACGAATCGTTATATAACTTATTATATACTCTTATACAGTTACATACATATGTAATATACATCATATGACATTATATATATCAGACATCAGTAGCGCATATATATATATAGACACAGTAGGTATTTATTGGTTTCAGGTTTGTATATTTGTATGTATTGGTACTGGGTAATGGGAGTATCGAGTATCGTATATAAGTAAGTACATATATTGATCCATTTTATTCTGAATACCTAGTGTTGACCAAATGTATCGTATAATTCGCTTAAAATTCGAAAATTTTGTCCTAATTGTATGTACATAATTGGCTTATTGTTAAGACTTATACTATTATGGTTTAGAAGATATTATAAAAATTTCAATAACACCCTTATTTTTTTTAAGATTATTTAATATTATTATAGTAGAGTGAAGCACACCCCCACCATCTCAAACACTGTTTTCTTAGATAGGCTAAGTATAATAACTATAAAAGCATGTAAATATATAATACCTACCTATTTGTAATTAGCTGCAGTGGCATAACTGCATAACTGCTGCAGTGATATAATATAATTACAGCCATTTACAGGTGATTACATGAAATGCACATCATAATAAATGTTAAACATGTGTATTATGCTAATTGGTTGATTCCTGCGGTAGATGTTGTGGATCTAGAAATAATAAATCATTTTAAAGTTATAATTAATTATTATAACATTTATTTTTATTTTTTATCAATACATTAATTATTTATGTATAACTTTATATATAAATATATTATACCTATATATAAGTGCAAAAAAGTGGGCTTAATTCCCATTATTGTACACATGCTATGACCAAATTTCGAAAATGAAACTCACAATGACCGTCAGGTACTTGAGAATTGAGTAGTTACTATTATAATATGGTTATGTGAGTAGGTATACTCGTATAATCGTTTCAAATTGGCATTTGCCGCTGAAACTAATACTGCTTCAGTGCTTCCTATATACAAATCAAAACTTTATGATTGTATATTATTATCTCGGTACTTTATCTAAGTGAGTATTATTAAATGTCCCCACACTCCGAAACAGTAGTTAAATATAATGTTTTTTACTTATTAGGTAAATACTTTATTAGTTATAAAATATGTTATAAATGTTATAATACTTGGATAGGTATTCTATTTTTGCGCCTATCAAATATCAATCATATTTCATAACAATGATATTAAGACATAATAATGTGTAGCATTGTTGAAATACAATAAGATTCATAATAATTATAAAACTTATTAGTTATAATAATTTATTTACTTAAGTATTATCGTAATTTCACCTTTTGTTGTTTGTACTTTGGGGTGAAACGTATTTTAAATAGCCGAATTAAAATAAAAAATATAGTTTTATGACGTCATGAAATGCTTTTTAATATCTATGGTTGGTATGCACTGGGAGATACGCAGTGCATCAAGTTATTTATTTGCAATAGATATGATAACCGATAAAGATAATAATAATAATAATAATAATATAATGCTCTTTTAGGACGTATTTGAAATGTAGTGAAAAATGACGATTGTTAATTTTTTTAAATTACATAATAATATCAATTTTAAAAAACAAATAAATTTTTTGAATCATTAGACGTGAATTAACAACATGGAAATGATTCGACCATTTGAATTGAGTTGGTCCGTAGTTAACACTGCTAACAGGTCGATTTGCGCGGAAAATAAATCAACATTCTAACGTGTGTTTACTTGAAAAGTGTTTATTATTTTTATTTATGTTTTCATAATATTTACCTAATTCAAATATGTCATTAAACGAGTGGACCGTGTGATGGGCAAGAGACTTGCAATGAGGAAAATACCATCGCCGAGCCAACGCTCGAATTATTCCATGAGGCGTCTGCCTCACGACCGTCACTGACAAAACCATGTTCATTCGTTTAGCATGTTGCCGTCTATTGAGACACCGAAAGTTGATCTACATTTCTATATTCATTTCATTTCTGCTGTCCTTTGTTTACGTAGTTGTTCTGCCACACGTCTTTACGCTTCTCCAGAAACCTTCTAAAGTTCAAGAAGTCTGTCAGTATGTTATTCCTGAAGACAGTCCAACAGTTCCAACAAACTCTCGATGCACATTCTACGATTGTTTCAATATATACAGGTGTGGCCATAAGTTTAATGGTGATTTTAAAGTTTATGTTTATCCGATGGCCAGACATGTTGACAAGGATTTTATACCCATCGGGGGTAAAATGTCTAAAGAATATCATACTATATTGAGTGCAATAGTAGAGAGCCAGTACTATACGTCAAATCCAGAAGAAGCGTGTGTTTTTGTATCATCAATTGATACATTAAATCAAAACCGGTTTCGAGTGAAAGAAACATCACAGGCTCTTGCATTATTACCATAGTGAGTTAGACCTATAATAACAAATAACCATGAAATAACTATCTAACTATTTTGTTTATACTCTTTAGTTGGAATGATGGTCAGAACCATTTAATATTTAATATGGTGCCAGGAACAGCACCAGACTTTAAAACTGTTGTTGATTTATCAATTGGTAAATCAATGGTTGCTGGTGCAGGTTTTGATTCTTGGACGTATAGATCATCTTTTGATATTTCAATAGCAATTTATAGCAATTTAGCAATTTCTTTAAATAATAACTATACATTTAAGTACAGGTAAACAGTTAAATTTATTGTAATAAATGCAATCAACTATTTAGATTTTTAATATTTATCAGGACAACATTTATCAGCACAGTTCAGACAAATCTTCATAATGATTTCATCACTTCTTTGAAATCAATTGAAAAACAAAAGTCAACGACACAGAATATAACAATGTCAACGATTAGAGTTATAGAACCTTGCTCACATAGTGGACACGACAGAACAATAATTTGCCATGAAAACATTACTTATAACTATGCAGACATACTTGCCGTAAGTATTACTTAGAAAAACTTTTATAATGTACGAAAATAAATATATTAACTAATGTTGCTATTTTTTTTTTTCATTTTTGTGTTATCTAATTCAGGACAGTGTATTTTGTTTGATATTGCCCGGCCCACGGCTAATGGATATGGTTTTTATTGATGCACTGGCTGCTGGATGTATACCAATAGTAGCTATTAATCATGTTGTACTACCATTTTTTGAAGTTATAGACTGGAAAAGGTTATTCATTTTCTGTTGTACATTACTTTTTTACAAAACTAAAAGTTTTCATTTTTATTTGATAGAGCTGTAATTATGTGGAGTGAAACTGAATTAAATACTTTACTAGACGTAGTTTCTGGTATTCCTTTGGACCGACGAAAAGAAATGTCAGCTCAAGGCCGTTGGCTATATCAGACATATTTATCATCGCTGAAAATAATTACCATGACTACTCTTAAGATATTAAGCCAAAGACTGCATCCACATAGCTCAGATTTTTATGAAAATTGGAATTTAAGACCACATCCTGTAAGTTGGCATTAATAATTTAATATATATTAGTAGTTTTTCATGTTTTATTTATTCAGGTATCTGCCAGAAATCCATTATTCTTACCATATATGTCAGATTCTTCAGGATTCACAGCGATAATATTATCCTACGATAGAATAGATAGTTTGTTTACACTAATAGATATGATCAGTAAGGCACCAAGTCTACAAAAAATTATTGTTGTTTGGAATAATCAGTTAAAATCTCCACCACATTGTGAGTATTTCTAGTTTCAACTTATTAAAAAAAGTGATCTATAAACAGTTTACTAAATAAAGTTTCAGTGTGGCCAAAAATTGATGTACCTCTAAAGGTTGTACAAACAACAGAAAACAAACTATCAAATCGATTTTTCCCTTATAGAGAAATTGAAACAGAAGCAGTTTTATCTCTGGACGATGATATACTTATGTTGACTTTAGATGAAATTGAATTTGGATTTCAGGTAAATGATTATTGTAAACTTCAAGTAAAATTTTAATTTTTAATGCTTGTTGTCTTTAGGTGTGGAAAGAATTTCCTGATCATATTGTAGGTTTTCCGTCCAGAACTCATATATGGAATAACAAAACTAATACTTGGAAATATGAATCGGAATGGAAAAACGAAATATCTATGGTGCTGACCGGGGCAGCATTTTACCATAAAGTAAGACAATTTATTATTGATAAAAAAATAACAAACTTTTTCAATAAATTTAATTTTGAATTTTGTTCATTCATAAATAGTATTGGAATCAAGCTTATACATATATCATGCCTAATAATATCAAACAATGGGTAGATGAACATATGAACTGTGAAGACATTGCGATGAACTTTTTAGTGTCCAACACTACAAATAAAGCTCCAATTAAAGTAATTTTTACATAGTTTAAATTATTTTTTGTTTCAATATTTCAAATGTTCAACTTTTCAATAGATAACACCTAAAAAGAAGTTTAAGTGTCCGCAATGTACAAACACTGAAATGTTATCAGCTGATCAAGGACACATGGCAACAAGAACATCATGTGTGAACATGTTTGCCGCTATTTATGGTAGAATGCCATTAAAGACTGTAGAGTATAGAGTTGATCCTGTTCTGTACAGAGATGTATTTCCAACAAAATTGAAGAGGTATAACAATGTTGGAGAATTGTGATCATATTGTGCTATATTCACTTATATGAAGACTTATGATCAAAACCAGTGACATTTATAATTTTAAGTTTTTATTTTTTCTTCATTTTTCTCCATCAGCATTTTAAAGTCAATCTGTAATGTATTAAGTGTTTATTATTAAACTCTGTTCAATATAAGAAACACATATGGTGGTAGACTTGTGCATAGGGACGTGGCAATACTACACAGCAGGTATATAAATTGGTGACTCTATGGGGATGACTAACGGGTGTTATCTGTCTGCCGCCAACGAAAACTGGTCGCCGCCGTATGCGTTTCTTATTTCTAACAGAGTATTATATATTTTACTAATAAATTCAATTGATCAAAAATATATATTATTTTAAATGAGTAATTGAATTTATTTGAACTATATAATATATTTTTGTGTTTTAATTTTAATGAGCTTAGCATTTATAGACTTATGTTACCATTAAGTTTTTATTTTACTAATATTGAAACATTTTTTTTTTTTTATTTAAAAGAAATAAGTAACCTTAGTCTTCTCGTTGGTTGTGTCATTGAAATAATTCACTCGTTACTTTCTTTTTTTAATGTTTTTGGTGTATATGTTTTTTTTTTTTTTGTATAATATCATTGTAAATCCTGCCTCAATTATTTAGCCATCACTAGATTGTTTTCCTATTTTATACATGTTATTTAGATAATTAATTGTTTTAATTTGTTCTTGAAGAACTGTGTTATTTTTAATAATCATAAATATGCAATTATGTATGAATTGAATAAGAACAACTTATGTAGTAAATAATATAATACAATAATTATAAAATTTCCATTCCATGTAAACATTGTAAACTATCACAAACTTGAAAAAGTGTCCTTGTACAGGTTTAAAATATTTATAATTAGGCTATTATTGTTTTAAAAAAATTTTATTTATTTTTAAGATTATATTGTTAAATAATTTGTAAACAAGACTAAAGATTGGCCATAAGATATACATTATAATATATTTTAGGAAACAATGAAAGTCAATAGTTTAATACAGAATGCAATTGTTTTTTGTGTTATTGAATTATATACAATTATTGAATTTATGTGTATGTATTAACTATTAGTCAATATTTTCCAATAATTATAATTATTAATTTACAATCCAGGAACAAACTAGAAATTGAATAATAGTTTGACCAAACCAATCGTATAAATAAGTGTGAGATAGTAAAGACTCAAATAAAAATTCAACCACTAGTCTAATGTATTAAAATTAGTTGTTACTTTTCTTTCATAACGATTTTAGTTGTACTGCACTCCTCTCTACTGTTTACCGAATAGGTATTATGCAAAAAACATATTTTAGTTGGATCCTTAATCAATCATTTAACAACGTCATTATAAAATGTTAAACAAAAGTTAGTACCTAGGTACTAGTTGCATTAACAAAATGTTGCATCAGGTAAATATATTCATACCTATGCAATATAGTATTTTTTGTTATAATTGTCAGGTTCGGGTACTATCTGGTTGCAACGCTTACCTAGTTGTAGTAATTATTTAACTATGTACGAACATTGTATAATATGTATAGATTATATCTTCTCGACAATTTATTGATTATACTTTAATATTTTTATAAGCCGAAACGTAGATGACCTATGGCCTATGGGCATATTATAATCGCATAACTTAAGTGGCGATAAAAATTAAGTTTTTTAATCAGTGTTGGTGTGTATTATGTATATTATGTACAGTGTGGTATATATTATTAATACACATTGTGTATTTTATAAGTACTTCCGGCCTTGAGTTCCATAAAGCTTGGAAAAATTATCTGCAAATTGTTGATCGAATTACCTATTTACTTACTGAGAGATTATTTTGGATTCCATGATTATCAATGAGGTAGAAACTAGAATTTATGAAAATGCTGATTAATCGTCTTTTTCTTTGCTGCCTATTAATATTAATTTGAGTTCTCATAGATACTACGTAGGTATAATATAAATCATTTTAGTTTATTGAAATGTTTTTTTTTACGTTTTCTGTGAGTAGGTAGGTATCAGTGTCCAGGACTGCCGCATTATTACACATTTAATTACCAATCAAATAAAAAATAATTTACATTTTTAGTTAGTAAATATGTATGGCATTTTACCGAATAATTATAATTCTATGACAGTATTTGTTGATGATTATCAACTCACTTACAATCATGAAAAAAGAAATATAGATTTATATTTGTAAATAAAGTCAATAGAGACTGAAGTGTTTTGTTTTTGACATGTTCTACCATATTTTCTCGGGCGGGGGTGTAGGTGCGACCTTTGCCACTGAGGTAAGCCCTGAAATACACTTCTAAAAGGTATGTCTAGGTACTTCAAAATAAAAATATACCAATAAATTATAATTAAGTTTATAAAAGACAAGACACTAAAGACTAAACAAGAGTAGGTTTAGGTACCTACAACTTACAAGACACTATACAACTATCTAAGACTACTACCTACATACTACTATAATTAGATAAACTATACTATTATTATTATATTTCAGGGGAGTTTGTCTATGCTTTTACGTCTTTCTATTGTTTGGTAAACAAGTTATTGGTAGTTGATACCAAAAATCAAAATGTGTTTCATGAATTAAATATTCTGAATACAAAATCTTATATTGCACATTTAAATTATTATATATAAATTCTTATTATTATTAATTATTCATATCATCTTATTACTCCGTGTTCGTCTTCTCCTATCTTTTTTTTAGCTTGAAAATTATAAAAAACACTAAAAAAAAAAAATATCTCCGCAAATAGCTCAAAACGAAACAAAATATTTTGAAAATTGTATCAAGTATAAGAATTGATAAAATAAACATATGATTTAAATTTAAAATATCTTCAGTTATTCGTTTTTGAATTACAGCAAAATAAGAAAATCGCTAAAATATTTTGAAAATTTTATCGTCTGTATAAAATGCCTATATAAACAACCATTGAAAATTTCATGTATCATGCGGTCATCTGTTTTAGAGTTATACCAAAATCCAAAATCGATTTTTCGTAAAATTTCCCGTTTTTCTTTAACTTTTATTTTGTTTTTCCCTGCGCGTTTGAAAACTATTGGGAATTTTAAAAAATTACCTCTCGAATGCACCAATTAGATTCACTTTCCCATCAAACAAGATACTGTTGAAGAAAATCGAAGCATTATTTCGACTAATTATCGTGTACACAGACACACACAAAAAAAAAACACACATCATTGTAAAATCAATATTATATTCATTGCTCCGCTCAGAATCTAAAAAAACAAAAAACACACATCATTGTAAAATCAATACATTCATCGCTCTGCTCAGAATCTAATAGATAGCTACTTTTTAAGATAGGTATAGGTACGTCGGAAATAAGTTTTCACGTGTTTCTATATAAATATTTATGCAAAATATCTTGGAGTCAAACTACAATATCTACTTGACACGAAAAATATAAATTCTGCTACTCAACTATTTGCAAATAAAAGTGCAAATAAAAGGTCTGTCTTGGAGATCCATCTGTACTGCAAGTCGTACAAGTATGTATAAGTATGACAATTGACAACGCTATCTAACTAAAAAATGAAGCAGCTGTGAGGGGCAGTTCTTCAGGCCCGAGTTAGTGTGTAAATGATTTGGCAGCACAAGATAGCGTAACCGTTATCGAATTCGTTTTAATCTAAATAATATAATACCGACCAATTCCGTTCGCTGCGTTAGGTTATATTAGGTTAAGTTAGGTTTAATCTAACTAAACCTAACTAAACCTAACGAAACCCAACCAAACAGCGCGTGAGTCGTGACTCTACCGGGGAACAACGCCGTGCACAGGCCGATATCTAATAATTCAAAACCCTCTTTTAAACTTCTTTTAAACTTTTATACTTCTTTTCTACAATATTGATATTATAGGTATTTTTGCTCGCACAATAAACCATTAAAAAATTAATTTTCATAGCATTTTTCCATGCTATGGATACCCCATGGGTTACAATCGTATTACAAGTACACCCAAAAATAAATAATTGTAAATAGATCTATATTATGAGTTACCTACTTGTCAATTATTCCTTAAATTATTATGTAAAATAATCCATCTATCTATCACGTCATATTCACATTTATCTTCTGGATTTTACCTATGATTTATGATTTAATGTACAATATAAATAACGAACAATTAATACTACCTCAAATAAATTAACATTTTAAAAACATCTATCACCTACCTATTGATTATGGTGAGTCGTGAGTAGCCAGAAGTCAAAAATTAAATTCTAAAACTTAAGGTTGTAATAGTATCTACTATCTATTATACGCCCTGCAGGCTTGACACCTTTTTCAACTTGCGTACCACATTCGAAATTTATATTTATAAGGCGGGACGTAATATGTATTGGTTAGTTTAATAAAATATACACTATTAATATATAGGTACTTAAAAATAGTAAGATATATTATAATTATTTATAACTTATTAAAATAAATTTTATTTTCTTTTAATTATTATTTTTATTTTTATTTATACCTATAGAAATTTATAATTTTATAAAATGGTCACGGGCCAGTTGGAATACTTCCAGGGAGTTGGGCATGACTAGTATAGTGCCTTTTTTCATAATATAGTGGGCCGAATGAGTCGTAGACCCTCAGTCCACCCCTGTCTATGATATATAATTCATATTTACATAATATGCAGAACATTGGTGGTTATTTTTAAAGCAAAAATACGTATTGTACGAATCAAGTACTTATCAACTTTTTGTGTATATTATAATTTATAACAATATGAAATGCATTATTCATTAAGTTGCCACCGGAGCAATGACCTGTGGGTACTTAATTATCTCGGGTAGTTACCCCAATTGCGTCACAGCGGTTTCTCTCTCTATATAGTCTCTAAAATAATAATATACTAATACGTATATATATACCTAAAATACTCGTACAATATGATTTTTTTAAGGGTAAACACAATCATCTTCTTAAAAAGTCTTTACGTTTTTTTTAAATATTGTATTGCTTAAAAATAATTTAATGAAAAACCAGACAAATTTTTAGTGTTCTCATTTTTTAAATATTTTACTTTTTTGAACGACAGCATATATTTTTAATTTTATTTTCCAAAGCAAAATATTTTTCTGAGAATTTATGGTTGTTTAAACTTGTTACTTTTGAATGGTGAAGTTAAAATTATGTGAAAATAATATTTTCATAAACGTTAATACTTTCCGAGAAAAAATAGTGTTTATTCCTTTTAAATGAATCACCCTGTATTAAATATTTTATATTACCTACACATTTACCCAACTACACAAGTGTATGCAGAACATACATCATTAATTATTATACATAATATAAGTAAGTAATTTTTACTATGCACGAGAATACAAAGTTTGGAACTACCATATTTTATTATATAGGTAATATATTTTTAAAAAACATATATTATGTCTACGGTTCGACAATTGAAGTTTAATGTTTGAACCACAGTTTAAAATAATATTATGTTATCATAAAAAGTACCTACCTATACCTATTAAATTGCGTTTTATTGACATTGCTGCGATGAACGGGGGAGGAGGGATGTCGAAGTCGGCGAGGAAAAAAAAACAGTTGATATACTGATAATATATTCATATATACTTATTAATATATTATACACGTTGCAAAAACGGCATTGTTAAATAAATAAACGATTAAAAACATCAACCCCGTTTGCCCACGGTGTATATATTATTTGAAAATTATTATTATAGTCCTGACGTCAATCGATGAAGCAATGTGCTTTATGAAAACCGCACGGGAGTCGGAACAAGGAAGTTTTATGCAATATATTATATATAGGTACCTATCAGCTACCTACTATATATCTACTCTATGTTATAAAATATAATACATATTCAATATAGAATTTAGAATTTTGAGAGACAAAAAATATTGTGGGCCTTATCCAATACAATTGTTTTCATATAACAATACATTTTTTTAAAAAATCACATTTTTACATATTGATTATTTACATATAAATAAAAGAAGTGATTTTCTTTCCATCGCATTGCTATATTGTAATGTATTAAAATATTTTTAGTAATTTTTGAAATCTATCAGTAAAATAAAACATAAGGTAAAATACATCAGGCATGTCAAACACGCGGCCCTCTCATTTTATCGGCCCATAGATAACAATATTAATGAACAAAAATTAATAAGTACAAATTATACAATTTTCCTTTCGTGTCACAACCATATGTTTCGTGTCAACAACATTATGTATTGATGATACTTCTCTGTATTACCTTCTGATACGTACCTAATGAATAAAATTAAAAATGCGTATAAAATGTTTTGTTTCGATAAATTTTTATGTGCGGCTTGCATGCTAAGCTATTCAAAATATTTTGCCCAGTTATACTTTGAGCTTGACATGCCTGACCTATACAGTCAGAACGCAGAGAAATCTTTGGCAGGGGCCCTTGGACAAGAAACAAAAAAAATGCCAATGAAAACGTTTGAACATCAAAAAATTGGGAACCACACCTTCCCTTAGGGCTTAGGGTAAAGACGTCTATTTCTACAGTGCTTGGATTAAGAGGGATGCGAGAGGACGAAAAAAAATATTTATGTGAACCCTTTCTAATTATTTTAATCAATATGACATTTAAACATTATAAGGTAATTTTTACACTTTTGCATCCCTCATCTAATTTTGTGAGCCATCGTCGTCGCGTACGTATTGGGTTGAGCTAAATAATGTTAATAAATTAAAATTATATATTGATGAGATGTAGCAAGCAAGCAAGGTATGTATATAGACACACGAAATTTTTAATATTTTTTTTCAGCGTACCTATGTAATATTATTTACTAATTTTAATATAATTGCTTCATAATAAAACACATAGTAACAGTAGTTGGTACCTATATTATATAGATTATATTAGATTATTTAAACGTTACATTTTAGCGTATACCTATACCTATTGATAAAATTTCACTCAAATAGGTATAAATATTATATTTGTACAGTTCAAAATTTGAGTGTCCCGAGAATCTGCAGGATACTATCTGTGCGACTATATACATATGTATGAGAGGTACGTATATAGGTATTATTACTGTATTAGATATATTTCAAAGTTTCAAACGGTTATTACTTATTACTTTTTTTAGTTTTTTGATCCGTAATGACAACTAAATAGCAATTTATAAGTTATAACTTCAAAGTACTAAATATAAGTAGTAGAACTGTGGAACTATAGATTATTATTTTCCTTTTTGATCTATTTAAGGTAATACATTCATTATTTCAAAAAGTATTAACGTTTAATTTCATATTCTAAAGCAGAATATTTTTTATAAAAACACATAAAAATTGAATTATCAGTTATAACTTATAAGTATTTCAATTTTAGATAAGCGCCAAGCGGAGTATTAGAACAACATTTTCAGGGTAGCCGCGTACCACCTCACTCCGCTTATCTATATTTTAAATACTTTTAACTCATCATAAGCTACTGTCCGAAATTCGATTTTTATCTATTGATATGTTTAAAAAAATATTCTAATTTTGAATATGAAATCAAAACTGTATTTTTGTAGTCAGTCAAAAAAGTAAAAACTTACAAAATATATAAAAATAAATGTGTATTTTTTTAACTGATGTTTTAGACTTGTAAAGACTTGAAACCATGTAAAAAAAATTATTTTAAATTATATTAGAACTTTCTAAAATAATGAATGTCTTGCGTTAAATGGATCACTCAGTAAATGTTATGGTGGTATAGTGTCAATTCGTCTATCACAAGAATTGAACAGTCAAATATCCATAATAATCTGCACCTGGCTACCCGTGAAAGCTATACAATGTACATATGTATAATATTATATAATATACTCGCAACTCGTACATATACGGGGTAATCAATTTAACGTTAGACATTTAACGACCTTTTTACGATTTTGAACGACAATATACATTATACAATATACAATTTCATATTCCAAAGCAGAATATTATACTTACGGAGTATTTCGATCTATCAAAATCAAATTTCGGATAAGCAGTTTATTAGTCATAATATTAAGTGTTTAAAGTTTAGACGGGCAGAGTAGTAGACTAACATTTTGCAGGGTAAACCTGCTGTACCACTCCACTACCTAATTTGAAATAGGTGCCTACTTATAAGTTATAATCCATTAAATACTCATCCAAAATGTTATATTAATATAACGAAGTACCTACTACAAAAAATAATTTTTCTCTGGAATAAGGAATTAAAAATGTATGGTGGCAATGAAAAAAGTAAAAAGATAAACATTTTTTTTCTGACGACTTATAAATAACCACATAAAAAATATTTTTAAAAAACTTTTTTGAAATAACTAGTAAGCCATCTTATGTTAGATGGATCACCGGGTATGTATAATATGTATATTTGTGGATATAATTTAATACGACGTCAATGGATATATTATATTAATAGGAAGTACCTTCAACAATAAAATTAATAACGGCAATATAATATTAATATAGCTTATATGTATATTGTATATAATGTTTGTGTGTGTTCTATCATGTGAATGCGAATATGCGATAAATGACAGTATATAACGTGTGTGCGTTCGTGCAGTATGTCAAATGTCAATATTATTCGTTTTTGTTCTCTTATTGACACTCAGCTAGTACGTATACCTATATATGATATAATAATATAAAATATTATATACCTACTTACAGTCTACACCACCCGGCCACAGTGTATCCACACACAATCGGCTCTCTTTAAGCACACATAATATATCATAATATATACATTATATAGCTATCTACTACATATATAAAATATATACTATGATCTGTCATACACTGCAATTGTAGTGTGGTCGTGTGGACACGAATATCGCGTTTCGATATACCTGTAGAAATTAGTACCAAGTATGCACCTATATATTGCGCAAACGCGGTTCGTGAACGGATGTATAAAATATTATATAGTAATCATGCAAGCATCACGGTTCCAGAGTAAAGATAAATATAATATAAAAATATCACATTATTATGTTATTCAATGTTTAATTTTATTATTTTTTTTTAATATATTGATTATGTCCCGGATTTGTGATTATAGGACATTAATGTATCACTACAAGGTATTAAAATGTTATCTATACGTTGAAATTATAACCAAACGTACAATTTGAACAGGAAAACACTATCATAGATTATGGATATAATATATTGTATTATAGGTACCTATAATTCATTAATACTGGCAATTCAATTATTGAATAAATATATAAAATTATGGTAAATAGGTATAGACAATATATTTTAGATTCTGAGCGGAGCGATGAATGTATTATTGATTTTACAATGTTGTGTTTTTTTTTTTTAATTTTTGGCTCTGTCATCGCTGTTTGGGGAAGTAAAATTGCTTCAATTTTCTTCAACAGTATCTTGTTTTAAATTATTTAAAAAAAAAATGTCCATCCGAAAGTCAAATTAAATTTTATATATATATATTGTTATAATAGTAGTTGAAAAATATTGAAAATGCATAGGCACAATTTTTTTTATAAGCATTTAAAGTTCGATTTTTGGCAACATTTATCAAATTTAAAATTGAAAGATTATTTCACAGTTAAAAATTGATAAAATGTTCAACTTTATAGCTAATAAGGTGTGAAAATGTAACACAAGGTTCCACGTAAGTAGGTTATTCTGTAATCAAAGAATCTCAAAAATATAAATACAAAGTTTTTCTTATAGTTATTTTATGAGAAAATTTGGAGAAAATTACATATATAACCAAGAATAACGATTTTAGTTACTTTGTCGTAATTTTATAATATTAATTCAACTTACTGGCTACTGTATTAATATGAAATAACAATATAAATATAAAATAAAATATCCACACTGACAAACCGTCTCCGCTCAGAATCGTTTTTCGTACTCAATAATATTGTATCATTGAATTCAAATTTAATACCATCCATTAACAGCGTGACTCACTTGTAACCTATACTGTACAGCATAGCGATGACATCCACTTTTTATAATTTAATTTATTATTTGGACGATAAACTTTACTTATGATGTTTCTTTTCATATGTATTTAAATCAGATGATCTATACCTGTGATACAATTTGAGGCACGTACATCGTAATCAATATTATTTGATGAATTTAGGTTCAAGGATTCTCAACAAATATCTCAAATAACTCATTAATTTTTTTGGTGAAAATCGCGGGAATATAGCCTTTCACGAACAACAGTTATGATGGTGAATGATGGTGATAACGGACTGGGGTCATTTTAGTGGATAACGGAAAACCCCTATTAAACAGAGGAGGGGTGTTTGCAGGTTCGACATCCCCTGAAAATTCATATGAACAATCTTCTAACTTATATGCATTTCTAATAATTTTTAATTTTCAATAATTTATATTGATAATCAGCCATGAATTTATGATTTTTAACTTCCTCCTTCCAGTCGAATTTGTCTGTTCCTATACGTGACTGATAAATATAATTATAATAATAGGTATGGGTACACTATTTAAATAATATGGACTCACTCGGCCGTAAAGATAATATAAGCTGTCTGACGGTATTAGTGTATTACATATATGGACATTATAAATATTATAACTATACAGCTTTATGTAGGTATTTGCATAAATATTATGAATTATAATTTATACAGAAAATACGTTGTCACGTCAACATAATTGATTTAAGACGAACTCGACCGGAAGGTTGTAGTCAGGTATAATCAAACTGAAGAACAAAATTAAATTTGTTATTTCGTCAAAGGTATATAAATGTATAATATATTATACGACGTGTCGCCGTGCCAGTATAATATAATCGGATTCTGATCAATACAGGCGGCTGCTATAGAGGTAAAAGGATTTAGGGCAAAAAGCGACGGGAAATTGGAGGTTCTTTTGCAGCAGCAATTTGATTTGAATTTACGAATTGTGATCAATCAATCCCTGTTATAGAATACAATAGTCCCACCCATCCCTTATACAGTATTTTTAAATTAAATAATTGTTTATACGTCCACAGGACGATTCCTCTTAAATTGTTGACTATCAACATTCAACGACCGTATAGGTATATTATACAAAGCAATAAGCATAGCAACAATCTTTGAAATTGTTATATGTAAACAATTTAAATTCAAACGTGGTCGTCAATCATGATATCAAACTCAACCACATATATGATTGAACGATATTAGAGTTAATTTAACATTACCTGTACATAATCGCTACATAATTATGCTTATTGATTTATACTCAAAATTGAAAACCTAATAATTTATTATAGTTATCCATAATATATATTATATTGTCGTCAGGACATTTCAAATAAATACAAGTACCAAGTTTCGATTAAATATTTAAGTATAATAATATATTATGTAGGTATACATGTCGGGCGATGAAGTGACATTATTGTAATCGGCAAAAGTGAACATAGCGGTCAGTAGATACTATGTATGTTATAATAATAAAAAAATCAAATCCTTATATTTTTAGACATTAGTTCTCATTTTCCAATTGCAAATTTACTATTTAGATCAATTGATCTGCAATATCTGAATAGTTCAACTGACCAATAGTGTCATGGTCCCTTAATTAATAAAAAAAATAGATAAATTCATGAAATACATAACAATAGTATATGAAAGTATAATAAAATATGTACAATTAAATTTATTAAATAGATTTTTTTTCCTGGTTTAAGTTTATTAAACAGATTGTCAAATATTAGTTTTCTATATTCAATATTCCATGTCATATTCATTTAGGATTGTACATGAAATACGTGTTGATCTAAAAGCTCCTCGATGAGGAGTAAAACAGCAGATTTGTGCGGGGCTATATTATGTAGGTAGATATATTATGTACCTATACGCACCTCATGTACGCAAGCAGACATCTCACGGACGCGCAGGTCCAGTACAATATCGTTGTCGCCTTGTCGATGACATTTTTCCAAGCCAATCCCACCCTCCTCCACCGCCGCGGAAAATTCGAATTTAACCTTCCTTATTGACTCCAAACCGTGAACGAGTTCTTCACACATCGTCCCTGGTGGTCCGCAAGTCCGCAACCACATCTTCTTTTGAACGCGGCGGCTAAAATTAAAGCTGACCCGTATGCGAAGAAAAATAACGATAATAACAATAGTGATGATACCAGTGGCGGCGGTCGCACATTTTCGGGCTGGCCGAACCGGCGACACTGCGACGGCCGGCCTCCGCGGCCCATAAGTCTCCGGCCGGCCAAGGGGTGGACGATCGGTGGATGACGACCCCGCTCGTCCGCCAACCATCCCTTGCCACAGCTGTGCCGCCGGAGAGGAGCGAGAGTTACAAAAATCGAATTGTTTACGAGTGCCGCCGCCGACGCCGCCGCTCACCAGTCACCGCTGTCAGTCGTCACCGCCGCCGCAGCCAGCCAGCCAGCCAGAGCCAGTTACCGTGCAACAGCAGCGCCGCTCTTCGGGTTCGCAGCGACCGTAAAGCTTACACGAAAAGTGCCAATAGTAATAATAACGGAATAAATAACATTATCGTCCGTCACACACGCTCGCACACCGCGTACGGGTTCTGTGGCCTATGTGCGCCGTGTTTGGACCGTTGAAATGAAGCTGAAAACCATATCGGAAACCGTAAACAAGGACGAACTGTTCAAAAAGGTAAATCGACAGAAAAAAACATCTCGTCGGCTTTCGCGCTTATGCGTTTGTCTAAGTTGCGCCGCCTCGCGCAACTACCCCTCTCGCTCTGTAACAGGTAGGTAGGCGCTTAGAGCAAATCCGATTGTTATGCTTCTAAACTCTTGTAATGTACACTTACCGGGTATCTGCCTAATCGCAATAATTTCAATAGGTGTATAGGTATTGTTATACTCGAAATAAATAACGACAGACTGACGGGATGAGAGTGATCAATGAAAGATTTTTGTACACGTTTGTAAAAATAAATTAAGAACTTGTTAGATGAGCCCACTATTAACGTATGTGTTAGTTACTATCACTGTAAACATTAATTTAGTATTGTACCATCAAACGAGCAAATGCTAGTGTACAAATTGTATTGGGACAAACGAGTAAAAGGCTAGTTACACCATAGTAACAGAAGCAACTTAACACTGCTTGAAAATAATTTGTCCCATAACATGATGTTATTATAAATGCATAATAAAAGTATCAATCTCTTACTAAAGTGTACTTTTGTTTTTTTTATTCTTACACATTATTTTGATTATAGGTGTGGAACCTTTCTGCAGATCATTGTATGGATGTTGTATTAATGATGTTCTCACACGCAGAAGGTACAACATTACTTGGCACACACAAGCTTGAACAATTTATTGTGACTACTGAACTTTGTCGTTTCACTTCGATGATGTTTAATCGTCCACCGCTATACCGTCCTGCTCTAGACTGCACAGTTGCAAATGATTTTGTTTCTACAGAATTTGAACGCTATATTGATCTGGTTGAAGACAATGTAAGTATATTTGTATAGTCTATGGTATTTAGTATTTATTTTACGGTTTATTTGACATCCTGTAAAATATTATTTTGGTATGTTGACAAATAAACTATTAAAAAAATTATTGTACCTACTATTTGTTTTAGATTTATAAATTTAACCCAGTAGACTTGATATCTTGAATAGTTTTAAATGACACAGTGTGATCATAGATATTGGGTTGACATTTAAAAGAAAACAATTTACCTGTTGAAATTTATTTAATTTGAGATATTCAAAGTTCTTTATATTTTTCCTAACTAAAACTGTTAATAACTGTTGAAATAGGCTTATGAATTGTCAAGTGCTCCTAATAGCGAGGTACTTGTTATCATTGCAAACAACGAGTGCCGCAAATTTATTTTTGCTTCTCCACGTTTACGTCCTTATATCATGTCTAAGGAATGCATCTCCGTTATTGAAAGATGCTTGGGCAAAGGCACTTTCTCTGCTGGTCAGGAATCTGATATGGATAAATAGCAATTAATATCTTTTGCATCACTACAAGTAAGCACTCTAATCACACACAAATTATTTATTAATTTTGTATTGTATATTAATAATATTTTTATTTTCATTACAGTTCTCAGTGCTGCTAAACGTCTCCTCGTGACATATGATAGTCTTCATGGAAAATCAGTCTAAAAGTACCTATCTTGATGCTTGTCTGTGCTATCTTTATAATAATAATACTAATAATAATAATAATTATATTAATAATTTAAATAATAACATTAATAATTATAAAAATAATAGTAATTGTAGTATTAATACAATATTTAATGTTTTTCATAAGCGTCGCTTATAGTATTGGGTCCTTTCTAGTAGTGGTAGAGTCAAAAGTTACCTGTTTTCCAAGACTTATTGTTTTGTGTTTTATATTTTATAATATTTATTTTTACTTACATTGATTTAAATTACTATCTATATATTATATACATACTTTTTTTTTTAATTAAGTTAATTCCAAGACAAAAAAATTCAGCAAATACATAAGTTGATGTTAGGTTTCTAAACACATTATTTTATTTAAGTATTGATTTAAAAGGCTGTATTCACCGTATTAGATCTCATTTTGTTATAATTTTTTTTTTAACTATTTATATTACTGCAATTGGAAAACAATACCTAAATGCTTAGCAATTGTGAAGATTATCAATAAACTAGCATTTTCATATACACGAGTGAGACTGCGTAGTGATATAATTAGATTTATTTTTATTGTTTCTAATTATTTTATATATTTTTTTTTTTTGTTTGGCTAATGATTTTATATATTTAAGACCCACTGTAGTTTTTTTTTTAGTACTCATTGAACTTTTTTTTTGTGTTAATATTTTTCAATGTTTGTTTAACTTCAATAAATTAAAACTATTGTATACTTATGTTTGTGGTACACACTATATGATTGAACTTTAATACTAGTTAGATTTCTTTTCCAAATTGTTTGTTTTCATAGTTTTTGCCTAACTATCTAACATAATTATTCTGTACCTACCTACATACCATAGATAAATACTAATCTATCAGGCCCAGATATGCCTGGAAAGTAATTGAGTAAAATTTGAACCCACATACTAACATATAAGGTTGGAAATACTTTAATGCCCAGGATCAGTGTCTCAACTACCAGGTGTGCAATGTATGCATTTCACATTGGCCCCACGCTGATGTAGCCATGTAGGCCTTCAAATCGGTGAACTTAAATTAATTTTACTCTCTTCCCTCTAGGCGCCTATGACACCAGCCCTGTAATGTATAGTCTTGACACCTTCCAGTGCCCTAAATAATTAGTAATTATTAATGAACAACCAAATTTATAGTTACACCGAGTGCATAATAAAATTTATTATGTTAGTATTGTAATATTCGTTATTAATTAACATGTGGTATTAGGTTATTATTGAATTTGATTAGAATTGTTCATTATATAAATATTTATTATTTTAGGTGGAACTAGACTCACTGGCGTAGTCAGGGAACATTTTTAGGGAGGGAGATATTAAATAGATACCTTACTATGAAATAAAAAAAATCCAAAAACAAACCTAACATAAATTTGAGTTTAATACCATATTCTCGAATATTTGAGATTTGTTGTACTACTTAAGGATGATCAAACAAATTACAAATGATAATACAAATTTCTGTTTTTCAAATAGGAATGTTTCTTAAACGTGAAAAAGGGGGGTTTTCGCTTTTAATTATTCAGCAGATATGTCTTGAGAATTTTGATGAATCTGATGAACCTTGCTGTTGATACAATTGAAATTTACAACCCAATCACCAATACTTAGACAGTTAGACCTTATGGTGACATTGTCAAGAAGTGAAGTATGGACTTGTGGTGGAGTAATCGTTGATAGTCCACCACATTATAATCAAATTAATTAGCATACAGAATGGTCTCATTGTTAGTAATAATATGTACAATGTACATAATTTTGTATTATTTATGAAAAAACGTGTATTCTAAACATTTTAGTTTTTGAGAATGTTTGACATAAATGTTTTTTAAAACTTAAATTGATTATAAACAAATTAAATAAATAAACTATAAAGTTAATTATTTTGTAGTTAATCAGTAAAATCATATATAATTTACTATTTAAATTATATATTTTAAATTTTGTACGAAGTGATGATTTATCGATTTTTCAATGATTTATTTATTTTTTTGTGTTTTTGTGTTCAAGATCATTATCTTAGGTAGGTTTTTAGTAGGGCGCGGATTTAAATGATTTAAAAAATGGGTAAATATGTCCATAAAAAATGTAATATTACAGCAATATAAAAATAATTATTAATGCAAGTTAGATGAAAATTTGATTAGAAGTTCAGAATTTTTATAAATTATAATCTTAAATGTTACTATTGGATATATGTTTTTCCCTCAATATAGGCACTTTTGAAAATTACTAGTAATTCGACCTCTTCATTGCACCAACTAGATTTGGTTTCCCGTGGAACAAGATATTGAAGTTCAAATCGAAATATTTTTACTGTCCCAAATGGCGATGACAAACGTGGTGGCGAGACAACATAAACATTGTTGAAAAAAATAGCGTTTCGATAAATAACTATGCTAAAACTAAGACACCTTATCCTTTTATATATGTAAAGATTATTTATTATGATGCATTTTTTATTATGCAAGAAGATATTTTTAGTGCCTATCCATGACGCCGTACAATCGTATTTTATAGTGCGGATTCGCGATAATCCAATTTTTTTTATAGAAATATTAGTTGTACACCGAGATCATCGACTAGCGCAAAAACCAATGTTTGTTTTTGAATAGCTAAGAACTTGCTTTACAATTGCGTGGTTTTAAATAGCACCCTTTAACAAATATAAATAACGACAAAAATCATTTTTTTTAATTTTTTTAGTACGATACTTTTTTTGACTTTTATATTATTCAAGAATATTTATAGTTTATATTAAAAGTATTGATGGTTATAAAAAATATTTATAATACGATCTTAAAACATGCACAAGTAAAACAACGACATACGACGTGATAGGTTCAGAAATACGAAAACATCTTGCGAACGATGCTATACTATCAGGCGTTGATGCTGGTGAGGAAGGGGGGGGGGGCTATGGGTGCTCAGACACCCCCTGTCTAATAAATCCTCTAATAAATGAATATGTATTCAAAATGAAGTAATCTAAAATGGAAAGGTGTTACCGTTTTTTGTTTTGTTTTTGAGGCACTGTTAAAATCTTCGGGATCCGCGCCTAGCTACTGGTCTCGTGAACTTGAACCTAGAATGTTGTAACTCTCTATCAGTATTCCCTAGCATGTGTAGATAATGATTTTATTAATATTCATCATCCTAATCACGGCCTTAAAAGATATCTTCTAAGGCCGTAATCCTAATCATCCTTCAAAATTAGGATCTGTGCGGTTTAAATAAAACAATACATCTCATGCGCTGTCACTTAAAACTTTTGCCGTTAGCGGCCATTCATTTTTTCATTAAAATAATAATCTGTCAATTAGTCAGTTTTGTTGCTAGCTTTAATCCTCCCGAATTTTCTTTGTTATAAAGTTGTTTTATGAAATCCCATTTTATTTTTTGACCATTACCATTGATGATCACTTTTTTGTCTCCAAAGGCGTTTCTTATAAGTTTGATCGACTATTATCGTTTTCCAGATTAAATTTTGCTCCAAGAGAAGTGCACATAGTGGTGTTAACATTTGACCTATAATAATATTATTATGTTACTGATTTTAGGTGCACCAGTTTGACCAATTAAGTCGATAGCTGTTTTCAACAAATTACTTCGCTCTTTACCACTTAGAGAATAAATAAGGTAATTTCCAGTAGCCGTTTATTTCGACAACTAGAAACAGCATTTCTTGCTTCTTGAATTTCATCAATGCATCACTATGTTCAAACGTTTGGGACAATGGCGAATTTAAACCAACTAGTGACCACAGACCACGATTTAAGAAATACGTTTCAGATTGTTCTATGGTTGCAGTGGTTGCACCGATGGATATTAAGGTGAATGCCAAATTGAGTTATTCATGGTACTGAAAACACTAAATAGTAATAAACTAAATAGTAAATACGTAAATAAATCGACTCCTCCAATGAAAAGGGAAGTAACTCGAATTTTATCATTTTTCAGTAGAGCTATTTTAAGGTTTAACTTAAATTACTATTAATTATAATTTTTTAACGATTTTTTTTTAAATTTTTATTTATGTACTCTTGTTGTATGTTTGAATATAATATTATCACCATAATTCTGTTGTTTTTTAACCTCCACAGTAGATGTTTGATGGAGAATAAGTGTAAGTTACTTCTTTTTTCAGGGGGAAAAAAGTTTTTCAGGGAGTAACTCGAGTTACTTCTTTTTTTCTGGGAAAAATCATTTATTATAAAGAAGTAACTCGAGTTACTTCTTTAATCTTGGGTAAATATTTTACGAGTTTAATTCGATTATGAATCGTATTATTATTTAATATTTTATGTTATTACTTAGCTGATAACAATACTATAATCAATGCTATCATTAAAAACTATAAATAAAAATATATGCATTCAAATAATTAACAATAAATTATTGTATTTAAAATACAAAAATGAGTTACTTCCATTATTTCGGGGAATGTTGATTTAAAAATAGAAGTAACTTAAGATACGTCCTTTTTCACCGGAAATGTTATCATGTGAGATTATAAATATATTTTAATATTATGAATTCTAACCTCTCTGGAATAGTAAAGTTACTGCCGTTTTCGTAGGAGATAGAGAAAAAAATCCGTTATCAGATTTCATCAAAAAGTGAAAAATGATAAAATTCGAGTTACTTCCCTTTTCATTGGAGGAGTCGAAATGTGTTAATTAATAATATGTAAATAAATATAATATATTTAGTTCAGTGACTGGAAATTACAGCAAGCGCTCCCCGTGAGAAATAGTTGGTGGCACGATGTAGAAAAGATAATATCTTCTCTACATCGTGGTTGGTGGTTTCAACTGTGGTAGTAGAGGGCGCTGTTATCTTTTTCCACAGCTGATTTTGTGAGTCAATTTGATACTCAAACTTCAATCATTTCAGTATAGGTCGACGTGCAACCTGAATTTCTTAAATCGTGTTCTATGTTTCTACTCCACGACATTGATAAGAAAACGTTTATTTTGTAGAGATATAAACCGCTCTTTAGCTTTTCTGTTATTTCCATTTTCCACTTTCGACTTGAGTGACTTGGCTATTAACTATAGACGTCTGGTATTCTGGTTTCACAACTGAACTCCGAATTGTAAATAACCATATCGCGATAATTTATGTCCTGCAGACCCGTTGAGTACTACGACAATGGCCTTTTGGTATTTCGACAAGGATGAGCTACACCGGACAGCCTCGGCTCAGGATGGCATACCACATGAGAGGGAGTCCCGGTACCGTCAAGAAGGGGCAAGGTTCATCATAGACGCTGGTACGAAGATGGACTTGGGCTACAACACGATGGCCACTGGTGTCGTTTACTTCCATCGGTTTTACATGTATCATTCGTTCAAAACGTTCCCTAGATATGTGAGTAATGTTTGAGTGAATCTACCAAACCTTGTAATTTTATTGATATTTCATCCGTCGAAACTTATTGCAATTTTCTTAGAACGAAGATTCTAAATTGCATTTATTGCTTGTCGAATGGTGATGGTAAATAGTACTTTTTTCGACAACATTATCTTTTACAACATTGTGATTAATGCAATATAATCCAACCCTCTTCGAAGATTGTTTATTTAAAATTTATAATTACACCATATTGAAATATTTCTGTTTTAATCAGTACATGTTCACAAAAAAATACTCATACTAAGTGTACATTCTCTGCTGCAGTGACATTTTACTGTGTCTGGCTTTACTTTACCGCCTCCGTAGCATTGTGTGGTTTTTTATACTATTATGTTGCAATATATCTGTATACAGTATAATGTTCAAATTAATTGACTAAAAATATAAAAATCAATACATTAAACTATTAAAGTACCTACAAGTGTCTTATGTTTATATATAACTTTTGGATACACCCGTGTGGCATGTGCTGCATTGATGTCCACAGTGGCGCCAAAGTTTTTAAAATGTGGTTGAGCAATTTCAAAACTTTAAGGCCTCAATACCCTAATTATTTAATATAAGAGTACTTTAATATACATGGCTTGAATATATTCACGCTTATAATAAAGTTATGATTCCGGTTATGATGTTAATATAATGTAGCTAGCCACCACATTTTTCAAAAAAGAGGTCAGTTCATTGCTGATGTTAGCATGGACTTCGAGGCCACTAGGTGTCCAAACTGTTTTGTTTGTTTCAAAATTTTTTCCCATTACCTATATGATAAAAAATTTTAGGTTATCACTGTTGCGTTTCAATAAATGTTAACGTAACATAAAATAACATAACGACCATTTATGAATAAGATCAAACATGTTTTGTTCGTACTAATTATTATTTACGAAATCTTGAGATAATTTTATTAATTTAAAGGAAATATAGTTCACATTGTGTGTTGCAATAGAATACTACTTTTCGGTACATTTGGATTTTTACAATTAAAAACTTTAATTTCTTGTCATCTAGCATAATATTTACATGGTTTGGTTTTAGATTATGTGAATTAATGTATGTGCCTTTTTTTTATTTCAGCTTACAGCATGCTGTTGTCTTTTTCTTGCGGGTAAAGTAGAAGAAACACCTAAGAAATGTAAAGACATAATAAAGTTGGCTAAAGCAATATTACCCGAGGAAAAATATGAAACCCTTGGATTAGACCCCAAGGTTAGTTTGTTATATTTTATTTAAATAAATATTGTACTAATTTATTGGTTGTGTATAAAATATTTAAAAAATTTTAGGAAGAAGTTATGGTGCTCGAACGTATATTGTTGCAAACAATTAAATTTGATCTGCAAGTTGATCATCCATATCAGTTTTTATTAAAGTATGCTAAATGTTTAAAAGGTATGTTATATTTATTATTATTTTCTTAATTTATAGATTTTATAGGATTTATATAATTTTGATGTTTTATTTAACAGGTGATAAGACTAAACTAACTAAAATGGTTCAAATGGCTTGGACATTTGTAAATGATAGGTAAAAACTATCTACTTGCCATTAGGGATGGACTGGACATGATATACCTACGTTTTTAAGTATAAAATTAATTTTTAATTTGATAGCTAAACAATAAATTATGTTTTTAATTGAAATTTCACCTACAATATTTTCACTAAAAAGTACAATTAAAAATGACAGTCTATCCCTGATCTCCATCAGTAAAATTAAAAAAAATTTTTAAAGTAAGTATTGTATATTGCAGCTTATGTACTACACTTTGCCTTCAGTGGGAACCAGAGATTATAGCAGTTTCGTTAATATATTTAGCATGTAAACTGAGTAAATTTGAACTCAACGATTGGCAGGGTCGTACGCCAAATCATTTACGTTGGTGGGATATGTTTGTTCAAGGAATGAATATGGATTTGCTTGAAGGTTAGTTACATTGTATCATTAAAAATAAAAATTTAAAAATAGTTGGACTTAAATCATATTTTATTAAATACAATTATAATATTTTTAGTGTAATAGTTTTTAAATGGTGTATATTGCAAGATTGAATATTGATCATTATTTATCCTAAACTTCAACATTTATTTTTGACCATACAAGTCTTTTATTGGGAGGAAAAAAATCTGCTGAACTGTATGCACAATAAATTCATATAATAATAATCCATAATTCTTGTGCTATAGTTATGGTCATGTGTGCATTATTATTTGCATAATTTATTAATTAAAACAATAATAAAAACATTGCATAGAATAACAAAACAAAACCTAGTACTGAAGCCCCCCCCCTCCAAATAGGTACACCACAGTCTATGATGGTATTACAGCTCTTTTTAAAGAATCTTCAATATGGGAACAAAAAAATTAAATCTTGCCAAAGTTTAAAAATGTTATTAGCCCTGTGTTATCATCAGTTGGTAATGAGGAAAATGTTTGTTGTATACAATTTAGTAATTTTTTTTTTAGATATTTGTCATCAAGTTCTGGATCTTTATTCAACTCCAGACAAAAATGCACCACCATCACCTCCGTGCCAAGAAAAATTTATAGTTCCCAAAAAAGTTGTACCCCCACAATCTATTTATCAGAAATTATTGTTGCAAAAAATGGCTGCTAAATACAGTGAGTTTTTGTTCAAGTGCTTTTATTGTTATGTGACTAAAAAAGATTTTAATGGCATATTTTAGAGCTATAGTTTTTAAGCGTTATTCGTATCATTGTTTTTATTGTAGTGCTTACACCTGAACAAGCGATGCAAGCAGCTATAACGAAAAATGTGAAATTGATAACTACGCCAAATATCTCGCCAGTCAAGCAAATATTACCCATGCCACCAGGAATTAAACCATCAATTTCTAATGTTCCACCAAAACCTCAAAATGCTCAAAAACCATTTTTACCGCCACCTCCTACACCACCAAAGTTGTTATTGCCACAGCCACCCTTAAAACGACCACCCCCACTTCCATCAACAAGACCGCCTCTGCCTACAATGCCACCACCACCCCCACCTCCTCCATCTCTTCCACTTCCACCACCTCCACCTACACCAAATCAAATGTTAATCCCACCAGGTGTTACACAATTGCCGCCACCACCCATGCAACCGCCGCCACCAATACCACCTGCGGGCTTCCCTATGTACTCTTATCCTCCACTTCAAAATACAGCTCAATCATATCCAAACTCTATGTTTTCTCAGCCTCCAAATCTGATTTCTTCAGTGCCTGGGCAATATCGCTCACATGAAACAATGGCTTCTATTCAGTTTATGGGCGAATCTGTTCCTCCAAGACAGTCTTATAGTGAAAATTACAGTCAAAGAGAAAACATGACTCAGCAATCATCGCAGTCATTTAGTGATTTTGAAACACAAGATTCATATGAAGAAAGCAGACAAAAATACATTGAGGGTCGTGCATTTAATCGAGATAGTGCTTTTCCTGGTGGTAGCTATGGAAATGGATCTCAACATTTCGTAGATGGTGGTCCACATTTCAGCAGTGAAAGTGGTCAGCATTATGTTGATGGTGGAAGTCAACTCTTCCATTCAGATCCTGCTTATCTACAGTTTAGAGGAAATCCGCCAAATAAACGTGGTTTTAATACCAGAACTAATCGACCTCCACCTCCTCCACCACAATACCAAAACAGACAAGTTCGACATCATCCATATCAAAGACGATAGTGTTGCTCTTTTATATATGTATATGTACAGTTAAAGGTAATTTAGCACTTAACATAGACAAATATTTTTAAGATTTCAGATGTATTCTATGACGCATGTGCTTTGATTATTGGAATTTAGGTATATTATACCTAATAATATACCCATCAACTTTTCTCTCACTATTATAGGATACTTTTGTTTTAGTTAATGACTGAAATGTAAGCGACTTAATTCTTCAATTATGAAATATGTAAATAGGTTAAATTTACATGCATTTTTAATACAGTTACAGCTGGTGTTTTTAAATTGTTTATATTCTTATATAATTTTTATATACAAGTGTTAAATGGTTACTTACGGGCACAATTAACAAAATTTCTTTAATCGTGCTTATGGGTGAAATCTTTCTGTATTTATGTAATTACTAGTCTGAAAGTTAGGTATTTGCATTTATTGACCAATGATGTAAATTATTTTACATAAATAAAAACTGTGTTGATGGTGGCAGAGCATGGATGTGCTGTAATAAATCATATTGAATTCAGTTGAAAATGTATTGCATTGATATTGTTTGGTACATTGCGTTCAGCGGCAGGATACTGGGAACTTGCCCGGTGGGTCGCTGCTCAAAAATAATTTGTTATAATAAAATCGGTATAAATATGAATTATAAATGTTTTGTACATTCATATCATAACGCGTGAGAGTGAAAAATAGGTTATTAGGTGTTTTAAGATTTTAGATTTTGGTTCGGCTGAATATCTGCCGGGAGGGACCTCCTCGGCATTACCAGAAATAAATTATTATTTACAACTAGGGCAAGGATTTAAATACAAATTGCATTTTTTTCTGAATTTTCTAAAACAATGCTTTCAAACCAAAAAAATTTGTTTCATACATCAATGAATTGAAAAATTGTAATTGTATTTAGCTTTTTTTAAAAAACTTGATTTTTATGCGTTTGTAGGACACTTTTGTAAATTTTATAAGAACTTAGATTAAATTGTTTCAAAAGATCATATTTATTAATATTTCTATTATTATTATTAGGTATTTAGTAAGTTGTATGTTCGTTCCTATGACTTCAGTTATACAAAACAACACCTGCCAATGTCGAAGTTTTTTTGTTATTAAATAGTATCTGATTTAGTATTTTTTGTTAGATGAGTAACGGGATAATCGATTTTATTAGAAAAAAAAACAATAAAAATTTAAATCTTGGACGTTTCGTTTTCGACTATACGCGGCATTTTTAGTAGGGTATATATTTTCGCGTCTTGTGCCAATCGAAGTGAAATAGTTAGTCACAGATATGAAACTCAGATAATCATTCTATATCTGTGGCTACAGTACGTACTAGTCGTCTGTGTTCGGACGGGCTCATCGAATATTGACAACTGCTATTGACGGTCTAGGGTTTCACGCATCACAACTATCGTCGCGGCTGATAGGTATGTCGTTGTTTCGGTATTCTTCCTGATTGATTTCTTTTTCATGGTGTTTCTTCGCGCGACTTCCCCTCGCCATTTACGTGTACGCAGTGATTGATTGATGAAATATGAAATTAACAGTATTTGTGTTTTACTATTTTACGCATCACATAATATAGCTACGCAATGATTGTCAATTAGTACTATGCAAGATCAAGATGCGACGAGCGCGTTCGAACGACGCGGGAAGTTGACCCGATGTCATTGAAGATTTTTCCGTTCAGTTGGTCACACCTCTAAAACTTACTGATATAACTGATAAACTGGAAATGATACAACATTGCCTGGCGCCCGCGTCTTCCGTTATCTAGACATCGAATAATGTTATAAAGTTTTGACAATTTCCAATATTTCTCAATTTGTCCCTGGTCCATATTTCGTAGTTTCGTTCGTTTGTTTGAAATTTCGTGTGACTTTCTAATCCCGTTTAGTCGCCACTGTGAATCAAAAGATAATTTGAAAATGTCGGGTTCTGAGAGTACGACCGGTGGTGTGTTTCTGGTCTCGATTGTCGGTCAGATCGAAAAAGCTCACTTCCCGAACTATGACAACATGTATTGCAAGTACACTTTCGTCTATGGACCCGATTGGGAAATCGTCACCGTAAGTGTCCCGCATACCTATCATTTGGGAGGCGGAATTTCTCGCCTCGATTGTATTTTGTGTCTTACCTGTGTGTTTTGCCGTAAAATAGGGCATCGAAGAAGGCATATCGCAAATCGCTCAAAAGAGCCAAGACGAAAGGCAACAGGTCGTATGGAATTTCCCGTTAGACGTTTCTTTCAAGAGTACCAATCCTCATGGGTGTACGTGTTGTTTTGAACATAGCGATTCTCCAAAATTAGTCTGCTTCTTACTCCTACGCGGGCACCGTTAACCACTCAACGTTTTAATGTGATTTACAACAGCACCTTGCAAACTGCACTGGATTCAAATCCGATCAGGTAGCATTTAACTCTGAAGTCATAAATGCATACACCATCGTTACCATCACTTGGCACATTTAGTATGAACTTTAATTTTCTGCATAGTATATTGAAACAGTTTATTGATAACATTTACTCGAAATAATAATGTATGTTAAAACAATCGATTTGAGTATAGGATTTAGGATCAGTTATAAGCAAAATACACAACATATTTTCTTATGTGTATTTTACTTGTTTGGATTTTTTAAAATTGTGATTTAACTAGTTTTATTTGATTTTGAATAATGAATTAATTCCAAAATTTTTAGGGCCACAATTGATCATTAGTGTTTATGGATTGGACACTTTTGGTAACGATGTTGTGAGAGGCTATGGAGTATGTCACCTCCCAGTTGTTAATGGACAATCTTCTGAAGAGTGAGTATTTGTTTTGTTAATTTGTTACAAGTAGAATTGATTGCCTAATAGTATACTAAAGTAATTATACTAGTTGATGTTAGCATTGTATAATTGAAACATTTAATTTATAGGATGATTATGTTTGTACCTGAATCGAGTTCGACATTACAAAAATTGACGTCATGGTTGACTGGTAAAAGACCAGAATACGTGGATGCACGGTTATTAGCCAGAGGTGATGGCAGAGAAGGTTAATACATATTGGATTTTAAAATTATCATTGTGGAATTTGAATAAATCAGTTTCTTCTATAAATATCAATTAAAACACGTTGATGTCAGCTGTCATTTTCAAATATTCCCGCTATATCAGGAATATAAAAACCTTCCAAAAATTGTCATTACTGCTATAGCAGTAATATTTTCAATGGTGTCTTATGAGAGGATAGTTTGTTGTGACCCCTGATATCTCATCGGACAATTGGGCCCTGTCCTATAGCAGTAATGAAAAGTGACATTTTAAGGATGGTTTTATATAAAAATAATAAATTGGACCATCAACGTGTTTTAACTAAAATTGATTTTTTCTTACTAACTTATTTAATCCGAAACAATTTTGAACTTGTTAATATTTGTTTTTAGTGACCAGAGTCAGAAGTCAAGGATGTGTTTGGATAAATTTTAATGTCATGTTCAAAGACTTTCATCATTATGGTTTTGAAAACGATAATAACAGTTAAATATCAGCTACTATCAATGGTGGTCTGTTAAAAAAAGTCCTAAAAACAATATTTTGTAAAAAAAAGTCCCAGTCATAAGAAAAAAGTTTTATCTATAATTTCACCTTGCTTGTGGTACATATTCATACGACTATTTTAGAAGGGGCCTACAAGGGATCCTTCAAACAAACAATGTGACTGAATGGTGGAAAAATCGGTTTGAAAAACTGAAAATAATTATTCAACTATTGAAACTTGGATAGAAAATAAAAATCTAAATTTTTATTTTTAGATGCCAAAATTCGAGTACCTAAAAAGTCTTAGTCAAACTTCTTGTACCATAAAAAAAAAAAAAAAAAATGCTTACAAATTCATATATGATACAAGCAGACAAAATCGGTTTATTAGATTTTTCATCATCATTAAGTCATAGTATAAGAAAAAGATGTTATTAAACTTTTAAATTTTATGCGAAATTAATTGATTAATAATTCAGGGTTCGTAGTTTTAAAACATTTGATATAAAAATGTTATAAACAATTGAAATTAAACATGTGTTTAAAATCAAGGGAGACTTTGAAATTGCACCTTCTCTTATAAAAAACCATTTACTTATAAATAATAATTAAAAATAAAAATGTATATAAGTATTTTGAACTGAATTATATTGTTTTCTTATTTTTGTTTATATTGCTTATTATTATTGAAAGCCTCGAAATCTAAAACGCATAAATAGTTATTTCAATTGAAATATTATTTTAGGAATTCGGACGAAGGTTGCCAATTCAGTGAAACTGCTGCCTGATAGTTTCAATCATAACATGTACTATAATGTTATCATATGTTATATGTTGCCATTGGGTAGTTGTTTTTTTCATATGTTCCCAAGTCTCCAAGTATAAGCACCATAGCCTATAAACTAAAGACAGAGCATAGATAGAGAAATCCCCAGACGGGATTGTTGAGAAAGAAAAGAGGGTTTCATTAGTGTACCAAACATGAAGCCCAAAACATGTTATTTCTCTCTTATATGCTCATATGTTATATTTTCCCTCTCAATTATGTCATCTAGATCAGTGGTCTTCAACCGGTGAGTCGAGATCAGTTTTTGGGTCGCGATTAGTCTTCTTTTAAACATTTTTTATGTAATGTAAAATAATAATAATAATATAATCAAATATTCTACCTACTAAAATGTAATTTTTACCACTGCAAAGCATTAAGCAGTTTTAGCTTTTTTACAAAGCTTACGTGGGTCGCGAAAAATGTAGGCCTGAAAAAGTGGGTCGCGAGTCCAAAAAGGTTGAAGATCACTGGTCTAGATTAAACAAGGGCTTGGCGATGGGATAACAATATGTCTATGATTAGCATATACGTTCTTATTGTATGCTTACTTACAAATTGTATATTTAAGAAAAAAAAAAAATTAACTAACATTTTTATTATCGGGTGTGCATTTATTGTTAGTTTACATGAGTAGCACAATACGAATAGGGACAAATGGACGTGGGGACAATTGGACGTGAAGGAAAAAAAATATTACATTTTTCAAAAGTATGGTATTGCGATGGGACATTTAAAGTAGCACCAACAAGTTTGCGTTATTCTGGCGGAAGCACTTAATGGTGTACATCCATTAATTTATACATTGTTACCGAATAAACAGGAAAAAACATACGATAAATTATTTGATAATATGTTCAATTTATTAAAACCTGGTTTAAATCCAAGATCCGTGTCATGTGATTTTTAATTATCAGTAATTAATACCATAAAAAATAATAATACCCCGACACTTAAATTCACTGTTGTTTGTATCATCTAACAAAAAACTTACATAAAAAAATTAACGAAATGGGTTTTGCTTCGAGGTATAAAAACGATGCCGATTTTTCATTATTTATAAAAATGGTCGTAGCTCTTTCATTTGTTCCAATCGAAGACCAAGATGGCGCTGTACAACAATTGGGAGATGATTTACCAGAATGCTTACAACCTTTACTTGACTGGTTTGAGGACAATTATGTTGGGAGGTCTAATAGAAACGGAAGAGGTCGTCGGACAGCATTATTCCCACCGCACATTTGGAATTTACACCTACGAGTTTTGAATGGTCAAGATAGGACTGACAACCATGCTGAAGCGGCTAATAGGCGACTAAATGTCGAAATGGGAGTTCAACATTTTAGTTTGTGGTCTTTCATCAACTCCTTACGAAGAGTACAAGCTGGGCGAGATGTATTTTACAGCCAACTCGAAGCAGGTAAGAGTCCCCCCCAAAAAATTAAAGAAATTTATTGATGCGGATAAACGTATTTTAAGACTATTGTTCAAAATTATGAAACTAGAACTAAAATATCATTTTTACGTGGAATCGCTCAAAATATTTCTCTACATTAATATAAAATATTGATCATTTTTTAATATTAAAATATGACGAATGAATTTTTAATAAATGTAAATAACTTATTCATTTTATTTATTGATTTATAATTTTTTTTTTTTACGTCCAATTGTCCCCACGTCCATACGGCCCCGGCCATTTGTCCTAGATATCGAGCACAATAAGCTTCACCCAAAAACGTATTATTTCTCAGTTTTGACATGCGATTGAATTTATTGATTGTGGAAAATAAACTGTTCAGTTGTATAACTCGTGTATTTTGAGACGGACTTTGAGTATATACATATTTTATTTATTAAAGTATGTTACTGCAAAATTGAGCAACAAAATAAAAATACTCGTTTCTTAGGCTGTGGTTTTTTTCCTATATTTATCGAATAATGTCGGTAGGAAAAATGATAAAAACACTGCTAAAACTTTATAGAGCCTATTTTTTTATTGTATATTGTATTTTTATATTATATCATACAATTTGTATAGAAATTATTTTTTTTTTATGACGTATTATGTCATCAAACACACACTTATCACTTATATTTGTACGTAAAATACAATACACTCATAAATATTTGAGATTAATAATGTTATAAATAATGATTTTTTTTTAAATGATTACATCGACTAATCTTTTTTCATAATTTATAGTAAAAAATTGTTCACACATTGTTAGAAGTACAAAAGTAATAATTTCATTATCAGCAAGTAATAGTTTATAAGTTATAAAAATTAATCAATAATTTACCTTAATTATAATAATAATAATAATAATTAAAAATTGCTGTATATTAAAAGAATAAATAAATGTCGACAAAAATTATTTTTTTTCCAATTCATTTGTATGGCTTATTTAAAATCGAAAATTCAGGAATATAATTCCTTAACAATCTAAAATAGTAGTATTCTTTATTACTAAACTGTTTAATGTCTGGTATTTCATAAATGCGGTTCATATGACTCGACCCCGCAGTTGACAGGGACGTATGAATGTTAAAGGTAGCTAGTTGAATATAATTTAATGGTTGTTTCATATTGTTATTTAAAATTTAAAAACCGCATCTATAAAATTTACAATTACGTCATCATATCAACTTACTATTAAGTATATATAATAATTAAAACATTAGGTGTTAAACTAGTTTAAAAAATTAAGGAACAGGTAGTTTGGTATACAGTTGTGTACTCGTGTATTTGAAAAAAATAAATATATTGGTCCCTAAAAGGAATAATAATATTGTACTTACATGTAACCAAGTTCAAGTACACATATACTATCAAAGCAGTAGGTAATTACTGTTTCGACGTTTTAGTTAAGAGCTTGGTTTCCTTTAACAAAATGTACAAATAACTTATTTACATAAAAAAAAGGAGACAAATTGACTGTTTTTCATACCCTAAATTAAAAAAAAAAATAAAAAAAATATGTACAAACGGTATTGTTAATGTTAATATTTTCTGTATTTTTTTTTTTTTTTTTTTTTTTGGTAAAATTTGACGCGTTCCTCAGTAAAACCCAGACACAAAACACTCCGATAAATATTATTATATTTGAAATCCCGCGTCGATCCATCCACATTATCCCACATCGTAATGCACACCCTATCCCCCGACCTAATATCGCCCCCCCCCCCAAAACTATACGATGATAATCGTATCCGTGCGAGTTTAATTGGACTGTTGGGTGAGCAGATTCAGCAGCTCCTCCTGGTCCATGTGTATTAGCGATTCCATGTCGATTCCCAGCTCGGTCGACAGGCTTGGAATACTCACCCCAAACGACTGCAGCAGCTCGATGAAGTCCACTTCTTCGCCTGTACACAAAGCGCAATTGCAACGGATTGATTAGATTGATTAAATACCGAAACGGACGGTGAGATGGAACATGTTCGTTTTCTCGTATCGATATCATAACACAAATATTCATCGATACAATTTGAATAAGACTTATTTGAGGTATTTATTTGATTACGATATTAACCTTGTTGTTGATTTCAAATTTTACCTACTCGAATATTTAGATTTGGCAATCGATTAAGAGGGTGTCAGCACACTGTTTGTATTCTCTCCGACTCTTCGCATTTTTAAGTAATAACAAAAACTGTAGAGAATATTTTTTTTAAGCTTCACGTATCATTTTGTCTAAATTTTATCCCAAAACGATTTAACATCAGAACAGTGGCGATGTTGGAATTTTTAGAAGGAGAGGCAAAAGTTTTGTCGACCAGCTGAACACAAAAAAACCGTTTTGCTCGTAGGTAAGCTAATTTTATCTCGGGGCAAAAATAGTCTCATTTTATAGCAAAAAAACACGTGGGAGAGCTAAATAATTAGGTACCTACTTCAGTGACGTAATTTTATATTTTTCTAAAGGGGCCCAACAAATGAAATTGCTACATGAAACATTACTGCTAAAATATAATTGACACATCGAATCGTTTTAAATAGGTTACCTTATATTATTATGTCTAGATGTTTATTTCGAAATCGTAGTTAAATTTAACTAATATGATTAGTTAGAAACCACGGTATCAGAGTCTACAATATTATTTAAACTAGAACACTGTAAATATTAATTATTATCGTGACTATAGTTTTCTCGCGCTTAGCCGCTTAGGTACACCAAAATTATAAGCATGAATATTGTTTCACCAACAATTATTGGACTGATTTTACAATCAAAACAGAGGCAAATGCCTACCTTAGGTACTACCAATCAAATTACGTCACTGTTTCAGAATTAAAAATTTGTTTTTTATTTTTAAAGTTGATTATTTACTGTTAACTCGAATGATAATTAAAACGACGATATGTCATGCTTTATTTTTTTTTTATCAATGTCCACTTTTAGATACATTTTTTTGGGGAGTTAAACAGTTCAATTTCAGGTTAACGTATAACCTATAGTATATTATTCTATTGTTTATTAATACAAATTTTTGTTTTTAGTTTTTCTATGTACGAGTGTATGACTTTTTTATAAAACTTAACCACCAGTAGTACCTACCTACCTAATATGGTTATATTTTATTTTATATCAAATTAATTTAACGGTCTTACCCGTGGCCGGATTTTGAAGTTTTGGACACGAGTTGTTGCACTGCGGCCAGGTGCAGCTCTGAATGTGCTGGTGTCTGCAGCTCCCGTGATTCTTGTGGTGACGTCTGCGTTTCTTATGAACCAATGCTGTACAACAAAATATTAAAGTGTTATAGTTTCGGGAAAATCGTCGTCACTACATAGAAAAAGCAGATAAAATTAGATAAAAAAATATTCCCTTCAGATCGACGGATTTAATGTCGCCCCGTGTTCTACACAAATAGGTAATTAAAAAAAATCCGGGTGTTCACTGTCGAGATTAACGAGTAAAAAATCTTCACACACACTCGTAAAGTCGTAAAAACTCGCACACACCGACATCGTCGAACCAACTTGCGTAAAAGCTTAGGCGCATGACAATTATTATCGTTCTTGTGTATATAATATTTGTATTAACATTTCAAACCCGCAGTTAAGTATTTCAATGTAATATTTTGCAAAGTGTGGGTGCGACACTAACCTCTCCCCAAAACCTCATCACGTGTTTTTAGCGTTGGAAAATTTGAAAAACGAAATCGTACAAGTATATACATTCGCCTAACAGAAAACACAAGTTCGTGTGGCCACTGATAATAATATATAATGTACAGTCGAGAACACGATGATATTATATAATATGTATTAATGTAATACGACTATGATATAATATGTACCTCCAGATCTATGATCGTTGCGATGCATCTTGTTCTGTTTCCTCTTGGTCGCGTTATCGGCCACCGTCTGCCTGTCGATTTTCGTCAGTCTCTTGTTGTTATGGACTCCCGCGCCGCGGTTGCCGTTGCCGTTGCCGTTCGCCCGGCCAGGTCTGGACTGACTGGACTTGTTGCTGTTGTTATTGTTGTAGTTATTGTTGTTTCCGTTGCCGTTCATCTTCGCGAACCTCGTCTCGGTCTGCCAGCAGTGCAGTGCCGTGGGGAGGGACACCGAGTCGATCTTGATGTTCTTCCAGTCTTTCTTCGTGAGCACCGTGTGGGAAACACAAGACGGGGCGAACACCGACCTGCGTACACGAGCACAATAGCAATCAGTAAAGACGAAGGCACTCATATTGTGACACCGCACAATCATCATAGCACGCGCATTTGAAGTGCGGTCGGACGATCGCGGCCGGGCCCACAAGTCAAAGCGACACGCGGAAGTCTGAGCGGAAAGTATATGTACGCGGGGGCAGCACATAGGTATAAGAGAGATTAAATATACCGTAGGTATAACCGCGGTATAGTTTTGATCCGCGGCATAAGTATAATGTATAGTAGGAAGAGAGCACTTACGTGACGTTTAGTAATGATTTTCGCAGCCTTTCGCCCATCTTGTGTATGTAGTCCCATTGCTGTTTTGTCACCGGCGTGCCGACGTCGTTTTTCAGCTGGAACTCGTCGTACAGCCATTGAAACACGAACAACGGGACTGTAAACGATTTTTTTCGTCCATTATTATTCATAATTTATTTCGTTATTATTGTAACACCCCAAAGAGGTAAGTAATACAATAACAAAGACAAAAATAGATTGTTTGAAAGTTTTTTTGACGGTTTGATGCTTTTCCACATCAAACTTTCATACAATAATTGTTCGTTATACACTTATACCTACATATAGTTGATACCTAATTTAAGTTACAGTGTTACATTCATCTAAAAGGCGATTCCCCGGAATGAACTTGACAATATTAATAGAGCAGTTTGGAACCAAAAAGGCACAGAGATTTATTGAGTCAGGCTGGTACCTTAAAGTTGATTATTTTTAAGAACTCTGGACACGATATTTTGTTATCAAATTTTTTATGCACGAATGCCACGTTATTGGCAACGGCCAATGTTTCAAGACCTAAATCCATATCCATGTCCTCCGAGGAGACATCCACACGAGTGCACGACCAAGCTTAATTCATTAATTTATAGTGATTATCAACCAACAACCATCAATAATGAGCGTGCTGCGTCATACACTCATACCACTATGGCGCCAAGGCACCTTCAATCTGATAAAATGCTCGGATTGAAAGAACAAGTGGTAAAATGACCCAAAAATTAATGTATTAAAATGTTGAGCTGTGGCACGGAAGACGCAAGTATAAAGACCCTTACAATGTCACAAATTTTAATTTTATTAAAGGTCCGTGGAAATAGTTTTATAAAAAAAGTTAGTGTCCCGCAACGGGTTGTATAGGTTTGGTTATGGGATCTGCACACTATGGGTACATATAAGTGTATAACTCGGCGTTGAGATCTCTGCACAGCAAGAGAGTATCAGACTGTCAGACGAAACCTGCAGTATATGACTATAATATCTATCTTGCAGTTTTTGTTGTAATACCTGTGTATAAGGTAAGGTACTCACCCGATAATGTAGGATAAATCTTGTAACCGATGAAACACTTGGAAGGCTCGTTGATGTAGAGGTTCCGACACCTGGACGGTATCTGACTGTGCCAATAAGGGATGCCTAGTTTCACGGCTTCGACCGGCGACGCCGACGAACCACCTTCGTCCTCGATATCGTACGGCTGTTGATCCATGAACCATCCGGAGTCCGTGATACCGTGGACCGACATACCACTGTACTGTCTCAACATCTTTTGAATGGGATCCAGATTCAACATGACTCCAACACCCCCAGCACTAAAACGAAAACAATGTAATTTGTAAATTTCGGACAAGTGTACCTGTGTTTCTTTTCTGATAAAATGTATTAATATGCATATGTCTATTTTCCATATTAAAGTAGATATTACATATATATTATGTTATCATACTATACAGTTTAGCAATACTTAAAAATCATTATTATAAAATAGTGTAGTGACCACTGACCGCAGCTTTAATATACATCACTTAATATTGTACCTTATATTTTATCTATATGAAATATAGGTACGCTAAGTCAGTAGCATATTTAAGATGTTTAAATAAATACGGGACGGAAATTGACCTAACAGTAATGAAAATAAAAAAAATATAATTGTATTATAATCTACAATTATTGAAATGTATATAATAAATTACACTTAAGGTGTGTGTCTGTGTGTTTTTTTGGGGGGGTTGTATCAATTACTATACATGACTACTTCCCATAAACATGCGACTGCAGGTCTGTATATTATTATAATGTTTTTTCGAGTCCAAACGAATTTTATGTAATCTCGAAATCATAACATTCTGTCATGTTTATATATAGTACCTGTATAGCGTTACTGCAATACTATTCATAATAGTTATAATGCTATAAAAAATCATACTTATAATATAAATGTGGGTATAATAAAACAATATTTATTAGAAAATAATTTACAGACAAAATAGTTAAAATTATATGTTTTCCTTGTGAAATACAACTTTAAAATAACGCGCTGTTAAAGTTGTGCTGATTTATAGGTAATATATAGATAATATTATATAATATAATACCTGCTTCCAGAGAGTATGAGAGCGTTGGCATTGGTCAAACCCATAGTTAATAGCTCTCTGATGACTTGCTTAATCACTATGGAGCCCATAAAAGTGAATTTAGACCCGTGTTGTGGTTCTGCTCTCCGACCTGTCCATATATCACTAGTACAATATGGTACGAAACTGAAATATAAAAATAAATTACAGAGCGAAATTAGTTTACTATAGAAATGTATTACAAATTACTTTCGTATTAATATGGAAAATGACTAAACAATTTGTCATATTATATGATATAAGATCACTTTCCAATATCCCCATTCCCCCCTCACCCATTGGTAAAATATATGATGTATTGCGTACAGCTGAAACTACTTCAAGCATGGACCAATTTTAGTATTCTAAATCATTTTAAGTTAATACAAACATATTAGTCAAATAAAAAGACGCATTGGTAGTCCGTATGCACAGTCAATCAACCGTATATTTTATTAATATTTTTGTATTGATTAGCAAGTAGGTTTTTCATAAAAGCATAAATATTATAAAATGACCCATAATGAGTGATGACCAGCCAAATTATAAGTACTCACACGTGATTTGCCTGCCACCAGTAGGGATTTTCAGCCGCGTTATTGGACAATATTCCTCCGCCTGGAAAGCGATTCAATAATTTTTCATTTTAGTAAAGTTTTAATTAAATTCTTTATAATTGTGCGGATAGAATTTACCTGTTCGAGTTTCGGGCCATTCTTTTGATGACATGAGGTATTCGGCTCGCGACCAACGTTCATCACAACTTTGTTTGTCGTAACAACACCAGCCCTCTGAAACAACGGACAAATATTCATATACAATACAAATAGTGATTACTAAAATTATTTTGATTTGAATGCGTTTTTACTATTTTAGTATTCATATGCTCATTACCTTCGAGAAACACTATCCATGTCTTACTATAGTTAGAATGGCGCACGTAAAACCTATAAAAACACAAAATTATTAACTTGTAATTCTATACATATGGAAATTCATTCCTGTGTTGACTTATTCGTACGAATAAACGACTTTCAAAACTTTGTTTGAAATACAGTTTTTTACTGTAAGTAGCGACGTAAAAATTAATCCTTAATACCAGCAGATTCATTAAAATGCGTATTATGAAGTTTTTTTTAATAAAGTTCTTATTGATCATAGAAAAAATTAATATATTGGCTTATAAATATATAATATTATGTATGTATACAATGATAGTACACAATGGTATAATATTATATAGAAAATAATGAATAGAAATGTAGAATAAAGGATTTATGATGATTATTTATTCGTATTTGAATCTAATAATTCGAAAAAAAAACAACGCTCAAGCACAGAACGAAAGTAAACGAATCTTATATGTACCTAACTCGAAGACTGATTTTTCCTTATTTGTGACTTGTAGAAAAGCCTGACATTTTAGTTATATATATACCTATAATAGACACTTATAACTATATAAAAAAGCAAAACACAATTCTAACATATTCAATAAAAACAAATATCAATAAATAATATCTAATCAATATTATTGTTAAAGTTACAATGCCAGTCAACCTTATTTTATTATGTACCTTCCATTATTATATAGCTTATATATTATTATAATATACGTAAAAATGAATATAATTACGATTAAAATATCTATTATTACTTGTACCTACCAAAATATTCGACTTATCAAAAATAATAATATGCGGCTTAAAAACCAACTGTATAATATTCAAATTTAAAATCTTAAATACCTATAGTAAAAATACAGAAATAGTCACTTTGGTGTTTTTGGACCATTAAATAAAAATATGCAGATGTATCAACACTTCGGGGCCCTTATGGAAATTTACCATAATAATTATTGACAGAGTATTAGTTGTTACTCATACTGCCAGACCTACCAATTACAGTTGTATAATAATTGTAGTTTAGTATATATTAAATTTGTTACACACAATATATTATAATATTACTATTGTTGAGTCTGTTATTATCGTTATTACACTTGTAGTGTCTTAGTATTTACCCTGCCGGAGATCCGTCGTTGCATGTCACGTCTGGCGATAGCATGTACTTTTTCAAAAACTTTTGCTCTGCACTCCGAGTTTCTACATAGTTACTGGTATCCTATATGCACATAATACAAGACACATCGGTCAGACGAAAAGTTGTATTGATATGTCGATTTGCTATTTTATATTATAGTTTTGGCTCAGAAATTCGTACCTGTACAATTCGCTCGGCAGACACTCGGTACGTCAACGACAAGTCATCTTGGGCGCCGGTCAGTCCACAGGTAAGGAAAACGCCTGATACAAGGAGTAATATCTGAAAACAAAAAACACGTACGAAACGTTTAAAACAAATATTGTCATAATACTGCACAGGTAGTATTCGTCCACGGCAAAGATTTTACTTCAGCAGAATGAGACGGTACAGTCTATGCATGGACGTCGAAAACGTAAAAACATCATCAATATAGTATTCGTCTCCCGGGGGGAATGAAAATCGTTACAAACGCGTCGAGTATCGTTCACCTACCGGTACCTTATATCATATTACACTTGCACACTGCTTAAATTAAAATAATATACCTACACAAATATATAATAACGATCAACAGTCGGTGTGTGCGGCAATACGACGTGTTCGCGTGATTTGTTTATAGTAAAAATTATTATCTCTTCATACTCGACCGACGACGACGACGAGCGGTTTCACAGTGTAGACCGACACGACACTGCTGCCGCAACATATATATGCGCGCGACGGCCAGAGGGGTAAACGATTCGTGCGGAATGCAAAGAATATGGGTACCTCTATATAATGTGTGTATATGTGGAAAAAAAAAAAACGGGCAACGGACACAAACGGAACGGTCGCGTATATGACGTGTGCATCGGAAAAATTCGATTAATTTTTTTGTCTTTCTTTTCGCGGTGCTGCGTATTTACCATTGTACCGCGGTCATTGCGCGGCAGGCGCCGGTCATACGACACAAATACCACCGCGGTATACGTGCACGTGCCGTCCGATCGCGACGGACAATCATCGCCGTGCGGGTCGGTATAATATTATAATATACGCCCGTTCGCCCGCATTATATCCGCGGCGGCGGAATCGCGAACGAAACGAATATAATAATATTATTATTATTATTATTGGTAGGTAATGTTATATAGGAATTCGGTTGAATAAATCTGGCCGGTTAGCGTGAATGAGAACATAAATCCGGAATCGTATAAATACTGCACCCACGAGATGAGAACATTTTTTTCGACAATCCTCTGCGGCTCCGCACGCGCATTGCAACGAGTAGGTAAACGATAAATCCTACTTAAAATGTGATTTATTACAATATTATCGTGTCGTATGCGCGCGTGCTTATATCACACGAACGCGTTTGCGGTATCGGCGACGGCGGCGTAAGCGTAATAATATTATTACAATATACGCGTTGTTGTTGTTGTTGTTGTTGTTGTGGCGGTGTGACCCCGCGCGGGCGGTAAAACATCAGAGGAAAACGCCGCGACCTCCGCGGGTCCGTGACGCGCCGCCGCCGCCGTTAATTACACTCCTAAACGAATCTTCGTCGTCTCGCGCGCGCGCTTGTTCTCGGCGCGGGTTCTGCGTGTGCCGCGCGATTTATAATACGCGCGCGACACGATTCTTTGCAGTGGCGCCCCAGTGACTCTCGAATATGGCGCCCCATGTTATTGTTATTATTGTTATTGCGCAGCTGTATAGATGTCCGTGATATTATGTGAATGTCCCGAAACGGATCGCCAACTCGAGGATCCATCGAGGACCGGAATAAAGGCGCGAAGGGGGGCTCGATTTTGAACTCGATCTGTATTCTGTATCTCGTTTTCTCCTATTTCCGATCTCACGCCGGTTTGGTAAATAGTAATTATTATTATTATGTAAGTCGTCGAACGGTCTTCCATATTATATATTGTTATCAAATAATAACGTCCGAGTCGATTGCAATGAGTAAAACAGTATGTATGGGGACTTGTATGATGATATTATACCGGTAAGAATTTTAAACACGTACATGAACTTTGTAAACAACTATACGTGTTGTAAATCGTATATTTTATATCAATTGAGTAACTACCGACTGACCTTCGGACGTATGATAATATATGGGCGGCCTTCACCCTTGCAACCCAAATTCGAGTTTAGATCTGCCACAACTCACAAGATGTAGGCCGCCGCAACAGCTTGTATGTCATTACATTATATTATATGGACGCTATGATCGATATAATCCTGACCACAAAAATAAAGGTTAGTTCGGGGGACGGGGAAGTCGCGAAAGTCTCTGAGTATAATTACCTAATTGGTTTAATGTCGATTTCGACGAAATACACCTTCGGTATTCATCGGTCCCGCGGGAGTTAAACGTTTTGTGAGCATGATAACGGAATTTGTAAATCGATCGGTTTGACTACGTCCTCGGCCGCCTAGGTATCGTGGACACTGGTTGCTCCAGAGCATCTCCTAGAAACGCCTACAAGGGGGGAGGGGAGAGAGTGCACATTTTTTTCTTGTAGGTACATATGTGTGAGTACGACTATACTCTGCAGTGCTCACTTTGGGCGGCCTATTCCTATATTCAATTCGAAAACAAGAACTGCTCGCCCGTGCACACGTGCAGCACTCGTTTTGTTTTGCGGCAAACGAATTTCGTCTTTCCCCCCTCCCCCCTCCCCACAATCCGCTTCGGAATTTGTCGTCCTCTTTTCCCGTTACCGACGGTCGCGCGAGTGCACGCGCGTAATTTGTCCGCCGCCGGCGGCAGTGGCGGCGGCGGCGGCGGTATACGCGAGTGAAAAACCTGCTCGCACAACATAATAATATAATAAACGCGCGCGCAATGTCACCGAATAGATCTCTGTCGGTGATCATTAACGTCGTACAATAATATATACGTATCTACCACCGTCGTGGTATCAACCGTGCGCGCGTGCTCGATTAAAAGACGAGAAAAAAAAATCGCAGAGACAAAAACGGTCTCGTTTGTTGTTATATTTTTTTTTCCACCCATACGATGCCGTTCCACTCACGAAGAGGCACGCACACGTCATCTTATGATATTATTATGCGTTGCACTTTGCACTTTGCACGCGGCTGCCGCTGCAGCATCGGCGTCGTACGAACTTTGACAATTATCATTATCCGAACGACTCCGAGGGTGCTCCGCAGCAGTGTTCACGTCATACAATATAACCCTCTGCGGCTGACAGCGTACCCAATATTGATTATTACATATTATATAGTCTGATCGCGATTCGTCTCGTAAAAAGAAAACTACAATAATACATATTACATCGTTCTGGCACCATCCTCACACATTCAAAATCAAAATACTGCAGATATCGAATTAAGCCCCTCGTCAATAGGAAACAGTGATAGTACCTTAGTACCTATATACGGTTGTATGGGTATAAAGTAAGTTATAATAATATATACATCGTAGACGCGAGTGTATAATTTATTACCTATATATTGTAACTACACGCGTGGTTGTTGTTGTTTAGTCATATCTAACGTATAGAGCCGAAATATAATAACTTATTATTACCTATTATCATCATCGGCCGCGCGTGCAACACCGTGATAATTATAATTTTTTAGAGGATTTTCAACACGAAAATGGTTATTCCCAAGGCTGTCTGACGCCTGCATATAATTTCTGTACAGGCAAAGTAGTTTTCGTGAGGAAAAAAAATAGGTCGCTTGAGAATCTAAGTAGGTATACTGCAGCGATAGTGTAAAAGTATGCAATTCGTCAATATTCAAAAATAACAAATTATTTTCGTGGTCAATATTTAAATGAATAAAATTAATCAAATTTTGGGATTCTCGTGATGACAATCGTATTGGCGAGTTTGATGACATATTTTATATCATAGTGATGTTCATTACACTATTTTTTCGAGTTTTCATTTTGAAAATACATTCAATTATATATAGTAAAATAATTATAATTCATATTATACATGAGTTTCAGCGGTTTCATTTTTACTGAAATAAATTATTGCGATGATCGAGTTTTGTTTGCACATGTAATATCATTATAGCAGTGTTATATATACTATTATATATTTTATGTTTTTAGTAAAAACATTCTTTGAAAAATTGTTCGAACGTTAACCTTAATAATACGTCGCTTATTATACACAACACATAATATAATACTGTATACACTCGATGAGTATCTACGTAATATTATTATATAATATAAGATATTGTTTTCTTTGAAACTCGACACTAAATTGTTTTCTTTTTGAAATTCCATTATATCGTTTAGTTTTATTAACTTTTAATGTTAACCCGTTTCGAACCTTTTTGTAGTTTTTTTTTATTGGGGTTGTTCTTTCATATTGACCACTACAATTCCTAGAAGTGGCTTGGATTTTTTTTTAAATCCACCAGCTGCGAAGGACGCCTATTTACGGGCCATACCGTAAATACTGCCGTGATTTATCTAAAAGGACATGTGTGCAGTGTTACGTGCAGTGTTGTGTGCGATTGTCGAGCATGTATACATTATATGACTGTGTTAATGTGTTATATTAGTGTATAATATAGGTACCGCAAAACCGTTAAACAAAAATAAAATAAAAATACGGCTCGTTTCGAAAACCGAAAAACGAAAATGTACAAATACGCATAATTCTTAACTCTTAAGTCGCTCTAATCGCGGCCGCCACGTGAACCTGACGGCGGCAGCCCTGCACGTGGATACCCGAAATCGTCGACGTATTACACTGTAGGTATATATATATACTATATAGGTATACCTACAATAGTACAATATATAGCGTAGTGTATATTATAGTAGCGGCTATACACACGGCCGCACACCGGCGGATACTTCAAAGGGTGTAATTTACAACCGATTCCGAACGAATTAGGTAGGAGCGAGAATACCACCGCAAGACGACGGCGGCGGCGGCGACGATGACGATGACGAGAAGGTGGTGGTGGCGGTGGAGGTGGAACGAGCAGGAGGTAGAAGAAAACGAAGAGGAGAAAAAAAACCATTCGATTTTTAAGCGCTCCCGGTACATTGTGTCGTGTTAAATTCAGTAGCAGACTCGGGAGATCGTAATTTAGCGGCTAATTGGGTACCAAACAGGACCGGCCGAGGTAACGCCCACCGTCGTGTACTACGCCGCCGCCGTGCATATTATGCGTCTATACCTACTACACACAGGTATAATATATAATATACACTATACCACAACACACGTCTGTGGCGGCGGCCTATCCAAGTTATACTACTATACACGTAAATAATAATAATAATAATAATCGAAACGTGTATAACGCTCGTTTTGCCGCCAAAGTCATTAAGCGCATTCATGGATATAACGTAGGTATAGAATAACAGGCTTGTGTCGGACTCGAGCTGCTGCTGCAGATGTGGACCTGCAGAGAGAGACAGAGAAAGAGAGAGAATGACGAAAAATAATATCGTGCGTTGTGTACAAAAAAAAAAAAAAAACAATTTCGATGCGACTTGTTTGACACGGAACCGTCAACGTTTTACGTTTGACGTTTTATAAAATAATAATAATGACGATAGCAACGACTTCGTGTAAACTCGACAAATTACACGCAATTCCAACTGTATACACTGAAGATCGTGGTCAGTGCTAACTGAGTAGGCAGTGGCGTATTACGGATTTTGCTGCCCTGGGTGCACAATTAATTCAAGTCTCCTTCGCCCGGTTCTCATATAGTAGGTACCTACCTATATGACTATATTATATTAAACAAATTATATAATAATCTCAGTTATTATTTACCTAGCATATAATGAAACGTTATCAAATAGGTACTATTTATGGAAAATTAAAAGTATGTTATAAAGAAAATACAAATGTATCTATATTAATATTGAATTTTGATGTGTCAAGATATATCTTTATAATAGGCACGCTGTATAGCTGCAAGACGGATGCGCTCACATTATTATTATAATAATATTTAATTACGAAGATACCGCTTTAAAAGATTTTCACCGCGTTGCATACACTTGAAAACCGTTCTTTTGAATCAGATAGGTACGACTATACAAATTATACAAATGTGAACTCGTTTGAGAAATAGTCGATTCCTTTTCGGCGCATACGGATCGTATTATATACACGACCCAATTATTGTTAATAGCCGCAGTAAATCGTCACGAATTGATACAAAAGAAATATATTATAATATACTAGGACACTATGTATATAGGGACATGCGCGTGCACGTGCACACTATTGTAAAATCAAACGCATCATTATAATACCAGTTTAAGATTTTTTTTTTTTTAAATTTTGGTTTCAACGTAAACAAGAATATTACAGAATTCTTCGCGTGCCTACAAATGTCCGTCAAAGAAACGCACGCGGCCGAGCGTCCCGCAAAAAATGTGGTTCAATAAATTTTATGGAGCCACTATATAATACGTAGGACCGCAGCGGTGCTTGTATTGTCCTATAGAGATTATGATTTTAGCCTTTTTCCTCCCGTCCGTCCTTTGACGCGTGTTTAATGACGTGCCCGCCGAAAGGTCGTAAAACGCTGGAGAAAAAATGACCATGTCCAAACCAGTGTGTCGGCGCGTCACAGTCGAAAGCAGTTTTACCGTTTTATATATTAATAACAATAAATATAATAATAAAACACAAAAGTACTTTGTCCGTGTGCACATGTATATATGCTGTTGTATGAGCGTTTGAGTTGTGTCCAAACGAGTAGTCAGTTTTCAACGTTTTCGGGTAAAAATAATGAAATGATCCATGAAAGAGATAAGCCGGAGATTTGCCGATAGCATAGAGTGTGTAGAAAGTAACAGCATTATGATAAATGTGTTTACCGGATAAAAGTTAAGTGATTTGTAAATGAAAATACCAATCCCTCACATTTTGTAGTTGTTTTATTTAACGTATACAATAATAAAAAAAAAAATGCTTCAACTGATTTTCCAACGGCGTTATTCACTCTTTTTAGCCAAAATTAAACAGATGTGAAATTACAAACAGCCCGAACAGGTATAATAATTTAATTGCAGCGGTTCGCATAGAGCCAAGACAACATTAATATATATTATGTAGTATACGTTTATGTTGTATCCGCGGCAGATCATGAAAAAGAATAGAAATATATGTCGTGTGCACTGTGCAAAATATATTGTTACTTTTTCTTCTCGAGTGGAAAGCGACGTAATAAACATTTTTTTATTTTCTTTTTACAAAAGTGTGTTACGGTTGTACTCCCGTAAAAAATATGACAAACACAATTTATACTGTATAAGTGACGTGAAAACGGATACCTCGAGTGCGTAAGTTAATAAATGTATACATTATACATATTTTTTCTCTTTCGAATATTTTATTAGTACTTTAAATGTAACTTTTGACGCCTGCTGCAGAGTGTGAAAAAAAATAATAAAAAATACACTCGATGAAAATACATATTTTGTTCATCGCCCGTTATTTCGCTCCATCTCGATATTAATATTATTATACGTTCAACGAACGTCAAGATTGTTAAGAGTATACTCGGGATGCAAGAATAGCATAAAAAATTCAACGATTTACGTTGTTGGGTTATTCGTTTGTATTCGTTTTCAACGTTAAAAAAATATGAAAATTGGTGGTGTGTAATTAAGATAATTATAAAGCGTGTATTAATTTAACAATTTTTTTTAAAACAATAACGTAAGATTTGAACGGTTGCTAAGATTTTTGTGTGATATTATGACCCCAACTCCAAGACTAGTGAGCTGTGTCACCTAGGTGTCTTGCCTATTTATATACCTAGCTTGAAAACCTTCTAAAAACTGTTTGACAAAATCCTTCGCCGAACTCCTTTATATACATATATATATATATATATTCATGTCGAAATACTTGTGACCATACAAATAGTGATGTGAACTTGCGATGGTTTTATGACAATACATATTATTCAGTGCACCCCGCAGTTGACCGATGTGTTGAAATTCATTTTTCGCATCAGTACGTGTACCATTGGTATAATATATCATGGATATTATATTAGACAATACATAGTTGGATATATGCTATATGCAGTCCACTCTCACCTCTCAGGAATGATCATATTGTTAATGGCTATGTTAAAAATTCGCAGTTCGTAATAATAATTAGTAATAATATTATGTATATATATATATATAGTGTTTAAATAAAAAGCAAAAATTATAATATCACGCACTGTACCTTTTTCAGAGTTATATATACAAGTGCATGATACAATACGTACACACAATATTATTGTGTATGTATAATGTTTATGTATAATGTATAAAACTATATTATAATATTTAGTACAATAGTACGGACTTTTAACTAAAAAAATGTAGTACACCGAAAGTTTTCTCTTTAAACCATTAAACAACATATATAGCAATCAATGGTTTTGTTACATAATGCATAGCTGAGAAAAAAATATTTCATTAATATTTATAGAATGATATACGAGCTATATTGATATTATGAGTACAGCGTTATAAGTGTTTGAAATTAGAATTTGTTCGAAGTGACATTATTGTTATACGGGTGTATACTATATAGCATATTATTATACTATGTTACTTATGCAAACATTTTATTGATTTCATAAATATAAAATCCCATTTAAAGAAATCAAATGTTTAACCAACATAAATTGTGTCACACAGGGATCTGTTATAAATTTCGACCTCGGGCGGCACTTCGATCTCTGGTGGCTCTGGTAGATGCACGCCGACAATAATATACATAAAACATTTATTACGAAATAACAGTTCCCATAGTAGGTACTATACAATACACGGTTATAGGTATTTATATTGTATTACATGTATACAGATCAAACATTCAAGCGACAATAATAAATAATAATATAGTAGTAGTCATCTGTATCTACTCCGAACGGTATGTAATATTATATATACAACGGATTTTTATTGTTTCGGACGAGCCCGGAGAACACGGGGTCGGCGCGTTTGGACGATTCGATGCGGTGCCTTAAGCGCGGGTGGTTTTCGCCATCGCGTTTTGTCACGGTTCGTGATATTCGAGGACATCGGCGCCTCCCCGCGGCGTGATCACATTCGAAACGCCCGCTGGCGCATTGCAGAGGATCTCAGATGAACGTATATTATATTATGAAGTTTACGGCGTGTCGAACGGACGATGCGGGGTCGAAAGTGATCGGGGACTGCAGCATTCAAATCGCCCTTCACGCCGACAGTTTATGTGGGCCACCCATCTCAAGTGCGACATTATAGGATTTAAAACGAAAAGGGGTCACCTACCTATATGCACGAGATTCGAAAATTCGGTCAGGTATATACTGAAAACTTGGGGCCACCCAAAATATTTTTAAAGTGCCACATTAGAAACCACATGAAAAAGTATGATAAATTACAACACTATATATAGATTAGCTGGTAGAACGTAGGTACAATATATTATCGGTTTTTACTTTTTTTTCTTGTCTGCGGGCCACATAAAATTTGTCCGCAGGCCACATGCATTACTTATATAGGAATAGGAATATTCATAATTTAAAACCACCAGTGTCGATTGCCTCACCTTGAACAACCCATTTCCCGCCTCCAGACCCTGTAACCCTGTAATTTCCGTGCACGCGCGATACACGTATCTATATAAATATATAAATTACCCAATAGTTATTATTAAATAGTAAATACTATATAAAGACTAATTGATGTAACTAAATAAAATTGATATATCGTGTAGGGTTTGCCCCTTCCCCCTCATACGTTTACGCAATGCTTAAACTTTTATTTTAGTTCGCACGCTGTCAAAGATAAAAATGGCGGGGTGCATGAAAAGCAGGCTACGTGCATTTTAAGGGGACGCAGCTCTTAAGTGGGCCATATCCAACGCGACATTATTTTTAAGACCGATTTTGCTAAATCTAAATGTAAACAAGCGGTGTATACTGTGTAATATATAAGTGAATAATTTGTACACACGGATTATCATAATATGGTGAGTATCGGATGAGAAGAAAGTTTTAGCTGGCAAGTCTTCGAGACTGCTATATACGATACGTCGAGGTAAACTAAACGAAGAAGAGATTAATAAATCGATGACCGTGCGGTATACCAATATTCATTATTATTGTGTAATTCACGGCCGTTCTCGCATTTGCACGAATATAGCTCATCATGCGTCTCCTACGCGGCTACGCATAAAATGTATATGTAGGTACATTATATTTTATTCTAAGACTAATGACTATACGTTTATCTACTATTTTATACTCACGCACACAAATCAAATATTATTACAAATGTGTAACAAATAATAATATAATGTAGGTATTCCGGTATTCAGAGTGATTCACTAAATATGATCACCCCCCTTTTTTCCTTTAATAATAAATATATTTTAATTCTGACTTTTGAAATTTTAAATAATTTCTTAGTTTTTCCACTTAAGAGGAGTCCAGTGGTGATATGAAAATACGCTTTACAAATGAGAACTATCTTTTTTTACTGTAAATTGCATCAAGTAAATAATTTTTTTCGTTATCAGAATCAAAATTCGAACGAATAGTTTTTAAGTTTATTAATACAACGTACACTAACGATAGAATAGTTCTTAAAAATGGTTTTACCAAAATATAAAACAGAACAGGCTTAATATTGGGTTTTTAGTATTTTCTGATATTCGGACAGTTGTACAGTTCGAAAGTATTTGAAAATATGACCCTTAAGTATATTTAAAACATTAAAAGTTTAATTAAATTAATTATTCATGGAAAAATGCGAGGGATGAGCACTCTTGGTGTACCGCCCTGCATAATATTTACATCGCCACTGCTACAGCCGATCGGAGAGAATGTCGATTTCACACCCTCCGTCGATCCTGTACCAGCCTCCTGCAACGACATTGTATTTTTACGCGTTCGCAACGACTGTATATACTTACACGAAGGTATATACGGTGTACGTCGGTATATACCATAAGCATACGGTATACACCTAGCGCGCACCATCCGGTAAACGCGGTTCATCAAACTGGACGGTATATATATGTTATAATATAAACATACCATATACCACGCCTCCGACAATCGGTGTGGAAACTGCGGCGGCTACGACTCTGGCGTATTTAAGTAGGTAATCATTAGAACAATCGCGACTTACATGGGAGGACCTGGTGGTTTTGATCTCGATCTCTGTACTCGGGTCACCGCGGTCTCGCGGGCGAGGGGTTTCACGGCACATATTATTCTTATATCGAAATCCTGCGTATTTTGGTACATGACAATATTTATACCTAGACGTACTGTGTAATAGTGTATATAGTGGCGTGACAGAGGCGAGGGCGCGTATCTCGCTGTACCGCGGTATTACGGCTGTAGGGGTTATGACATATTGTATTATAATATGTGAGACACGCGAAACACATATAATATAATAATATATAGGTAGTAGGTACCGATAAAAGCGAGACGCTGTACGCGGTCACGTATATTATATATTATTATATTATATAGTGTTCTGTCGTACGGTCCGCGATGATATTGTAATGTGACGTCGGCACCGGGCGGCGTTTTATGATATTATATGCGCGAGGCGTATAAACGGTTCGATATAACATTTTATTATATTATATATTATTATCGTATATCTATATAATATATAAATACAAAAGAATATAATGTGGGACGTGGGCATATTATATATATATATTATTATTATTATTATTATGCGTACGGGAAGAAAATCTCCTTTTATATAATATATTGTGTGCGTGCGTGTGGTGTGCAGGGTGCGATGGGAAAAAAGCTGGAAAAAAAAACGGACGGCCCAGTATGAAAGAGAGAGAAATATATAATGGTTAATATGATCGTCATACATGTGTGCGGGTGTGCGGGTGTGTGTGTGTGTGATATAAAGAACAATAAATATACGCGCGCGCGCTCGCGCGCGTATGCGTACACCGTTGGCGGCGGCTCCTTTCGGACGTGCAAAATCACAATTGGTTCGCCGCCTTTGAATGCGTGCCGCCTATGTAAACAAAATACGAACGCGCCCGCAGGGGTCGCCGAGCGCCTTTGATGTTCCGCCGCCTGACAGCTGTGCCCTCCACGGTCCACACGCACACTGCAAGTATATATACCGTATATATATATATTATGTATATGCGTATATGTATATAGGCTGTACTTGGTGTGTATGTGATGTGTATAAGTGTGTATAACGCGCGCGCACAAGTACGACGCCCCAGAGTAAGCCGCGAGACGGGGGGGGGGGACAACTGTTTTTTTTTTTGCAAAATAATATATTTAAAACGTGAAATATGCGCGATGATAAACGCCCCCGCGCGGCCGGTGCAGCCGGTGACGAGCGACGAACTGCGGGAAATCGCGGAAATGGGAAATCCGGTTTTATAAAATTACATTGTGTGCTCTGCGGGGAGTCACGATGACATAACTATCTGCCGTCTAATGCAGGTTCGATCGGCTTCTGCTGCAGCAGTTGTTCGCCATGGACAGTATACATATAATATGAATTATTATATTATATTAAATTTGATCAAAAAATTATATCATTCGTTGGTATGATTTCCGGATCATATATATAAGATTATATTCTATATTGTGTAATAATACCATACGGTTGTTGTCAGTAGTTCAAGTCACTAGTCGTTCGAATACCTATATGATATCAAACTTCATTTAATATAATATAATGTTGTTAGTATCGGCGGCAAAAATAAATGAGAAAAACCATTCAGACCGCCTCATCGTGGACTAACCTATTTACCTGATATAACACTTGAATATCAGTTTCAGCGGAACAAAACTTTTTCAGTTTACATTTTTCATCGCTTCACATGTGTTTTCCAAAATTATGCATACTTTGCTGAAAATTTGCAGCAATATTGAGTTATAATTATTTGTATTATTTATAGTTTTTCACGAAAACAACACCACACACAATTTATAAGACCACGGGTTATGTAACTAGTTGTTTTAAGTTTTTAGTAAGTGTTAAATAAACAAAGGTACATAATATATTTATATTAGAATGAAAAAAAACATGTGTAGAGTATTCTGGATAAGGTCGATATTCCCCACTTATACAGAGTCACTTCCACCACTATAATAATATTGTTTTCATTTAATTTTTCGTTTTATCCGGCGAACTTATAACAGGGTATACGCGTATATATGCAATCATAAACGTGAATAGGGTCTAGAGATTCAAACTAAGCCATGACGTTTTGTCCAATGCGTCTCGACAATATTATAATAATCAAATTATATTTAATATGGAATCATTTAAGACTAAATTTAATAAAATATCATTGGAAAAAATTACTTAGAACTCGAAATATCTCTTCTTTCTTAAGCCCCCTCATTAATTATACGTTTGTGAATACACATATTCGCACACCTGCGCAGATGTAAAGAACTGGCTTGTTCTGCATACCCACACACACACACACACACACACACACACATATATATATATACATTATGAGTTATAACGGAGACACCGATGAGTACCTACCTATCATTGCAGATATTCGAAAAATGTTTCGTCGAGAACCGCATAATGAAAAAAAAAAAACCACACGAGGAGACCGACCTGTTGATGTTTCAATGTCGAAATTTTCTCGATAAAATCGTTTGTGCGTGCGTTAGCGCGCACGCGCGTATGTGTGTGTGTGCGTGTGTGATGATGGACTCGGGCCAAACGCGAAATACTATATACGAAATAATAATCCGTCGGAATGTGCGGCACACAGAATCTCGCGTTGTGCGGCGCGACGTGTAACACGACGCCCGGGATTCGGCACGCGCAAAGGCGCGCGACCCTCGACGACCCGAAAACGATTATAATTATTATTATTGTTGTTAACGATCGCGGTCCTCCACGCACACGATATCGTGTCGATCGCGCGGGCGTTATTGATGTATACAAGACACACACACACACGCACACACACACACACACACACACACCGCCTCAGCGGACCGCGTCAAACGAATATTTTCGGGAAACCGTTTCGAGCCGAGAGCCCGTCAAAGCGGCCGCCGACAAAACCTTATTATAATGCGTACGCGCGTGTATAATATATATTATATATTTTAACATATTTTATTGTACACACATTATATATATATATATATTACCTCGTGATATTATTATATCATTATATATATATATATATATTTAAAACACGGTCATCGGTGTAGCGAGCGCGGTTCAAAGTGGTTTGGAAGAAGTGTGGTGGCGGCGAGGGGGGTTGGATACGCAATATGATATTATGTTAATATCCGACGATTTCACCTCGAATACGGCGGTGATGATAGCTGTTTCCTGCTGTTCAACACTCCCAACACTATATGTTTGCACGGTAAAATATCGTGAAGCAAGTACCAACTCGCGTGGGTGATGGGGGGGGGGGGATTAAATATTGGCAGTAAAATGGGGCGCGTGAAACGACAACAACCATGCGGGACTTGAACAATTGAACACATTTTACAATATTATATTACATTATTACATATCATATCGGCAACAAGTCGGACGAAATAATAATAATATATACTCCAATGTGATCTACTAGAATGCGTCTGCGAGTTTGAAAAAGTAAATTTCTAGATCGCGCACATGCAGTTCTGCAGTCGAAGTCGGACGGTTTTTGTTGTTCTCCGATCGCGCGCACCGGTATACCTATTATTATTATTAATACTTATACATAAAATATACCTGCACCGGGCTGCACACTATTATACACAGGTACCCCTTTATTATTTAACACGCGGAATCGAAATATCATATTATGCGTCTCACATAATATTATGTATACACCTATAGATAGATTATAATAGACATGCCGACTGCTGCAGTTATAAGAATAATAATAACAATAATAGTATAATAGTATATATAATATATATATAACATATATGATACTCTGCGGTACACAGCACGTATGCCATATATACATACGCATGTACATAGAGAGAAGTATATACTTTAGTCTATAGCGGTCGCCGACAAGGAGGAAAAGAAAAAAAAATCTCTACAGACAAAAAGCCCTGCACACTCGCACGCATCAGCCGGTTCGTTTATACCGTCGCCGCGCCGCCGCCTAGCCGTACACACTTTCCGTTTCTCTCGGAGATTCGTATCGGCTCGGACGTACGGACGACGGTCATCAATCAGAATAAATAAATAATAATAATGAAAAAACAGTCTAGGTAAGGTATTTTAACATTATTATTATTATTATTATTATTATCATTACTAGTAACGTATTATCCGTATACGCTATACATAACAGTCGTACGCTATAATATTATAAGTTATAACAGTACACCGTCGTCGTCGCCCTATAGTGCCAAATTAGTAGCCTCGACAAGTTCTTCTTCCTGAGCGTATATTATATGACCCTATATATTTATTATTATATTATACGTTGTACCGTACTGGTATAGGTATTACATTATATACGCGCGGTATCGTATCATATTGTATTATTGTATAATATCGAACAAACTAAACAAGCAGTGATCGACGTGATTATATATACAATAATACGAGTTGACTGTTTTATTAGGTATGAAATGATAAAAAGGTATCAATCGTTAAAAATATACTGTGGGAAAAAAATCCTTTTCGTATAGGTAACTATATAGACCGGTAGGAGCACAAGCCGCGTAAAATACATTGTTTACCATTTTTTTTTCTTTAAAATCTCGACACGTATCTACAAATATTTACACAAACATTTCGTTGTTTCGAGTGGCTACTGCGACGACGTCGTTGTCATAGTGGTTCAAACACAGATTTTAACTAGTTAGTTTGTCGAACGCACATATTATGTATAATAACTAACATCAGCTGTTTGTATAACAGAAATTATATCGGTGAATTTTTTTTTTTTAAATCCTTGTTGTCATTTTCGAATCATACAATATAATAACGTATTAATGATGTTATTATATCTACTGCTTAATGAAATCAGAAATACACGCGTAGATCATATTATTGGGTGTAAGTCATCAAACTCTCATAGGTAATAAATCCGGCGCATGATTGACCGGTAAACCCATATTTGTATATAATAACTTATATTGTCCGATTGTTTAATTTATTTTCAAACGGTTTTCTGAGCACAAGTGACGCAAAAAACAAAATAAAAATAATACACTTTGAACGCATTCTCGAAACCATAAATCGAATTACAATAATATTTTATAAAACTGGATGATATTATAATTGGCCGTTTGACTCGTGAGTGCGTTGTGCGTATATACAGCGTAATTTATTTAAAAATGTTTATTATACACTATAAGAATAATGAGCGTACTCGCGCTGGATCCGAACGCGTAATGTATACTATTAATTATCGTTCTGTTTACCTGATATTTATTATCGCGTGCGTTATTTACAACAAGTTCGTGTATTGTCTATAATATTTATACATTTCTTTGATCTTTTACCTCGGGACGATCGCAGCCGCGGCTAATGCGAGCGTATACCTCTAGGTATAATATACGTTTGCATACCTACCTACTGACATTTTTTAAATAGTTTTTTTTTTATACAACTATATTACACACGCCGATAGGATTGTTGCACCGTTAAATTTACGGTTAAAAAAAAAAAATAATAGTAATAATAATAAAACCTCCGATAAATAATATAATGGTACGCGCGAGGTGCAGCTGTAGCAGTGCTCGCGTTGCGCGGCGGAAGACGAAAACGTTTCCGTAAAATATAACAACAACAACAACAACAACAATATTATATACCTATTAATTTATACATACATATGACATATATAATATATATATTCACTACACGCATACACACGTTAAAATGCCGATTAACAAACAAAGTTGTCGAGGCTTCGGAGATACGCGTCGGACGATGTAATATAATTGTTATTAATTATTATAATATATGTACTGGAGTGCCGCTCGCTATAACGCATTATTAAAAAAATACGAGTAGGTAGGTATACTATATACCTATTATATATATAGGTCTGCAAGTGTGTGTGTACTGTGTAGTATAGGTATAAATGCGGCTGTATGTATTACGACGACCGGCCGCCGCTTTCCGCCGAGTTCGCCGGACGAGATAAATAATAATAGTAACATTTCTTTTATATTTTACCGACGCCAATAATTACTCCAATTATGAAAAATTCTCTCGCCCTCCCGTCCCTACACCCGCCGCCCATCCCTTATTGCGACTACAATATTATTTTTGTACACATTCCGTTCGATATAATATAACAATACTAATAATTATAATGGTAATAATTAATCATCGGCTGCAACGGCGGACAACGTCCATTGTGAGTGGTATAATATAATATTATGATTTTGCCGCCAACATCCGCCCGGCGGTTCGCTCGTCCGCCCTCCCTCGTCGTCGTCGAAGACACCACTGCACCGCTCGCGCTTGCGTACATTAATGTACTTTCTTCTCGCCGTATTTAATGAATGATGCGATATCATTTTCTCGTTCCCCCCGGGAGAAAAAATACTTGAAATAAACAACGATAAAACAAAAACGAAAAATGAAAAAAGCGGCTTTCGTCATACATATAGTGTATGTATGTGCACACTGCAGCGAAGAAATAAATAATACATTATATTATTATACCATGTTATGTTAGAAGAAAGAAAATCGTCTCTCATTGTGTTCCGATCTACTGATTAACACACTCGCACACGCACAAGCCTGCAGACACGCTGCACATGCACACAAAACGTTACTACATCCGCGGCCGACGACAATCGTGTCATTGTACAAATCGAACACGAACACAATATGTATACATAGAGATTGGCCATTTTTTGTGATTAAGCGCATCCCGCAGAAACGTGGGGATCTATTGCATGGATCACAAACAGACGATATAATATTATGTAGTTGGTGTGTAACCGATAAGTAATAATATTATTGTATTGTCTAATGTCTTATAATATGAAGAAATATGGAGACGGTTCAAGGCCTCGCAGCCTCTCCCTCGGGTTTCTCGATTGTTTTGTTACTACTAAATTGTACATATTATTATAAAATGATATAATATAGAAAATATGTAAAACGCATACGGTGCTGCTGCAGATAAAGATGCAGGTGTATGCGGTGTTGGTATAGGTAAATCGATTTTAAAGAAAATCGCTCAATACACGACGTGCCGTACCCTGCAGGGTTATGAAACGGGGCGTCGGTGTTCGTATATTGTTTTGAACGTATATATAACAGAATTAAAAATTATTTCGACAACTCTGCATGCACCTGGGCCGGTTCTCGCGGGGAAAAAGGATCCACCGCCGATTGACGCGATCTCGAAATCGGGAAACCGCCAAATATAGTCATGTGTACGCGGCCTTACAAACTGCGGCACCGTGCGACGATATAGTACCACCTGTGTACAATATAATATAGGTACGCGGAGAAAAGAGCGAGCGGTCGGTGACTATACAGTAACAGCAGCACCGGCAGCAGCAGCCGGTCGGACGAACAGAACGGCGGCGGCGGCGGCGGCGATGTCGGCTCACATCAAAGGAAATTTAGATCTCCCGCTAACCCCGCGGACGCGGAGGCTAATAGAGGACCCCCCGGACCCCACGACACGCCCCCGCCCGGTGAACACACGCTGTCCGTCGTCTCATTACGCGTACACACACGCGCGTGCGCGCGCGCGCAATGTACAACTGACACACGAAAACCGAGAAAAACGCATCTGACACCACCGATGCAACGATCCACGTGATGACGTACACGAAAAAAAAAAACGATATTATTATTATTATACGCGATTGTCCGTGTACAATATTATAATACCTGAAAATTGATCAAATTGCGTACAGATTATACTATGGGCAGGTAATATTACGTAGGTATAACTGAATATTACGCGATTATTACGGCCCATTTATAAACATAAGACATTTGAAGCACCCAATATTATTGTTCAGGCCTTGACAGTTGACGTCTATAACCGATTTACCTATAATATAGTATAACATTATCATACTCTGCAGTCTGCGGCAGCTATATATTATTATATATTATATCGCAAGTCTGCTGTTTGGAAGTTTACATCGTAAAACTGCAACGTTGCACTCGGAGTTCGTGCTATTATTATTATAATACATAGGTATATATAATATTATTATAACGACATTGTTTTTTTCAAGTCATCAAATCCAAACGAAAAATATTATAAAGGTTATTATTAATTATTATGATACAATATAACATATCTATAATATACAGTACAAGAACTAGTTTCAATCCTTGATTGGGAATTTTGTATGTAAATTGTTCAATAAGCATCTCAGCTGTTGATTATATACCTATATATAATAACCGAAATTTCTATAGTAACAAAATTAGTTTTGGGTCATAACAATTAACGATGATTTATATTTTTTACCGTTTCATAATGCGTGTTACTACAAAATCTATAATGTTATCACATTTTGACACGGGGTTATCGATTTTTATCGTTCCCAACTATCGTTTACTCGGGTCGGGTTTTGTACTTATATTATTTTATATGATATATTTTTCGCATTTGAGTATTTTGGTGTTGGATCCTTTGGTCGAATACTAATATAACAGCATTATAACGTTGCCGTTTCGCGTGCGATGGTTCATAAAACGCACAGATCGTGTTTCAAATTAGTTGGAGTCCTCGGATACTATACGAATATATACGGTTTTGAAACAAAGTGTATAAATATTCGATTTTATTATAGTTTTAAAAATTATATTGTGAATCGCATACTCGTGTGTTTACTGCAGGGTGTTTAAAAACTACTGGAATTCGTATGCGTATATAATACTTTGGATAACACGTTTTTATAATTTTTAGAACACATAAAATACACGACGGATGATGCGGTTTTGATTAGGCACAACTCTCGTAATTCCTATAATGTAAGTACACGACATCGCAATAATATTTTTAGGAATTCACAATAAATCGAGTATCTATATGAAATTGCGGTCAGAAATCGTAGGTCGTCCAGGTTCACATCCGACTCGAGGCTGTAACGAATAATGACGACGACCGAGGAGACTATAATAATATAATCATTATCGTGTATATAATAATAGGCTCGTCGAAACAACAATTGCATTATGATATACACCACCGATCTACGTCAAAGTGCGTTTTTTGCGCCGCGGTAACTTATTGTAGTAAATATTACGCTGTGGCCCACGTGTATACATATGGTTTTTCGACTTTCTACCACGGTTGCCGGATTATAATAATAATAATAATAATAATAATAATAATAGTAATAGTATTAGTAATAATGATAATAATAATAACAATAATAATAATAATAATAATAATAATAATAACAACAATAATAAGTAGTAAAAAGGAAGAAGAGCGGCGGCGGCGGCGTTTGTGTGGCGTTGGCGCGTCGGATATATCTGTTATCTTATACATGCGTGAGGCGTGCATGTGTGTGTGTGTGTCGGCGGCGGCGCTTTTGATCCCGAGCGCGTTGCCTCTGGCCCGAAAACCGGTTGACAGCGTGTGTGTGTGTTGTGTTAGCGGGGCCGGTTGGATACTTTTATATATATATAATATGTGTATTATATACGACGGACGCGTATCTCCTCGGCCCCGGACATAATTTGTACCGTGACGCGCGGCCCGGCGGCGGCGGTTCACCGTAAAGATCTTTATATATTATATAGATCTTAACTTATAAATGTATATATACACGTGTGTGTGTGTGTGTGTTATTATAATAATAATGTGTATGATACGAGCGTGCGGTGCTGCTGGCGGGCGCGACAAGCGGATTGTCGTCAAGAGTGCCGCGCGCGCGCACTATCCCTACGCATGATGTATTTCATATTATCTATATAAGTCGCTTTTTAACCGTCATCGTCCGTGTCTCGTAATATATTATTATTACGTTATTTATTATTATTAATATTAGGTACAATGCCGCCCCTCTCGCGGCGCGTGTAAATGTTCGGTGAAAAACAGAGGCGAACGGATTTTTGGAGGGAAACTAACTCGCTTTTATAGATTCATCGTGACGCTTTGCGGTGGACGAAAAAACAGCATAAACGAGCTGCAGGCGATACGCACCACACGAGTGATGGAGCAGAGAAGGGGAGGGGAGAGAGAGGGAGAGAGCGAGCGAGTGCGCGTTGCACGCACTTCCGCCGTACGCCCGGAACCGGCGGCGCCCCGTCGCGGAGACGACGCCGCTGCCGACACTTTGATAATATGACGCTTCTCTTTCGCCCCCCCCCCCCCCCGTCCCTCCGGCGTATTACCGTTCCGTCACGACGTCCGCAGGATCTCTTTGAGACGCGCCAACGTTATTTTTAAAAAACAAAACCACTCTACATACCTAATAATAATAATATATTATATACGAGTGTTATACGCGTACACGTCGTCCCCATTTACCGGCTACGTACTATATAATGTTGTACGTCATACGTGATCAATAATTTACCGAGTTATTGACGATAATACGGTTGTAATAATAATAATAATAAAATCACAAGTATATAATATTATGGGCATTGTGTATAATAAGTAAAAGTATGCCATATCGCGGCGGCGCCGACTTCCCTCCTCGTCTATAAAAATGATTTACCTATATATTGTTTTTATATATTTAATACGTATAAAAAAAAATACCATTTCTCATAGGTACTCGTACTATAAAATATTAAAAACGATCGTATATTCTTATATATCGCTGCGATCAATTAATCAATTAATTAATGTTCGATATGATTCCAAAAGGCATTACATAAAACTAAATGCATTTCGATTTTATAAAAAATTATAAATAAACACGGTAAGAGAATTATATTAAAAAGACTAAATAGTATATAATATTACTAGTATAAGTAAGTAGGTAACTATATGTATTATGTGAAAGATCGTAATCATTTTTTTGGATGAACTTTCTCACGATTGTTTAAATTTTTGCACTAAATTATTTAATAATTTCTGTAAATAAAATGTTGTTTTTACATTATCATATAAATTTGTGACCCGTAGTGTATGTATAACAAATAATAATTTAATGTAAACAAACATACAATAATGTAATCTCCCAAGACTGACAGATTTTCAGATATATTAGTTAAAATAATTTATACTATGCTATCGACACTGGCAAGTTATACCTAACTAAAATTCGAATTGTGTAACTTTCGTATTACCATCTAGCAAGAGGACAATATATTTTTTTTATATGGAATAAATTAATAATATTTTGATAACATTCCATTACCTACTGTTTATTTTTTATATCTACCAACCTAATATTTCTAAATTAAGCTAAAATATTAGCAATTTATAAGTAAATGCATAAATGTATTATTTGACAATGAGATTTAATAAAATTAAGTTAAATACGACCAATAACGTTGTTTTTTTCAATTATAATTGAGTAAAAAGCACTGTTAAATAAAAATAAAAATAGGATTGAAACCTACATTACAATTTTTAAAAGTTATATAAATAATATATACCTAATATGTATACATGACATAGTATGTCTAGAATAGTATGAAATATAGGAATTTGTACGTCTAATATTATATCAAAATATTATCCAATGACCAAAATATACTTTCACAAATTAAGTTGTTAAAAAACATACACATACAATTACTTTAGTAGATACTAGATATATATACATGTATATTTTTCTCTATACCCAAAATTATAAAGAATTCAAAATCAAAATAGAAACAATATTAATATTTTAAATAAAACTATCAGTAATCAATTTGTACGACATCTATTTATTGCACTAGTTTGGAAAAATCATAAATAACACATATCTACTTTCATAATATAGTATGAGCATAAAAAAATTAAGTTGTCATTTTGAAAAATATTTTTATTTAAACAGAAGAATATTTTTACTGTTGATAAAATATTCTTGTACAATGCAGGTATGAAAAATTATATAAGTACAATTTTTAATAATTTGTTAGCCGATAATTCTGACATTTTATGTCATCGCGTGCATAACATAAAATAATAATATACTTACAGATAAAATTAACAGTAAAAAGCATAATTATTATGATTGCTAGTAATTTTATTGTTAACGTTTTAACAATGTATAACGAATAAGCATATTTTGGTACGATTGTCGGTTCTTTTTTCTTGTAATTGAAACAAATTTATAATTTCGGAACATATTATCATAATTAAAGTTTTTAAAACCACCGTTGTAGTATAAAAATTGCTAATAAACAATCAAGTATAGAATATCAACAGAACACATAATAGCTGCATGCATTTATTATTTAAATATATCGTTCTGTTCTTAAAGAATGAATACAGACTAAAGTCAAAAATTAAAAACAATCCCGAAGAAAAAAATATTTTAATCTTATATTTATAGATTACCCATATAAATTATTTCTTACAACACCTATGCCTATCTTAGGTTGGAAAGTTATTAACGTCGACCACCATCCTATTCACTGTTCTAGAACGATTAAAAAATTAAAACCTAATCAAATTCACATAGTTCCCTCAAAATCTAAAGCCTATATAACTTATTGCAGCTAATCGATCTCATGGAAACGTTTACTATATAATTATGTAGGTATTTATGTCATGTCACGATAGGGCAAGTATATAATATATGTAATATTTTTTATAAGGTTAATTTCTTACTTGTGTGATATCCATGTGAAAGCGATGGTTCTCATTTAAGCATCCGAAAAACAGGCACGTGCTTGTGGCGTGTCGCAACGGTCAGACGTAGTTGAAAATCGAAATATCTTCGGAATGAAAGAAAATAAAAAAAAAAACCGTAAACGGCGCACTATTGTTATCGTACAAAATAATATTAAATCAAAGTTGACAACTGTGTACGCGTCGCAAGTCGCCGAATATAAATGTGAAAAAAAAAATAATAATGCAAGTAATAATAATAATATTATTATTAAGTGTACGCGTGCAGTCAGCCGTAAAGAATAAGACAAAGTGAGAAGAGTAGCGGCCGGTGTATTCAAATATGATATTATATTATATTAACAGTAATGTAATATGACGGATGGGTCGTAAACGCCAGCGGACCACTGGAACACGCGGACGTCTGGTTCGAACTGGTATACCGCGCGCGAGTGATCATATGGGCGCGCGGAGTCTGCACACGAGACTTACCCCCTCCCCACCACGATCGGCGTCGTGTTGCGGCGTCGGCGTCGGCGGCAAATCCCTCTATTCATATATGCCTATATAATATATTATATTATTATAGTGATATTGTACGTGTAAGTAGGTATAGATGTAATAATAATACAAAATATTCTATAGGTATATATTTACAAACACACACACACGCACACATACACAACAAAAGACCTAACCCTGCGAACCGATTGCATTCACCGTCGTTAATATAATACTAGGGCTAGGGGGGTTGTCGGAGTAGATATATGATATTTGCAAGTGACTATGAAATTTTTAATTTAACTAATATTTCTAGTTTCAAAAAATTCACTTTTTCAAAAATGTGACATATAGCTGAGCTCCACGTGGAGTAATTTACTCTACAATCGTTCAATAACGTCTTCTTCAGAATCTATAATATCGGATATTTTTTTGTTTGTAACTATGTATATACAAAAAATGATTTTAACTTATCTTCACTAACTAGTTTAAGTAACTTATAAAATTGAAAATTTCGGAAACCATCTATTATTAAAATAAATATCTAAGCAAGTGTAATATGCAAGTACTCAAGTAACTGAAATAATTAATCCATTATTTTAAAAACCTACTTTATTCGAAGATTTCATTGACACCAAATAATTAATATCTTATTAATATTGTCTATATAATGTTATGATATTATTATCAATAGATATAGTAATATCTTTGTTAATTTTTTTTTTGTAGTTAAGTTGTGTAAGTTTTAGGGTGAGCGCTTGAATCATTTATAAATAGATCGTAATTGATTAATTTGTTCGATTAGATAGTAGGTAGGTACTAGGTGCAATAGGTACTTACATATTATGTTGGCTGTATTAATAAAATGTGATTTTATGAAGCAACATTTTTTGTTATAAAATATTAATAAAGTGGTCAAACGAAGACCAGTCTTATCTACACTTGGTAGGAGGTGGCCGCCTTAGATACGGATTTATCTTCAGTGAGCAAAATGCTGTTATTTTAGGGTTTAATGGGCTATTGGGCTCGTACAATAATAATATTTATACTATATTCCGTTTCCACGTGGTTTTAGATATTTCGACGGCATCATTTAATTCCACAATCGGCCACATAATTTTGCACAATATTCTTTGTCATTGCAACGGCATTAAATCAACAGTAACCAAAAATAGATTAAGGTATTCTTTTGTATAGGTGAATAAAAAATAAAATACATTTCAATAATATCGGTTAAGCACTTCCATTTTTGTTCATTACTATATGAAAAAGTTATTTAGGTTCAATTTAGTCATATAATAACACTAAATCATATACAGACATAACGTAAGGTGTAGGTACTCCAAGGCAAGCCTGGGCATAAACGAGTTAAAAAGTTAAAGTTAAGTTAAAAGTTAAGTTAATTTTAACTTATTAACTTAACTTTTTAAAATTTAATTTTCATTAACTTAATTTTTAACTTAACTTATTTTTATTGAAATTAACTTAATAAATAACGAGTTACTTTCAATCAAATTCAAGTTAAGTTAATTTATAAATAATAAAATAATAAATAGGTATAATAAAATTATTATTATTAACCATTTACTAGAATAGGAAATTAGAAATATAGTTAAATTTATTTATTGTTCGAATAAGCAGAATTCTTCAAGAAAAATACATATAGCAATAGCCATATAGGTATATATTATATTATAATATAATATATATAGGTAATAATATAATATGTATAAAGATATACCATACCATACCCATTACCCAGTATGGACTGGGCATACTGCGACATACGGGCGTATTGTAATGATAACATTATAACAATAATAATAATTTATAAATACTAATAATTAGTATAATAATAATATATTGTCATATTGATATAGATTATAGATACAAATCACTAATCAGTAATCACAAATGTACAATTCTCAAGAACATATTAATGATATTATTATAAAATATTTTCGCCATAAATAACTAAAATAAGTTATTTTTAAATTAAAACCAATTGGGTTATGTTCATATATATATTTTATATTTCAAATGTTTATATTTATAAACAGCCAATATTGTATATAGACATAACATAGCTTTCTTGGGTTCACTAATTCACATTTCACTTTTAGTTCACGGCTCCTATCAGCACGCAAGAATAGAATATTCTATATAAAAAACGCTTACATCCAATCTCATACAGCAATTCCTTCTTCAGCTCATGTGGGACGTTTATTCAGCGCCGGAGGTCAGTTATTTAGGGTAATACGGAATTGGTTCCCGGGGTAAATTAAGTATACGAATTGGTTCCCGAAAAAAAGTACTTATCAGTATACAATTGTCCGAATTAGTTCCCAAACAAAAATTTATCGACAAAAATATTATAAAATAGAAATACGGCCAAATTTTGAACTTACAATTCGTTAAAAATGTACGTTGTAAATTCATAGCACATTAATTTATATTAGGTACTTATTTGGCTATTTTATTATGACTTATTATGATAGGTAGGTACATTATTGCAGTTAGGAAAAAATATTATTATACACTTGTATTCTATTGCAAGCACAAATATTGTTACTGACAAATACGTAATACGTTTGAGTATGTACTGTGTAGAGTATAATAATATTATATTATGTATAATATAGACTGAGCAACATTTTTAACCATACCTAAGTATTCTAGACAGTCCTAATAATCTGTATAAAATGAAAATTGTTGCTGGTTGAATATAATATTTTAATAGTTTGAAAAGTTAATTTAACAAATTTGTGTTTTCATGAAAGCATGTTGGAAGTGGGAACTAATTCGTACGTTACCTATAGACAACCCATGAGAACCAACTCGTATGTTACCTGTAGACAACCCAGGAACCAATTCGACAATTGGGAACCAACTCGTAGTCGTCCGTTATTTAATAAGCGAAGAGGTTCAATGGCGGATAAAAACTTTGAGATGACTCTTTTGCTAAAATGTAATAAATATTTTACTGAAGTATAAAGTCCGTTCCCTGAAATAGTATTCAGAGTTTAATATTATTTAATTAAGTCATTCCTAAATAGTAAATAGTAAATACCATGTTATTTTTATTTAATAATTTAAAAAAAATGTTAATGGTATTAATACCTATCTGTATTAATATTTATTTGTATTAATAAATCAAAAGATTGTATTTATTTCGGCATTTTGTATGCTTTTGGTACCTACTACATAATTATATTCATCAGTACCTATAATAATTTAATTCTATGTATAGAAAAGCTATTGGCTATTTCCTGTGTTCAATAATATTTATGATTTTTATGATTTTATACCATATTACTGGGTATATAATATAGATATTTAAAAAAAAAAAAATAACTTAACTTAAGTTATTAAGTTAATTGAAAATGTTCATATAACTTTTAACTTAACTGAGTTAAAAAAAAAATCAGGTTAACTATTAACTTTAAACTTTTTTAAAAGTTTTCCATCAACTTAACTTAACTCAGTTAAATATTTTCATTAACTTGCCCAGGCTTGCTCCAAGGTATACAACAATATTTGGTAATTACAAAACTTAAGTTTTACTGACAAAATATACAAAGTCATGCAATGAAAAATAATTTAGTAATGACAGCTCAACTTCTTCTAGTGCTTTTCTCTTCTCCAGTATACTTTAAAGAGTTAAAAAAATAACCAAAAAGAGAAATTTTGATGTTTGCTTAAAGTTTAATAAAAAAATTATAACATTTGTCTGAAAATATTTATGTCCTTAATATCATTTTTATGAGATTTTTTTAAATATATTGCAAATCCATAATCTATTCCAAGAAAATCAAGAAAATCATTCTTTTATTTGGAAAAATTGATTTTTTTTACGGTTCTTTGAATTTAATTGACGGCTGGTTAAAATATATAAATAATTGTCTATACAAAAATTATTTAAAATGTAATTTACGGATGTGATTAGTAAAATGTTCATTGATAAATCGTTTTGTTGTTTCAGTTGGATTTTTCGGTATAAAATTCTTTCCAGCAGTCATTATCTTGAAGAAATGAATTTCGCACATTATTGTATTCATACTTGTATGCGATAAATGAATAATATTTTATTGTAACTAGATAATATTGTATGCAAATTGATCTTTTCCTGTTCGTCAAAAAATATTAAATTATTTTTTTATGTTTGTAATATCTGTAGATCACCTGATTACGTTTAAATGTCAAGTACTGAATAGTGAATGATAATTATTGTTATGCCAATGATCGTAATGACAATTATTGTTATCCAACTGTGTTGAAACAAAACTATATAATATTGCGCGTTAAAAATATTTAGTATAATTATTATACTTTAGTTAAAATATATAGGTACCTATGTATTTATAATGTTAAATTATGTATGGCTACTGCATCGAGAATACTTATTATTCTTATCTATCTCGATGGGCTACTGACGTCTACAATTGTGTACTGTTCCTAAACTGTACAGTGTACCTACACTATTACAGTATTACTGATATTGTACATACTTACATTATATTGCATCTTGAAAAGTTAACTAAATTTAAGTGAAAGTAGTTCAGTAATCGATAAATATTTAATATATTGGAAAAACTCAAAAACCCCAACTCAAGATTCAACCAATTTAATAAAACAAATTAAAATTTTTATGAGGAATTATTAAAAAACTCAAAAATATGGGAACAAGTGTTATACATAAGATAGATAAGATTATGAGTCTAATCAGAACTTATTTAATATCACACATATACACAGCAATGCTTTGTTATAGGAGAACCTGATGTAAGGCGAGACACCTATTATTTTGTAATAAAACTCATCATTTAGATATTAAATTAAAGTTAAAGTTAAAGTTCCTAAGTTTTACAATTATTGTTCACTTTAAATCAGAGTTGATAAAAAAATGGTTTATTAAAAAAAAAACGGTTTTAATCGATTAAAATATGTTTTAAATCATGATTTAATCGAGTTTAAAACAAAATATGGAATTTATTATGTACAATTATTGAGTAAGTACACTGTACTTTTACAAGCGTTTAAAACGCAATGTTTTAAACATCTCAACTCTGCTTTGAATGATTTAAATTGCGTTAATCGTAATAAAAAATTATTTCAAAAAAATTTAATTTGTTCCATCTTATAGTATCTCATATCCACATATTTTGGTAAATACAATGAGCCAGAAAGATTTTACATAGAGTTGGGACAAGCGCAAATATTTTTTTAAGAAAATAAAAGTTGTAGGTAATTTAATAATAATGACCGATATATCAATAACGCATGTATACGACGACTAGTAATGGAATCAAATTTATAGGGAGGGACCAATGAAGTACACAAAGAATAAATTATTTAATTAAGTAGATAAGTACCTAATAAGTTATTAATTATGTTAATAATAACATATTATTAGTTATCACGCATTATAATATGACATTAACAAGTAGGTTTCAAATCGATATAACCTCCTGATATACAAGTGGTCAGATTCGATTTATCACTGTAAACAAGCCGAATAGCGTATTCGACTTACAAACAACACTATTTATGAGCATTTAAAAGTAGGCTCGATACATTATATACGCAATTACACGATTGTTCGATTTCAAGTGCATTAAAAGACATAAATTTAGATATATATGTAGTATACGATATAAATATTGCTTATTGATTTTAGCACAATAGACATTTACTATGCAGTTTAAAAAGTGCCACTTCAATAATTTTTTTTTTGTTTACTTTTGAAACGTTGGTTTTAGTTAAAAGGGTTTTTGCTTTTAAAATGATTGCATTGTTCGCTTTAAATGATGTTTGTTTATGACAACGGAACCCGAGTCCTAAATAAGCACTTTGGTCGCATTAATTTATACACTGAATACCAAATATTTTTTTTGGACTTAAATACAGAAGACCTAAAACGTACGTACGATACATATTTTATATATCTATAGTAAATACATAAATATTGAATAAAAGACCAACCTATCTATTCTGTATTTGCTCTTTATGGGCTCCTATAGGTACCTACCATTCAAGTTACCCACTCTGTTCAAACTTTGCTTGTGTAGCTCTGATTTCCCCGGATTAAAACACTGGCCGCATCTGCTCACCCTTTCAACATGTAGTATCCAAGTTTTTTACCCCACAAGCCCATTGCAGTTGCTATGCATTTCTATAAAGTTTGAAATAGCGTGGGTCATTTGTTGATTTATGTCAGTCGGTTGTCGAGGAATTAAATTGTTGTTACACGTTATGGTTTTAAAATATTTTAAGACCTAACCTATTTAGTTTATCTATAATATATTAATAAATATAATATGTAAATGTCTATGAATAAATTTGTTAACATACCTACATTTTCAAAAATTATATGGTTGTAAGATTGTTATATTTTACTGGACTAAATTAAAAAACCAAAATTTTTTTGATACAATTTAAACATTTCATCAATCATGTTTAATACATTACTATACTTTCTTTGACAAATTCAACTAGCTCAAACAATATGCCATTGTTTAAACTGTTAGCACGAGATACACCCAATTCTATACAAAACCATATGACCAAACATATCGAACGACCTCATCTCCTTCTCAAAGAGACCGGGCAGGAGAAAAAACAATATGCTTATAATGTTATATTATGACTACTAAAATATTTATTTTGCCGTGAAGTGTATTTAACTAAAAACGGTAAAATTAAACTATCTAATACATCATATAACAATACATGGAATTGATTATGAAATTATTTTGAATCAACGGTCGTTATATGTTGTTATAATAGTAATACCAACATATTATTATTCTAAATATTTACTATTATACATATATAATCATTGATATTATTATCTTGTTAAATCTATGCGTGTTAGTTATTTGTATTAATTATTTAAATTGTAAAATCATAATGTGTAACTGTTGTATAGGGCTCCGCCCGTTAATAAATAATAAATAAATAAAACTAAATAAATAAATACTACAGATATTATGCTTTAAACGCAAATTTAATTAAAATAGAACTAAAATGAAACCTAGATACAAGTGTTTAATGATCACATTTAAATTATAATATAAATTCATTGCATCAAGTATCATTTATTGATTTATTATTGACATTTTAACAGGTGATTTTCTAAGAAAATTTAAATATTTTGTAGTTAGGTAGGTAAAAATTTGAGTAATTTATTGTTGATGTTCTATAGTAATCAATCAAAAATGTTATTGTGAAATACTAAAAAAAAACTTACGAGTACATTTTGGTAAGTGACAAGTGTAAGTAGTTAAGTTGGAAAAAGTTTAGGAAACTTACCTACGCATCAGCTGCATAAATCGTATACCTAATAAATATAATAATATATAGGTACAAAATGTTTTAATTTTAATGTTTACGGTCATTCACAAATGTTTTAAGATATTTTAGATAAGTTTGATGAATATACGATAGGTACATAATTACATTTATTATTATCATTTATATTATCATTATTTACAGACAAATGTCGTAAAAAATTTAGATTTTTAGAGACAGTTCATTTTTCCTTTACTCTCTACAATTGTTGTATTTTAGATCTTTGTAAATATTTTATCGACTTTTTCCATAGTACTTATTGTAAATATTGCATTGAGTTACATCATCGCTCTGCAGATATATAACAATTAATATATATATATATATATTGCAGTATATTTGTGGGGTAATATCTATATACTCTACAGTCCTACAGGTAGGGTGAACCTATTTAAAACGTCATCGTTATTAATAATGTATTAGCGATATCATCGATATACGATGAATGTTTGAAACGGCTTAAATATGATTATTGTACCTATACGCATAATCTATCTCGCGATTGTACATATTACATTATGCATTTTGGTGACGGTGCGACAGTGATAAATAATATATTTATATATATATTAATTTATTATATTGATACACTGCCGCATCGGCGACGGCCGTTTAATATAATATACAACAAGAATATATTCCTCCCATTCGTCAACTGCAGCAGGAAACCGCACGTTCCAGAGATTAAACTCGTAAGTTTATTTAACTCCGAGAGTCGCGTACAAAAGACTGACAAAACTTAGCACTTTATTGTATATAAAGCATATAAATGTATATACAATAATAATATATACGCCCGTGGTACGTGATGACTGATGGTAGATTAAATTTTGCGCGCTCGAGTTAGATAATACAATAACATGATGAATGCGTGACAGTTTTTAGTACATAACGGGAAAAAGTATAACATATAGAAATCGGGGCCTATATAAATTTCACCGAAATAATAATATATCGAGATTATGGTTTGAGTCGGTAGATGAAATAAAAATAGCTCACCACTGTATGTATGGCATAAAAGGCTTGCCGCGTGCACTATATATATGATATATAGGCATATGGCTGTCAGTGAAATGTATTATATTTTGTTGCAAGGTTTTTATCAAAGACTGGACACAAAAACCGGAGCGGCCCTGGTTTTCATATGAAAAAAAAAAAATAGGACGACAAAATATTTAAGGGGATGGCCCTGCAGTGTACGCCATCACTGCTGCAGGATAAATAATAATATATTATGATATAGTCTCTGAAGCGGTGTATCCCATTGGGAATTTATAAGTAGGTATAATACAGCAAGTGTGAGCGATTACATACGATGTACCTACTACCTATTATAATATATTGTAGTAGTGTTGACAATAAAAAGAAAAAAGGACTTATCCTTATTTTAGACACGGAGCGGCAATGAATGTACTGGTTTTACAAAGATCTGTGTGATTTTCATTTTATTATTATTTTTGTTATTACTTTTTTTTTGTGTCTGAATACACTCTTTATAATAGGAAAATCCGATCTTCAACATTGAAGGAGATTTATAGTAGAGAATTAAGTCTTCTTGGTACTATAGAGTGTTAAAAGTAGACATTTCCCTAGTACTTTTCAAATCAGGCACGGACCGAAGGATGGAAAGGGGCACACCCCCCAAATACCAAAAGGTTTGTATAATAAGATATTGTGTGTTTCGATTATTTTCGTAATTCATCACATCTAGAGTATTATAAAATAACGAAAATAAAATAATATAATTATATTGTTTTGTGACTATTATATGTAGTGTTTTATTATAGCTATTTTCGTTAAATAGTCAATCTTGAGCCCCCCCTCCCCCTTGAAACATTACTGGATCTACCGCTGTTTCAAATTACTCTGCAAAACCAGTTTCCAACCTATTTATCGATTTTTTTCGTTGTAGTTGAAAAATGAATAACTAACTACCTATTCATGTAGACTGTAGAGACTTGAAATTTTCTGCATTTCCACCAAACATTTAAATTATCATTTACTATAGACACAAAATAATTTTCAAAATATTTTGGTTTTTTGCAATATTTGTGAATATTTGAAGTTTTTGAAATTCTTAGTTCTTCACAATTTTTCTAACAATTAAAATTTATCGAAAAAACGTAAAAATTTTTATTAAATAGAGTTTCAGTTATATTGTTGACAAAATTCGTTGAAATCGCGATTTATTTTATACCTTTATGCATAATATTATTAAGATTGATTAAATCTAACTTTCTTCGCTCAGAATCGTTTTTCATCGTATACAATGAATTATCATTAAATTCAAATTTAATACATACATAACAGTGACCTACTCAAGGTCTCGACCTATAGCAGAGCGACTTGTTTCGTTTTTTTTTAAATATTATAACAGTACCTATACCGTTCAGTGTTTATTGTTTGACTGTACCCACGACGTATAGTTTTAAAGAAATTTGATGACACATTTTTCTAAATAATATAATAATAATTTTTCATATAAACCAACATATTGTACCAAGCTACTATGTATTTTGAATAGGTAGTTTAATCATCAGAATTAAAGTTTCAATAAGAAAACGACATGTAAATTACGTTTTTCTTTCTATTATTATTGCGTTCTTTATGTCTATAAAATTATAAAAAAAAATCCAGTTCATGTAGTAGGTATAGTAGCTTAGAGTTTATTTTTCGGACGATTTATTATTTATGGCTCGTTATTAATTTTTATTACAGTCATAATAAAAAAAAAAATTGAAAACCAAAATATATTCAATATTGGTATTATATGGGTTATATATTATATAACATAATATTATAATTTATAACCAATACTTTTAATTGAACTTATTTGTAATCAATCATTGTGAAAATCTATATACATATAAATGTAGCATGTTATATGATATAGTAAACAAATCTGAGAAATGTTTACAACCGCCTTATACCATTCGACGACGAGCATAATATATTATAACAATACTGGTACTAAACTACTAACCAAAGCCGGTAATTCAATTCACGGCTTGTGTATAATATCATGCGCCTATTGAGAGCTTGTTGAGGTATATATTATTATTATTATTTATTTGTTATTATATATGAGCTACACGTTTATATTAGAATATGCGTCTCTAAAACTTGGTCATCTGTACAACATAACTTATTGGTAATTGAGAGTCGAGACCCGTTGGGAAAAAAAAAACCAAAAATCATAATACCAAATCGTCGATGATGCAATGACGTATATACACTATACAGAATATACTGACGACCGACCATATACATATATATTATATATATAAAACAGTCGCTTTCGCGGCAAAAGAATCACCGCGCTTTTTCTTCACGCGTACCTACCTGCCAGCCTATACCTTATATACCCACACGTAATACTATATTATGTATACCGTACCTATATACACCATATTACAGTAATATTTATCGTTTTGTTTTGTCGTCATAAAGCGCACTGCGTTACGACGACGAGGGACAGGTGAATAAGACCGGCGTCGTTTCCCGCGCGGCACGCATATAACATTCGAACTGGGTAGATGTGTATAATATATATATATATGTATTATGATGAAAAAATCCGATACGCGCGGGGAAAAAAAAACATCACACAGGGCCTAAACACAAAAGGTAAATCGAGAGGATGGTCTAAAGAATATTTTAAGATTATTACCTGTCCCGTATTCCACGTCTCTTTGTCGGCCCGTCCGCAGCATATGCCGTCTCGTCCCCGGCACTCACCGGTAGTTAATAAAATAAATAACCCGATGACGACACTAATCCCGCAGAGAGAAGAGTGCGGCCTTTCTGGAAATAGAAGAACAATTATTATACGATTACGATCTCTTATAGTCATTGCACGCGGATTATAATAATACATTAAATACCCCTTTTGAAAGGAAAAAAAAACAGACGCATGCACGCATTCGTACTATATATATATATATATGTATATATTATACATTATACACGTTGTAAATATATTATATAGGTTCATGTTTATATTATAATATATAGGTATATGTATATTATAAATCATTGGCAAATGTGGTCGGTGGTCGACACGAAGACCGTCTCCTAATCAAATATATTATGCCGATCGTCGATATAGCAGCAGCAGCTCGTCTACCGATGCCGTTAAACGATTTCACGTGGGCGCTTCATACTGCATGTAATTGACAATTGTATTATAATTCATAACCTATACTTATAGTAATTTGTATATTGTTATTTAATACGAATGAAAGAAATACTAGGTGTTCATTCGTCCAGCGCACTTCCCAGGGAAATCCGACGTAGTAGACACAGATTGGAGGGTGCAATATTTTTCTTCGAAGAAAATTCAATCCGTAGCATAAATGTCGTATAATTTTGTCCATAGAAGGTACGCTTTTTACGAATTATTTTTTTTCACAAAATTCAACACAATTCGTACAATACTTTTTTATATAACTCCATAATAGTATAAATTCTATCGTTGAGGCATCATTTCCGAATTATATCTATACGCATAAAAGTTACCTAGTTCTACATTATTACCTATTATTTTTATTTATATTTTATTCGAGAATGAGTTTCAGCTGATCCGCAAGTGTTAAAATTACTTTTGTATTTTTAAGATAAATTGGAAGTCAATAATTATTTTCATTTTTTTATTTTAGTCAAATTATTTAGTAAGAAGTGTGTAATATTTTCGTTTGTTTGGTGATGTCAGTTCACAACGAATCATGCTGTAGTTGTCGGGGTAAGTCGAATTGTTGTGTACCTACTTGATTACATGAGTAGCTGTGCGTTCGATGAATTTTATTTTTATTTGTCTCTAGACGACCACAATTTGAAAATATTTTTTCTTCTTTATTCATTAAGTGCCCGAGAGAAATGTGTATGATCTATTCTGAGTCGATTTATTATTACTTCGTTTTTTTTTCTGTTAAATGATGGTGATTACTGGCTGGAACCGATTTTTGTAGTACATTTGATTTTTCTTAATTTATTGTTCATTATTATTATTACTATTCGAACGTAATGAAATTTACAGCACTAAAATCTCGTCCCTAATTATTTTCCCATTTTGTTTTAATTGTATGTCACAAATCACAATGCACCTGCCTATGATGCCCATGGGTCCGTAGGTCCGCTTATGAGTGGCAATTAAAAGAAACGGACAAAAAGTAATTACCCATTAACATAGCGTAGAATAATTATTGTTATTATATTTGTTTTCAGTTAGCTGACGTTAATTTTGTAATGTATAATAGTCAATTAAAAATTATTAATATTATTGTCATTATATTGTATTTTTTTTTCTCAAAGACCGTAAAAACAATTATTTTTAACAATAAAGTATACCTTTGATATTTATAACGGCCCCGAAAAATAATTAAAGCTATAATATACTATTGGGGAATGTCTTTCATGACATAATTCCATATATAATTCCATATATAATATTATACCTTTTTTGGTTATTACAGTTTTTATGTGCACAGTGTACACCTTCTGAATGTAAATCTTAATAAATATTATATTTATGACTGCATAACAAATATTAATTGTGATTTCTTATCAATAAACGAGATACGTGCTATTGGCTTAATATACACATAGGTAGGCACCTGTTACAAAATAACATTATTGTATTTCTTTATATTTACAAGATTCGTTATAATAGATACTTATATATTATACAGTTCAGACAATAAAACCAAATGATTTCTTAAGACATTTAAAATTATTTAGTTGGAATAGTATGTAATTAATTTTTATTATACAATATATTTTAAGGCTTTAGCTTACAAATATCTACAAAAACGCTTTAAAACGAACCATACCATAAACGGGACATATACAGGACGTCGCCGCAAATGCTACACTGAGATATTTTCGAGTAACGATTAACTTCGGTAGCCAACTATTGAAGGGATCGCTGAACATTTTAAGAAATAGTGGTTATTACTCACTAGGAGGGAAATAGCTGAGATAAGATTTTATAGCACTTAGAAGCGTATAAATATTATATGCATTATAATATTTTAAATAATATGGGTAACCATTGCTTTATATGCGTAAATAATATGCAATAAAAATGATAAATAAACAACACATTGTCTGGAATGTTTAGATCATTGACAATTAATTAATATTCTCGGTGGAGGTGAATGGTGATTCAGATTAATACTAACTAATTACGTTATACTTTAGAGAGTTGAAATTTATCGAAGAATTAGAAAAAAAGCCGAGGTATACACATTTATAGAAGCTAAAAGGAGACAAAGCGAAAGCAGGATGCACGAATTACCACCATATTTTGAGCTCTAATGAAAAAATAAATCAACCCTTTGAATTTAAGAAATTAATCAATATTCTAACTAAAAGCATCGAGTTGCTTACAAAAGAACGTTGCAAGGGCGTACAAAATGTTGAAGAATAATTGAAATGAGATATATTATGTCAAAATGAAATATAAATAAGTGCTCAATTACCCTAATTGAGTACATCTAACCATCTAGCTACTCTTAAAAAATATGTGCATTAAACACACGTAGGCATGTAATGACATTAATTACATTATTATTTACTTAAATTTAACTTGTAAATAAAAATATATATAATAATAAATATTACATATTAAGTGATGTATGATAGTTAAATTGTATTAACTTATACTATGTACTTATATATCGACTAATATGAAAATATATTGATTAATCAGTATTGTAAAATTGAAAGATAATAAACGAATTATTTATATTTTATACTAAAAATTTGTATTTAATTATAATACTGTCAAGAAAAAAAATAATAATGATAATAATTTTGATATAAGTAATTGACAAGCACAAAATGTTTAGTTGCATTTAAAAAAAAGTTGGGCAAGTAGGCACTACTCTTATGTACAGTAATGGATGTGTTAAATTTGAATTTAATGATATATCTATCGTTGTATACGAAAAACGATTCTGAGGGGAGACCTATCACTTAATATATATTTCCTGATATTATATTTTTTGGTATCGTTTTATTAAAGTAATTTATTTTACTTTAAGTATAATAGTATATACTATTATATTATTATTATTCAATTATTAAAATACATAATATATATTTATTTCATATATATTATTGTCATTAGGTATTATGACCTATGTTACTAAAAGAAATATGTATGTTGAATATACCAAAAAAAAGTGTTTAAGTCCGGAAAATAGTACATAATTGCATACAAAATAACAATTGTTCCAGAAACTATAATTATTATGATATTTTAACATGTATGGGGTAATGGGTAATTCATGAGGCTAAAAAAAACAAACATTTTATAATACATAACAGTATAAACAGAAACAATCCAAAAACATTTGAAAATTTGAAATATCTATAAATAGAACAAAAAGAGCCAAAATATTTTTAATTAATATCATGTCTAGAAAATACTAAGAAAATACCTAAAAGGATCGAAGTACTTTATATATCCTGTACATAGACACTTTATTGTTATAAAATCAATACATTAATTGCTCCATGCTCACAGAATCTAAATTATAAATTTCAATTAAAATATAATTATTATACCTACATTCTACACTATATATTAAAGATTCGTTTTCATTTATTTTAACTCTGTATATTATTATAATAAAATATAATGTTTTGACTTTTGGCCGTATATTTTGTTAGTTTGAATGTTTATATATGTATTATATATTATATATTATATTATATTATATTATAGTATTATATTATATATTTGTATATGAACGTTTGGTTAAAATTTTTGACTAGGTTATTATTTTTTGTTATCCTGCGACGAATAATTTCAACTGAACAATGAAGAGTCAAAAAAACGAAATGACTATAACACGGCGACTTCAGGATAGTATTACTAGTCAAACTGCGAAGAGGACAATATGACATCAGATGTGCCCCTGATGAATAACTCACCGAGAATTTCGCGAAACGGGGTTGACATTGAAAAAGAGAAAGATTTGGTTCAAAGCCTTTGGTTGACGCCGTCTCATTTCGAGTTCTTAGAAACACTGGCCGAAACTGTACGATCGGCGGCTGTATATATGTAGAGCACAGAACTTGTCTACTGCAAAAACGATGATAATAGAGGATGTTGCAGATTTCCGGCAATTGTCATCGGTTCGTTTGGGACAGTTCCAGTCATCATGTGCGGGATTAAAGGTGGCGTTTGGTGACGACATAACTCCAGACAGGATAGCCGATATTGACGGCGACGGACTGGAAGCCGTGAGCAACCACAGAACGTGCTTAAGTCGCATCTGTCGTTATTGGGGAGACAACTACTTATTGAGATTGTGCCGTTGTTGTGGCTAGGACTGAATTTAAAAATTATCAATAAATTCACTTTAGTTACCATTTACCACGCGTTTTTCTAATTTTTTTTTTTAAAACATGTATTTTAACGAGTTCGAACGATGGTGCAAAAAAATTAATTTGCAAAAAACATTATTTTGGAAGTTTTAGATATCTTTCAGAAGTTTGCGATTTTATATTTTTACGCATCCGCACATTTATATATTTCGAGATCCTACAAATAAAAGTTATTAATCAATAATAATAATAATGAATATCGAACGAAAATATTATATCTTATTGTATAATTTATATAATATAGGCACGTGTTACCTAGGTAACGTATAATTTTTTCATTTTAATGTAGGTGCTCGACAATATTTTTTAAAATATAAAGTTTGTAGGTATGAATTTTAAATACATAACATACCGAAAAAGGTACAAAAATGAGAATGATATGGCAATTATAGATGAGCTAGACTGGCGGTGATTAGTTACGACTTAACGGATGCTAAAATTAGGCATCGATCCAAAATATCTGTGTATATTCTGTGTGTCATTGATATAACTATTATTACCTATTTAATATTTCTGATGTCTGACCTGTGTTATCATAAATATTTTCAAAATATGTATTAAATTCATTAAATTTGTTCAATATATTTTTGTGTAAAAAATAAAAATACTTATTTACAAAACACTTGTTTATTCAATTGCAGACTGGTATAAAAAAAAAAAAAAAAAAATTCAAACGTAATTATTCTACAATAATGTGTTTAATTAAAATGCAAATCCGTTGTTTTAAAAGTGTTGTCGCTGTATTTTATATTTTAATTATATTTTGAAAAAGTGTAGAAAGAAAACAAGATCTATAGAGTACTCGTGCATACCCAATATGTATATTATCGTTATTTTTGACAACCTTACAGAGCCGTGTCAAGCAATTCCGCGCCCCGGGGCAATTCACGCCCCTTCCCTACAATTTGGGCCCCCAGGTAGCATATTAAGTGCAAATAAAGGCGCCCCTTACTTTTACAAAACTAAGGCGCCCGGGGGCAATTGCCCCCATATTTTGACTCTGCAACCTTAGCTATACAAATTGAACTCTAAAGCTTAAGTGTTTATAAAAAAAATCTTGACTATGTATTTTTAATCACCGTATAGTCTATAATACTCATAAATTATATTATTATCTTGTATACAGTATTTAACCTATTTTTAATAAAAAATTATAATTTAATCAACTGTGAATAATAAAAATAAAATATAACATAATATTGTGGTTGCCGCCAGAGTACTATATAGCGGAAAAATACCGACTGCCTATACTAAATACTGGATTTTGAAATATTAAACACCTATTTTAATAATATTCTCTAGACCTATAATAGTGCAAACTGCAAATAATTTGAATTAAGTTCTGAAGTATTCATATGCGATATGCCTTTATTTAGAATAGAATGAACATTGTGTATCATTGTATTAAAAATGCAATGAACCGCAGAAAATGCGTTTAAATATTTATGACACTTTGATCTGTATATTATACATTATACTTATGCTCAATCCAGATTTTTTTTTAAATTACATTTTTTTTTAATGTTATTCGTGTTTCCTACAAACGCCTAATTGTTTGTTAATGAGAAAAGATAGAATTCAAACATTTAATTATTTATAGACACGTCGTGTAGAGCACAATGTTCAAATTAATTAAACTTTTTTTTCTAGTAATACGTATGGTATTCAATTATTTCGTACCAATGAACAAATTAGAAACTTTTACTTACTCTCTTATATTTTACTAAAGTAAATCTAGTAGACGAAATGCGTAAAACCTAATAATATACATAGGTAGGTAGAAAAATATACATCAGAAAAATTGGACCGGTGCTATTATTTAATTGATTTATCATAAAATTTAATATATAATAAATATTATATGTATACATATTACATATAGTTGCATACGTAAAAATAACCACACAGAGATTGAATAATTCATGATGACAAAATTAAATCTTATTACCTAGAAAAAATTTTTTTTTTCGTATTATATGCCTAACAGTAAAATATATTTTTGTATACAATTTATTTTGGTATCATTTGAAATTTGAATGATGATCCTAAAAAAATCATAAGGGTTGAGTTAAAAAAACAACGTTTTGTCATAAAGTTAAAATTATTTTTATAATGTATTTATATATGCACTTTTATATAATATAATAGCTGTCCCAACCTAAATTACCCGTATCGAAAATAATTTTTTTTTTATAAATATATTTTTTTTAAAAAACACAAAAAATGTCTCCCTTTTGGAAAAAATATAAGATCAATATTTATGTCTTATGGCAGGCCTTAAAACATATTATTGATTTTATGTCCTGATCTTTAGTTTTAACCAATATATTTTTCATTTATGCAATTTAGAGAAACAACAGATTATACTTATTGAAAGGGATGAAGGGGGTGAAATTAAACTCCTTAATTCATACTTTGAATGACACCAAGTTACGGTTCCATTTTCAAATTTCTAGCACCACGTGAAATCCACCAAAAACCGTTGCATTTTTTTTTACTCCCAGACATAAGACATACAGCGTATATTAATGTAAAAAAATTTGGATTATGCCATATTTTTACTTATTATTATTATATAGCATTATAATATATTAATATGCAACCATTTAAATAAAAAAAACATATAATTTTTTTGTGAGTTAAAAAAAAATCGTATGATGATTGATGACGTTATCTACGATTTAGCTACCTCTAGGGATTATATAAATAAGCTGTAAATACCCTCTAAGTCTTAAAAAATCTATGGATATAACTTTTATTGAAATACGGCAAGTAGTTTTTGAGTCCACTGACTTCAAATAAATTAACATCCATTTTTTGCTGAACAACCCGACTTCGTCACTGAAAAAGTATAAAATATAGTGCTATCTTGGTTTTATTTACCTCAGACCTCAGTTCACGGTCAAATCGTCGTCGGTGTACCTCACTTTTTGAACTAATTCTACTGAGATAGATAGGATATAGCACTTGGTATAAATTGAAAGTTGTTCAAACTACGAGTATACTATAAACTTTCCTGATATCTCTAAGAACAATTTGAAATTTTCACGAAATCGGTCAAGTATAGTTTTTGAATATATAAGCTACAAACAAACATTCAACTTTGATATTTGTTTTTTTAAAATGTAGGCACTGTATAAAGTTGTATTATAATTTTCCTATAAAGATATAATTTCTTTATTCTACGCCATAAAGGGATGATGTGATGCATGCTTTATATCTTATCTGTAAGATTTAACCAATTTCAACTATTTTTTCAATAAATGTTTAAAATCTCAAAATTCTTGTGCCGAACCTCTACTCCGGGTAACTTTTCCAATTTTTTAGTTATGATAAAAAAAAAATGGGCCAAAGCCGTAATCGGGCCGTTTTCAAGTGATTCCCAACGAACAGCAAATAATTTTATTTTAATTTATAAGTATTTTATTTTATGTAATCAATGGTAATCTGTATAACAGATGGCGATTAATGAAAATCTACCTATAATAATATATAATATCATAGTAATAATATTTATATATTATTTAACCAGCTGAATATTCCGTAGTTTCTGTCATACATTCTACATTCATTTGTGGAAAATAACACGTTACGACATAGAAATTACTTTTAAAAAGTAATTTTGTTACAATTGCATTAATTTAAATAAAATATTATGAAATTACTATAGCGTTGCTGCAAAACTAATTTCGTTACAGTAATTTGTAATTTTCGTTATACGTTACAACCCAACACTGACAATTTAATGGTAATAACGGTTCCAACTTAATGGATTAATTAATTTAATTTAACATTTTACGATCGGGAATTGGTAACGTATTTAACAAAATACATGCATAAGTATTTTGTTAAATACGTTTATAATAAACCATTAAAAACTTATAAGTATAATATTATTGTATTGAAAATAATTACCCATTTGCCCCGTGCTCAAAATTCATGGCACCCATTTTCAATACCTATTTTGTAAACATAATATATACTATACATATAGCATAGCGGAACGTGATAGCTAACATTTTTTTTCACCACCTGTAGGGGCTATAATAAAATTTATTTTTATTTTTCTCTACCGAGCCGTCATAGTATATCATTTTTGATGAGTGATGACGAATGTAGTGTGAAGAATCCAATAAATCTATACACAAAACTTTAGTGTAATTTGTGGAAACTTAAGGGATTAAATACCAATGAAACTAACAACTAAATATTTTTTTTTAAATTCTTATTTTAAAAGTATTTAAGTAGGTACGGGTATAATATGCAATTGCAATTTGCAACTACTGTTTCTTATAAGTATCTATTATAATAAGCTAAATAAAATTACCTTATAATAAGCTATGATCTTTTAATCAAAAATCAAACACATACACAATAATACAATAGCTTTAGAACGATAAACAATAAACACTTCATATATTTACTTACTATGATACTAAAATATCAATATCATTGCGATTTGTTTAGTACATAATTTTTCAGATTAATGGTCTCTTTACATAGAAAAATTCAATTGTTTATTCATTTAATCTGAGCTAAATTTGACGCTCAAAATTACTCACATGTGCCTCCACACCTGTCTATACACAATGAAATTTTAAAAATATTTAGATTTATTATACTACGGTCATAGTCACATTGATCTAAGGTACGCCGGTATTGATACTTAGAACTTTAAAGTTTTTGGAAAAAATAAGTTAAACATATTGTATTAATATATCTAGATAGATAAATAGTTTAATTATATTATTACAAATAAATGAAGATATTTTATGATATTTAAAAACAGTGACTGACTGCTAACACACTGTTTTTCCTCAAAATAATTTTTTTGCATGCCATGATAGATTATTTAATTCCAATTTAACACATTTATTACAGTGATATGCAGTCTCAAATCTCAATGTAGATAGGGACATAGGGTGTTATGTTCAAAATCTACTAATAAGTAGAGCAATTTCCCTGGTTTTGTTGAAATTAAGTATAATTGTTTACAGTAAAAGTAAATAATATTAAATATTAAAATAATATAATATTTATATATGGTTTTCATATCATTATGCCACGACGAGTATCTATTAACGTAATAATATTTTTAATACATAAAAATATATAAAATCCCACAACTCACATAGACGCAATAGATTTTATATTAATTATTATACGATCGGTGACTCATACGAGGATATATTTTATACTATGCACTATAAACTATAGATAATGTAGTTCAAAAGGATCTGTTTTAGGTACTCTGTTATTTTTAATAGGATTGAGAATTGAGCTATTATAAAATTTCAATGTCATTATAATACAGGCTTTTCTTTTGATATTTAAATTTTTCGGACAACAGTTATAAGCACTTAAAATTTTTATATTTTTATAAGGTTAAAAATTACACGGGGTCCTTATAATTTTATTACCTTTAAATTTGATAAAAGCTCAATTCACTGTGATTTTAAAAATTACAGAGTAAACATTTTTATACTGTTATATTGAGGTTCTTCTGAAGGTGAAATTTGCAACGTTATGCATTAACAAGACTGATGACATCACGCGCGGGTACGACGTCATCTTAAGGACGACTGCGACGGTAATGATATTTGTTTTCCGTTTGTTTTAATGCCACCGGATTTTTTTTTCAATTTATGTATAAAATCTGATTTTTTCCTATATTTTTTTTCGAATTATTTTGAGTTCATGATAATTCGAAAATGGAAGGATATAAACAATGAGCACATATACTCCCAATATCACTCCCCGATAAAGGGCACGCCGATGTTCCTTAGATTTAGTATTTTAGTGCTGCGCTTCAATTCTTTGTGAACGTCTACACCGTACAACTCTGGTGGCTACGGATTTATCACGAGGTTTCTGTTTTTCGACGGCACCGTCGTCGGCGTCTTATGTACATAAAATATTATATCGAGTGTATAATCATAATTAATCGTCCCACGTTTTATGGTTTTATTATTATAGCGATCCATACCCTACAAGACAACATTTATATATTATAAGTACCTATAATACTACCGTGATAATGATCAACGCGCGGGTGCAACGATCGAAATTAATTTTAATACTCGACCGTCAAACGAGACGTTTTGAATTACGAAACGTTATGTACAACAATAATAATATATACGATTATGCGTCCGTTTATAAATCATTTAATGCCCAGACATGGCTGTAATAAGGGCCTATAATAAGGATAATAATTTCAAAGTACACAAACATGCCGACGATACCTATTTGTAGTTAATATTTAATTTAAAATGTCATTAGGCATGAATGCTTGATAGAAAGTAATTGAAAGAAAACTGATAAAAAAAACAACAAAAAGCCGCTGTTATTGGAATTAAAAGAATACTAGACATTTTTTATTTTTTTTATTAAGCTCTGACATCATTACCTTTTCTTATGCTATTTTTTATGTGATCTTACAACGGAGAGTAAAAAATAAATAGGTTTTTAATACACTGTACTTTTACTGTATAATTACAGCCGAAAAAACAGTACCCACTATTTGTATTAAATATATTTCTCTAGTTTGGTTCTCCTAAGAAATGAAATGACGTTTACTGGTTGGCAATCAACATACAAAAACGATTCTAGATTGTTTTAATTTGTATTTTTTTTTTTTTTTATTATAATTACATAGTAAATTCAATATTTATATATTTTTTTTATGAACAATAAGGAAATGGTTTTGTAATATCTATCAATATATAATATATTGTTTTGTTTTATAATGCATACTGTAATCGCCGGAAATAGACTTACGTTACTTTATATTTTGTATATTAAATAGATATCTACATGCATGTTAAAATAATTATAATATTATATAAAATATTAAAACAATTTTTGCCACACAAAGATGATAACGCCATAACGGTGTACTTGACGTGAAGCGAGTTTTAACAAAATTAAAAAAGCACTTGTTTTGCAAGCATTTTTTTTATATCAGAGAATTTTCTTTTATTCTTCCTTTTTTTTATAACCCTTAAAATGATATAATGTGTAACTAGTGCGAATTGTAAGCATTTCTAAAAGTTAAGTATAACTTCGAACATTTTATAAAAGAATAATGACATAATTATACAAAAACGCGAAGTTTTGTTTTTAAATAAATATTCTACTGCGTTGTTAGAGGGTTTGTCAGGATCAATGATCTTGTGAATAAATAGTGGACATTGAAAACACAAAACAAAAAATTACATTAAAATGGTTTGTACCTAACTGTCATCGAGGCGTTGTGCCAATCACCGAAGGACTTAATACTATTAGCAATCCTATATAAATTAAAAAAAAAACTCATATACCTAGAATTTTGGTCTCGAGTTGACCCGACACTCGAATCAGTCAAAAACTGAACAAAATAATATATTGGATATTAGCGTTCCCTAACCACCCGTTAATCTAATTTGAAACTGAACGTCGAAGGACAATTACCTACCGTTAACTGATGAAATGTCAAAAATGCGGTCTTAATACCGAGTCCCGCTCAGAATCGTTTTTTAGTACCAAAATTTATTATTGCTTTTAAATTTATTATCACAACACACAACTATATATGTAATAAATACTAACTTCTTAAAAATGGATCCATCTGAATGGAACACACAAAATGACTACATTCAAAGTCAACTAACAATTAGATCACTTAAAGTTGTAAATGATACAGCGGAACGTGGAGTGAAGCTAATGGAAGAATTCAATGATAAAATAACAAAAAATGAAGACCAAAAACAATTTTTATTGAAAGTTAGTAGTTTCTATAAGTAATAAGTATTGAAAGTATAACTATAGTTCTTATAAATTGTGTCTAAATAAATAATTAATACTTGAATTGCATTTTAAATGATTTCAGACAGTGCAAAATTATCGTCGTAAATACCCAGGACATAGCCGAGAATAATTGAAAACGCCTTATATATAAATAATTAAATAATGAATTTAATCACTAAGTACTTAATTTAATAATAGTTTTAAGAAATGATTATACAATACAATAAACATTTAGGTATAAAATAATCTATTTGATTTATCTATTATTATTATAAAGTAATATTATGTTTATTAATAAAATAAAATAATAATTACGTAGTATTTAGTTCTTCGTGGTGGTAAAAAAAAAGAGTTATTTAATAAAATATTTCATAAACCCTACTGCAAAAACAAAGTTATTGGTCTAATGCAAATTTTACTTATAAATTTATTTCTAGAAAATTATATTTTAAACATTTTTTATATAAAAGACTTTATCGTAATTTCAACCACACGTCAAATATATTAGAATAACAATAGAAAAATCAAATTTTCCAATAAGTATGAAATCGGGTTATTTAACGAATTCTCGGAAAATAAAGGATTTACAAGAAATTTTGTAAGAACATTTCTTGTAGGTAATATAATATTCTATAATTAAAGTTCTATACATTTTTATGTGGGACTTATAGTTTTCGTTTAAAATTTGAAAAACAGAAAATTAACCCTCATTAGTCATTTTTCAACCCTTTTGCGGCACGTGAAGGGGGTGAGATATCATCACAAAATTTAACCTAAATTACTATCTTATAGTAATAAACAAAATGGACTGGTGCTTGATAAAAAATATTTAAATTTTTTTTTCATCACCTATATATAAGGACCACCCTAATATGTATACATATATTTATTATATCGTGCAACACCAGATCTCACTCATCTCAGTACCCTGACTGGATTTATTTATTAAAATAATTGTAGTATTTATACAAACGCTCGATTTTACTAATCTACTCAGAACCCAAAATCCAAATGTATACGCGCAAAGCCTTGGAATTCATCCAATACCTCAAGGTGAAATATAATACGCTTTCGAAAAATAGTAAATAACCCTCGTAATACTATCTGTCTGTTTGAAGTGCCAAGAAAAAAAAAATCTCTAGCCATAATAAAAGGTCCGATTCGGATATGATGAACGAGCTTCGCATTTGCCGACAGTCGATTATTCTGCTATAGAGACTCGAAATAATCGTCAATCGTGTCGAATCGAGAAGTGCGGTAGATATTATATTGTATGGGGTTTTCTCAAAATAGATATATATATATATATATTATATATACATAATATATATATGTAGGTACCTAATATTATATATAGACGATACATGTTCATTGTATAACAAATGCCGAAAAACGTTTTGTAATGCATCGAAGTATATATTTGTTACAGCTACATCAATGTTTCCAGCCAAGTGATATTATAAGTATATTATAGTATGTTTCGGATCTTTGTAAATTTTTTAAAATATTCTTATACATTTTAATATGCCTATTATTTATTATAGTTATTAGTCAAACATACGGTTATGGCATGTTATTAAATAAAGTGTATGTATAATAATATATTAAATTTCAGAAAAGTTCTGTATCACAAAACCCATATATTTATGTTTAATTTTTAAATTATTAAATGTTGATCGTATTTTCATCATAGACTGATCTCAAAGATTAAGATTTTAAATATAAACAGTTAAATCTAAACTAATCTAACATCATTTATATCATTGCGATTGTGATAGGTATATAGATAAAACGTAAGGTTCAAATTAAAATATATAATCACAAAGACCGCGTATATATACTATACAGTATACACATTCAAGTATTGAAGTAGGTAAATAACAATATTTAAACTGTTTAAAGTAATTTTGTATAGTACCTACATAACTATACGTGGTTATATGTGGTGTGTGTTTCCAGGTTAATTTTATTAATTACAACCGTCGGGGCATAGATGCGTATCGTGTATATAAAATAAAATAAAAAATCCTTTTTTTTTTACACGACCGCTAACGTTTGATATAAAATTAAAATAAAATTATACGGACGACTTGTGACGCGCACAGCATTATCATATCATTATAATACGTACTATATATTATTATTCGGTTGTCACCGCGCTCGCGTCTGTCGGGCTGCTGCAGCAGTCGTCGTTAATATTGTCCGAGAGAAAGACGGAGCGCTTTATACAAGTGTGCGGCGGGCTGAGGGTTTGAGATCTTTTGAAATTTTCGTCTCTTCTTACATAGCCCACTCTCGCTTTATCCGACCGTCTGACTGCGTGTACCTATATAGACGGCGGGATTCGTCGCACCGCACCGCATGTCGTCGAGGGCCGCTGGGTGGTCCGAGAGACGGCGAGCCTATCTCTACAAGGATATTTTCCCGAAAGGGAAGAATAAAAATAAATAAATATAGAATAAAATAAATACGTCAAGATACGATCGTTCCCGTCTAGCGGGAGGTAGCCGCCGTCGCCGCCGCCGCCGCCAACGACGACGCCGACGGTATTTTTTTTCCCTCTGAAAAATGTGAAAACGTTACCATTATATAGTCATAACTCGAGCGAGCGAGCGCGCGCGCGCCGCTCGCTCAAAGGACCGGGGCCGTCGAGTATTCGGACGAGAGTAATCGGTTCTCGATCCCGACAGGACGAGAAAAAAAAAAAGGAGAGAAAATCCCACGTGTGAGAGACGCGTGTTTTTCGTATAGTCGTCGTTCCGGTGCAGCATCCGACGTGCGGCCGTGTAACATAATAATAATAATAATATATATATTATATATATATACATAGATTCTAATATATCGAAAAAATCGCCCAAGCATAATAATATTATACACGTACGAGTTCACACACACACGCTCGCGTTGAGGTAATGCACGACATGCGGTTATCTATATATTATATCGATAAAACGTTTTCCGGCTCGACAAAAGGACGTGTCGGCGTTATTGATGGCATCGCATGTATATAATATGTATATCATCATAGCGTCACTGCAGCTCCGACGCGTACATAATATAATGCGTATGTATGTATATAATAAAATAACATCCTATATATATATATATTACTATATCGTCGCGTCCTTTGACGTGCGTTATATTATTATCGTACACATATATCGCATTACCTACGACTGTGTGCCCATATATACCCGCGCAACAATAATATAATATAATATGTGTTGTGCCTCGTCTGTATATATGCGTATACGAGTGTATGTATGTGTGTATGAGTGTATTATATTATAGGTAACTATTCCCAACTAAATATTCTGTCCGTTTGCAACGCTGCAGCAGTATGCATGATATACGTATAATAATAATAATATAACGTTTTATACGATTGTCCGCGCGAGTATTGTAAGACGAGGAGGAGCTACAGGCATGCTCAAGTGCGCCCGCGAGGTCCGAGGAGTTGTATTGCCGGCACAGGATTTCATCCCTTTGATGTGAAATTTAGCGCAAATATTTGCTCAAATGTTGTTAAACATCGCCCTCCGACGACGACGATGGTGACACTCTTCTTTTTTCCGCAGTCTTTTGTGCAGGGCCACCGCCGTTTATATTGTATTGTCGTTACAAAATACCACCCACGTCACTTAGATGACTTTTGCGTTATTATATTATTATTATTATTATTAAAAAGAATAGAGGACGACGACGTGACTGCTGTGGAATATGCAATAATAATAATAACAATGATTATATACGATCCTTTTTTTCCGACGAATTTTTGGGGGACGGCGTTTTTTCGGTCTCCGATCAATTTTGTTCGGTAGACAATTTCCGCGAAAAAGACTTGCTCGCCGAGCGACCCACCATAATAGTAATAATAATAATGTCATATCAAAGCCGACGCTCACGCACCGACAGAGGGGATGACTCTGTGCTGCACGTTTTCGCAATAATTCGATTTTCGTATAATATAATAAACGATTGAACCACGAGAGACGGTTTATAATATTATATAATACTACTCGTACATATACGCATACGGCTGTTATAATAAGCGCATCGTATAATATTATTGTGTATTATTGTGTATTATATTATAATATTATATATAATGCGCATTATTGTGACAATAAATCTGTAACAATGTTATTGTCGTTTTCGTTTGAAAGTCACCGCGGACGACGGAAAAAATATAATATACATAATATTACACCGGCAACAGGCACCGGTACGGTAATCCTTGCGACCTGTTTATAGTTTATACTTTATACACTTTATAGTTTTATACGGCGTTAGCCGCGAATAGTGGATACAGCGTATTATAATACGTCGGCCGGCCGGACAGCTGAAATCCTTGGTTCGAGTTCCGTCATCATCAACCGGACAGACAATCTTTGTTTATAATACATAGTCGAAATTGAAAAGAGGTAAAACATCGTTTCGAGCGATATTATTTATTCGGTGTGACGATGATATGCCTAATTTGAATTTACCTAGGTAACTCGACCTCAAGGAAATAAAAGAAAATGTAGTTATCAAGTTTTTCGAGTTAATTGAGGTTCGAGTCATCACGACTTCGCTGCACTATAATAACGCTATTGTTTGTAATGATTATATAATAATAAATTAGAGAATATTATATTTTATCAAAAATTATACCATTAACGTTATGAAATTTGGTCGCCCGTCCTAACAAAATATAAAGCGTCAAAACCATGTACATAGCTTATAACACTGCAATAACTGTTGTTATTTTATGCTAGCTTATCATATTTCAATAAATTATTAGGTATAATAACGATGACGTCGATGAAAAAAAAATGCTGAATACACGATTAATTGTACTAAAATTTAGTAAAAAATGTACGTAATATTTTGCGATTAAGTTTTATAAATAAAATTAGTAGTGCAAATAAGAGTTATGCCTGAATGTGGTGTGCGTTAAAACATTGAGAATTTATTGCGTGCCTTTTTAGAATCGAAGATGTTTTGTTTAAATCAAACATCCATATTACAATAATATCAAATTAATATGATACGGAGATAACGATGCCGATGAAAAACAATAACCTCTAACAATAATATATTATATTATATTATGTATTATGATTGATTATTTTGTAGTTCGTGTTAATCACGTAAAATATGAATTGGTACGCAATATTACAATGATGTAAAATGCATATTATTTTTAAATTTCGAAATTTAGATATTGTACTGACTTGTTTAATACACGTTTAAAGTTTTAACAATATAATTTTATAGGTTAAATAATTATAACTAGAGTAGGTACGTTTTTATGTTTTTCGTCTAAGAATTTAAATATTACGCTATATCAATAATAAAATAATGACTAGATAGTATTTATTTGATGAGAAACATAAGATATATAAGAACAACTTTGTCGTCACATTATATATAAACTCCAGAAACTTAAATTAAATAATGCTACTCGTACTATACTATTTTTTCAATTATATAAATGTTCATGGGTCATGGGTATCAGGCGGTGATCCGTGTAATCACTTTGATACGGAATGTATAACGGTGATAAATTACATACATTGTATTTTCTAATTATATCTAAGAAACTTGGATAAAAAATATATTTTCAATTTATTACTTAAGTTTTCATAACAGAATATGACAAGGTATGTGAAAATTGTACCTATTTATAATATTATACATGTTATACACATTAAATTTATAATATTAAGTTTAACCATTCTATATACTATCTTCTCCTCTCACTTGACTTCGGCTATTCTTTAAACAATTTTTTGAAATAGTATAAAACCCATAAAAATGCATAAATCATAATTAGAAGATATCGATTATATTTTCTTGTAAAAGTCCAATATAGGACAACGATTTGCAGACGACTACAATAGTACAATGTATATCGAGGGTCGAACCTAAATGTGTACAATATTGTCGATATTGCAGTACCCTAATGATTCATTCCATACGAAATATAATGTATTGTATTATGTTTATGCACATTATTATTGATTCGGAATAGGTGATGAGGTTTGTAGGAAAAAAAAAATTATACGTTATAATATATGGGACGTGTGTGACATTGTGCGTATGGCGTATATAGCTAAATACCTATAATCTTATATTACCTTACTGTAATACCGTTATATTAATATATGTATATAATATATACCTAGGTATACCGGGATCGGGGACTTCTATAATGCTACATGCAACCACTGCCGCTGCCTTTATTCACATAACACCGCGCGCGGTCTTTTGGCGCAGCCGCAGCGCAGACGCCTGCGATAGCGATTACTTGCGTGTTAAGTACAATTCCACGCGTTTACGTGGAAAAAAAAACGATATTATTACAAGTGACTCCAAAGCTAGATAGTGTGCGCGGTAACAATAAAATAAATTGCACGTCCCGACAACAACAAAGGCATACCACGCTGCACCGTGTCGTGTCATCTAATTTTTTTTTCTACTAAATAAAAAAATAAAATTTCGACGCGTTCGCCGTATTCGCATTCCGCACCCCACCTGGAGATTTCAATTCCAATCGCGCGCGAGCTGGTAACACATTCACAGGCACACATACACAAACATACACACGCACACACACATACGCACACATACACACGAATACACACGCGAACCCTTATATATTATTATATATATATAGTTATTGTATACGCCTATACTGTCGCCACTGAATAACCTCTGATGGTACCGGCGGCAGCCACTTCGTCGTCGGACGTTTGAATTCCACTGGAAAGAAATTTCAAATACCTAACTTTGTGATGTTTATAAAAACGGTCGCCGTGACATTTACGTGTTAATTCGTCGGGGGGCGGGTGGTAGAATCTCGTAGGTATATTATATTATTATATGTATCTACCTATATTTCGATTTATAGATGGTATTTTTAAAATTGCAAATAAATGTTTTTGACGTCAACCGCGTCGCGCAATATGCATTTTTGTATACTATAATATGTATAATAGTAATACTATTTTCGTTTCAATATAATAAAATAACAATAATATACTTATTATTACTACTCGCGTGAGTATATTATACAAACTCACGATTTATCACTTACACCTCGACAAGTGATACTGTGACAACACCCAAAAGAGTCTCGAATAGACAAAATAGGAAACAGGACAAAAATAGTTATAACTATTATAAAGTAGGTTATTGTATATTATATATTATTATATTATAGCACATTGTAGGTCCTCGACAGTGTTCAGCGCACGTGGAAATATTTCGTTAAAAGTTCGATTCAGTATTGCGATTGTGCAAATCATGTATATAGTAGGTATATTGTAATATAATGTACCTATATAGTGTTAACATGTTTATCATAGGAAGGTAGGAAGTTTTGATTTTTGTTGTTAGATTTGATCTATAACAACCAATCACACCAGGCCAATACGCTTCTACATTGTTTATGAAACAATACACAAAGTAAAATATAAAACATACAATACATTTATCAAGGAACGAGCAATCACTGTAAATATAATATCAGAATGGCCAAAGGGGTTTATCTAAAAATGTCACCATCCCTTCAAGAATGAAGATCTAGTTACGTCTGAATACATTACGCTCCGTGTTATTCATCGTTCATCAGTGCTGTTTCATTGCGTTGTTTCAATAGATTATTATTTATGAGCATTTAACGTTGAGAGGGGTGGAGTGGTACACTGAAAATTCACTGGGTCCTGAGTATATAATTAATTTCCCCCCTCACAACTCACCACTCTTGTTCTTATCTTAGCTTTAAAATGCTTATAAATAATAAACTATTGAAACAACGCAATGAAAAAGCACTGATAAATAATGCGTTACTTCTTTGGATATCCATAGAGATATCAGCTACTATAAACATTTTCAGAAAAATATTTTACCTACCTATAATATATTATACATTTATATTTACATCGTGTACGGACTTGTTAAAATAAATCATGATTACCATTTCAAAAAGTATAACCCCTATTGAATTTTGTTGAATTTTGTTGAAATTTAAATGTTATTATTTCCTTATAAAAATGGTTATAAATTATAATAAATATATCTATAGCAATCAGTCATATTATGTACAAATATATTCAATTTTCATGCTTTATATTATAAAATATATGAATAAATCACGATGATAGCATCATATATTATTATATCCTCTAAGTATTGTGCTTATGCATGCTTACTGATACTGCATGTATAGTAACATTAGATTATGTGGCTACAACACGTTTTGGCATTTTATCCCAAATTGCTACACGTTTGGGCACTCTATATCCCTAAAAAGATACCACGTTTGGACACTAAAATGTAAAATGTATATACCTTTGTTCAAAAAGCATTTAAAATATGTACATACATGCATACATATACATCAAAATAATATAAGTACAAATAAAATAAATAATAATGTAGCTACAAAGTGTTATAAAATACGTAAGTTATTTACATAATATGTAGGTAATGTACTGTAGGTAATGTACTTACGACTTACCTATATATTACATATAGGTAAGTATATACTGTATATCTGTATATACCTTTAGGCTTTAATCCAACGCGACGGTAGTGGTAAAAAAAAAGTAAAAAAAAAAAATCGGAGCGGTCACTACCGTCGCGTTGGATTAAAGCCTAAAGGTATATAAAGGTTATTTTATTTTATAAAACTTGACTTTCATTATTTTGATTAATATATTACTATTTTTATTTAACACGAGTATAAATAACTTACGTATTTTATAACACTTTGTATTATTATTTATTTTATTAATTGTACTTATATTATTTTGATTATTTTAAAAAATAAATAGTAACTTACACTTTATAAAACTTTTTACCTATATTATATTATTATTTATTTTATTTTATTTGTATATATAGTATATATATTATGCATGTATGTACATATTTTATATACTTTTTAAACAAATGTGTATACATTTTACATTTCAGTGCCCAAACGTGGTATTTTTTTAGGGATATAGAGTGCCCAAACGTTGTGTGGATTTTGAATACTAAACAGGTAAAAATGCCAAACGTGCTGCACCGAGATTATGTACAATCTAGATTATATACCTACAGAATATTTAAATACCATCGTTTCATAGACAAACTAGTATTACCTACGTCTTTTGTATAAACAAACATTTGAGATTTATTTCAGGTCTTTCAATACATCCAATATTTATCTTTCTTATAATGTCCGATCATTCTTATGTATGTTCACAATGTTACTTGTTGAACTGCACCTTCGTGACGCTATTAAATAACTAAATAATCGGCTACTTATCGTATAAAAAAATATAGTAATTTGATGATGAATAAATAATATATTGTATAAGTATATCTAAAATATGGTAACAAAATTTATTTTTTATAGGAAATTAATATTTTCATAACATTAGTTTATCTATAATTTTGGTGCCCAATTAATCGTAGGTACAAATCTAAATTCGATGTTTTCATATAAATCCCTAATAAAATAAAATATCTAATAACGATTTTTACCACTTAGATTACTGTCCACGCACATAAAAGGTAGATACTGATTGACCAAAGTAAACATAATTATAACATAATATTTATTTTTAAGGGACCTAGGTAGTAGGTATAGATAACATGCAATAATTCTCGAGGTATGAATAAATCAACAAATAACCTTTAAAATAGTTTGTTAATTTTAATAAATTTGCCAGTAGACTTCAAAAGTTCAGTGTAGCTATGAAACAATATTTGAGTAAAATAAGTTTTTCCGTTTATACGATGGTTACAGTTTGAAAGAAAGATACCCGAATAGTAATTGAATCCAAGTTGATTTGTATATTTTATATTCATATAGATACGGTAAACCAATATCCAACTGTCATATTATTAGAATAATAATAAAACAAATAATATCAAATTGAAAAGTATATTTCAATATGGTATAATGTTAGATAATAAAACTGTGGTTGACGCTTAAAAAAAATATATTTATAAGTTTATAATAACTGGATTTATGAGTATACAATAATAATATAACGTAATCAGATTTTTTGAGTGAATAACACATTTGACGGCGCTGTCAATAGTATTACCTAACCATTCGAAATACGGAGCAAATTATTATGAAATAAATTATATATTTTATTAATTCTATAATACAGGTGAAATTGAATAAGTGGTTTACAGTAGATATTTTAAATATTTAATAAAATTTAATGATAAATATTTATAAGTTTAAATCTAGAATATTTTATATAAATGTTTTTTTTTTATATTGATGATTTCATCATTGCAGAATAGCGGATATTATAATAAATACATAATATATGATTAATGAACATATACCATTAAAACATAAAATTATGATAAAATTAGTTAAACACATTCCAAATAATTAAAATATTCATAAATTCGTTTCTCCAAACTATACTTTCATGAAATTTAATTAATTCGATTTCTTGATTATCAATATTTAAGCACTCAAAACAAGCAAGTTCATCAAATTTAATTATAATATGTGAGTTTATTAAGAATATTAAAGTTGATTTTAAACGATAAAACTAAGAAAATCTGTTAGAAATCCATTCCAAGGAATTTATTAATATAATAAACAATAAAGTTCGATACATAATTTGGCTGATTATGAATTATGATGTATTAATAAGTGTTTGTTCATATTATATGAAAAGTATTTTAAATTTTCATTACAAAATCCTATGATGTTTTTAATCGTTTTTTTAAAACTGTTTTGCTTCGACCTCGAAGTTTTTTTTACCTAATAAGAAATATCATTAAAATATATAAAAATTCATCAAATTATCCAACCAGTTTAATTTCTGTTAGCTTCAGATAATTTTGAGGTATATTTTGTGTAAAAACTAATTCATTTTTTCTATAATAATTCAACAAATTGACGAAGAATTTGTCTGTGGCTTAACCTTAAAAGGAGGCCAGATTATTACGATTTGACTTCATTCAACACTTTGGTAAATCATTTGTTGTTACGAGAGTTTAAAATTTAAATTTACGACTCCTATAATACTTTACCATTACTATTAGAAGTGATTTCGTTTTTATTTTTTTATTTCGTTATTATCTTTTGCACACAATGCTTTTTGGTGAATAAATGTATAATAAAATGCAAATTTATTATAGGATGCGGAATTTGAACGGTGCATAATAATCATTATAAAAGAATATATTATAATACCATTGAAAAGAGGGTAGGCCGGTAGGGTAAACGTTTTATAGGGTTAATATTACACCACCAATAATATGGGGATAAAGATTCGACTGGTACACTGCGAAACGCGTAGTGTGCTAACGCTAACTTACTTATTTATTTATTATACGAACAAGATTGTTACTTGTTAATGTACGGATGGTTTGGATGCAAGTGATTTAATCAAACATTTTATATTCACCTAAAAAAAATATTTTTTTTTAAGGTGAGTGTCGCTGGCATATAAACTGTAGCCTACTCAGTAGAATACATATAGACCCATATTTAAATACGAAATACCTTTAAAATTGTCTCTAGTGGTTCAAGATTTCGTAAAATGCATCAGTTTTGTTTCAAAAACATACAATTAATCAAAACGATTCTGAGCGAAGACTATTATTGTGAATAAAGTAATTTATATATGTATAACCTGTTTACGTGGGACCTTGTTTTAAATTTTTAATCCTTAGCTATAGCTCTTAAAGTTAAACATTTTATACATTTTGTCAAAATTCAAACTTTAAATGTTTATAAAAAAAAAATGTGGTTATGTGTTTTTAATATTTTTAACTACTATTGTAACAATGTATTGTTACAATGTAGCCTTGTATTACATTTTCAAGCTTTTTACCCAACGAATACAATTTTATTGACATTCATATGAAAAAAAAAATTAAAATTATTGGAAACTGAATATGTCAGTAAACAGTTCAAAACAAACTAAAATATTTTGAAAATTTTATCAAGCACCTATAGCAAATGTTAATATAATCATTTAGTGAAAGTTTCATTTTTTTAAGGTACTAAAATCGAAATTGTCGAAAACCAATTTTGAGTAAAAATTCTCGTTATTCCCGGCGCTTTTGTAAATAAGTGTAAATTTTAAATGTTGACCTCCCCAAAGCACTAACTACATTCACTTTGCCATCGAACAAGATACTGAAGTTGAAAACCGTAGCGTTATTTCCACTATTTATCATGTACACAGACACACAAAAAAAAATAATGAAATAAAAAAAACCCACGTCATTGTAAAATTAATACATTCATCGCTCCACTCATCAGAATCTTAAATGAAGTTCATTATTTTCATACTATAATATTATATTTGTTCGATACCATAATTAGGTAAATATTAAAAGCAATAAATTGCGAACGTAACATTGAGATAAAGTCGAATATCGGTCGGTGTCACCGAACCGAGTCACGTTATCTTCAGTTTACGTTTTGCCTTCGTTGTACTTACTGTCGAATAATAACTAATAAGCCATCCAGTTTTTAAATTGTAATTATATTAAAGTAAATTATTTAGATAAAAACGGACTGAAAATTAAATAAAGCATTCAGTGTACGAATTGTTAAAAATACAATTTTTTAATATCAATATTCCCACAAAGTGCCAATTCAATATTATAATATATTGTATAATATTTTGGTTAACGGTTACGTAACCCGATATGTTTGTCGTTGTCGTTTCGGTTTTACTTCCGAGAAGTTGGGCAAACGTTTTTCTACGAATTTCCATCTCTGCGCAAAATATTATAATCTTAGCAACTACGATTGTCTTACCTTACTCGACTGTTATACATTTACGATGACAATAAAAATAACAATTCACTCGTTTATTATTCGAATGATAAAAGTACGTAACGGCGATCCGAGTGATCGAAAAAAATAGATGACGAAAATAGTACTAACCTCGCAACATCTATGCCCGTCGCAATACGTTTACCTGTAATATAATATAATATTATATTTAAGTACACGGATGTGGATATTTTGGATATTGTGCTTACGCAGTCGTAGATTTTCTTCGATTTCGTCTCGGTGGAGTCTTGTAAATCGCCGCGAAATCCACAGCGGACCGGTAGATCTGGTCAGGACCAAATGTCCCGATGTCCAAATGACCAAATTGATATCGAACGACAACACAGGCCAGCGGGATTTATAACGCGAGAATGAACACTTTGATATCAATCAAAGGGGGGTGTCTCATCAATTACATACGACGGATAAAGTTAATGACGAAACCCCTTGCTTGTCCGTCGCCCACTTTCCGGACGCTGCCGCGACTTTGTTAATATACTAACGGCCCATCCAAATATCCAATTTTTATATTATCCGTGGGTATTCCCCAAACCCTCGTTTTGTCGCCGGCGTGTTGGCATTACTGCGATCATGGAATAATACGCGCGAGGTCGAAGTTTTGCGGTATATCTAAGTTGTCTCGCGAAAGTGAATTTCCGAGTAAAAATCAGTTGGCCAGTCGTAGACAATGGTTCTTCTTATTAAATTTTCCAAAAATATTATTACAGTTTAGGATAAACGTATAGTACACGCTAGTAAAGGCTGAATGACTCTGAGAACGCGACGATAAGTAATAAAAGTCTCGAGACGTTTATTTATATGTATTATTGTATAATGTATCAATAGACATATAGTCATATTATGTCCTCCGCGAACGAGAAGAATATTAAATGGTCGTAAGACACCATTTTTACAACTATTCGGGGCATCAATGTAAGGTCAGGTACCTGATTGTTCACCGGCAATATTGGTACACCCTGCAATATGTTAGAACTTAATAATTTGTTTGAATTACAACTTTCTCAAACGAGTCGAGTAAGGTATTGCAACAGTGCCATTTTCGTCGAACACATAATTTTTTTTAAACATCTCAGCTGCAGATGTACGAAAACAGAAAAATTATACAATTGTTGGAGTTACGTCCTTCTCCTTCGTCTTGATACGGGGGCCGTCGATGTGTAACTTAAAAACTTTACTGCCGTTATTATTAATTATGACTGCACGAAGAGTACTTACCCGATCGATTGTCCACGTCGATGTGTGCAGACCGAAGACTAAGTATGATGTTTATTGGTTCAGAGACCTGCGGACATGCTAAATCCTTGTGAGCTATATATGACATAGCCAAATATCGTTCGACTTGTTTCGGACTGTATCGAACGTTGTGCGACCACCGACCCCGTTGTATTTCAGTTGATCGATATAATGATATGTGCATTGCGATTTGCAGGTGCAAATGAGATTTGAGGGGGGCGAAGATTTTGATGTAGAGATGAAAATTTGTTTTCGTATATTCCTCCGATGCGTGGTGTAAAATATTCAGGTTTTATTTTATTGAGCTGGGGGGGGGAGAGAGGTTAGCCCTCCCCAGTTATTTATGCCTATGAAATATAAATATGCGTGACTGTACGAGAGATGGAGAGAAAAAAGTGATAACCAATCGCGCATCTTTCGTGTATAGTCGATAAAGGGTGTCGGCAATAATTATATTTTAATAAAGACCACTCAGGCGCGAAACGTTAAACGCGACTTGGCAGTTTTCAATCTTGTTATCATAAAGTTGAGACGATAAAGCTCAAGTCTTATAATATATCGACGGACTCATAATTCCACAATACGGCGGAGATACTACTACATTATAATGGATCACTTTTAGAATTTAAAAAATGACTGGTTTTGATTGGAAATTAAATAAAATCGACCACGTTACATATAATGGTTCCACACTACCATTGCTGTGCTGTTAAAATAAAACACTTTTGGCTTGATTGTACATCTTTTTTACGGAGTACATAATGTAAGTCATACATTAAAATTGCAAATAACCAAGTACTACCAGTCGGTACTTTAAAATATGCGTATAAAAATAGGTAGACCGACCAAATAGTCGTGTGAGATACGGGTGAAATCAATTATAAAGAAAAAAAAGAATGCAAATTTTAAAATAATAGTTTTGCATTTTTATTATACAAACAATAGAATGTTTTAACGGTAGTCGATAAAATTATATTAGGTTTTTACCTAATACTAACATTACAATAATATAATATTGTTTGCAAACGAAATTGATATTTATACTTAAAAAAATTCAATTACATTCTTAAAAAAAAAAAAAAAACATAAACATTTAGAAGCTATAACATTTTAATAATTATTATCATACATACATACTAATCAAATACAAGTATTTATTATTTTTATATTAAGACGGGTACCATCAGCTATATCTCGCTTTAATGTTTTTTTTTTATACATAACACAAATGCCATATTTTCTTTTGATTTTCCATATTATCTATCGTATCGTAATAAATTGTTATAAAGTCCAACGTTTGTATAGTAATTTATTATTATTATATATTTTTTTTTGTTTTTACATTTATTTAAAATATAAATCCTACACAGACGCCTCATCTCTACGTCTATTATTGGGACCGTCTGACGATTATCCTTAATGTATAACATGTATTTATATAATATAATATATCACTGTAATATTATTTGGTATATTATTTTTTTGGTTGAAAATAAAATAACGCGGAGCTATATTCATTATTTTAATTTCGCGCAATAGACTACAAAAAATTGTAATAATAATAAACATTTAACATACCTTATACAATATAATTATGTACATAATATATTATATAAGATATATAAAGGTATCGATTATGTACATAATCGTTATTTAAGTTTTTGAAGTACGCGATTAATTTTTAAATTATTTTTTAACTTTTTTCTTTTTAACTATATAATAATATTATTATTACGAATACTCAAAAATCAGATCAATAACATGCCTAAACGTTTAATATTGTTTCACAGATAAACATATAATAATAGTAATAATAATAATAATAATAATAATAATAATAATAATGTATAATTTTATATATATATAGGTAATACAAAACAAACGCATACATGTACAACGTAGGTACGTTGTATAAAATAACATATGTGGTTACGGTTGCTTCGAGTGATGGTGTTAGCAATGTAAATGGGGTAAGGGAAGGATGGAGTGGATGGAAATATTGCCCAAATTGTTAGCCTACAATAATATGTCTAGTTTTAGGAAGACTGGATTATAGAGAATAATAATATTAATAGTTAAATCATTATTTTCTTATATTTTAAAAATTCTAAAATTTACCTTTTCATATACGTTTTCCCCTCGCATTTTTTTTTATTGTCTTTTTAATTTATGTTTTAAATCAAGAAAGCGCAGCAGTTTAACTTGTTATACTATTAAAAAAACCGAAATACCTATACTATTGTATTTAATACACGGGTTTACTGGTTCAAAGTACAAGTCATGTATTATTGTGATAAGTATACGCGAGCTCTCCGAGTGAAATATTACTCCGATTTTCAATGAGTTACGTAAACATAAGACGACGGTATATATTTTATTTTCCAGGCGTGGTGCAAAATGATAAAAATGTAGGTACGCATCTGCTTTTTGGCATACAACGTTAAAATCTATGTAAATCGAAAAAAAAATCTGGTTAATACCTTAAACGTAATACACATACACACACATAATATATAAAATATATATTATGTAAATACATATAATATTATGTCTAATAATCGTTCTTAAGTGAATAAATATATATATACATACATGTATGCGCATATATATTATATTTCAAAACGATAAATAAAACAAAAACAAAACAAAAACAATAAGTGTCAACAGAACAATTTTTAACCAGTGGATTTTGTATATATATATTTTTTTTTTCATATCACATTCTTATTATTATTATTTTTTTTCTGGTAGGTAATTTATGGCTTGTCTGTTGCATCTCGTTCGGGTCCTGCGGGGCCAAATTTCCATCAATAACGATTTTCCTATCCCGGCATAGATGCCGGCACCGGTGGTGGCGTCGTCGAGCCGGAGAGTAGGAAAGGGTCGCGCGGACGAATCGTGAAAAATTACTCGTCGGTAAAATTACTTACGCACAAGAAATTAAAACATTGACAGGCGGTTCTATTATGGCGGAAAATTGTTAGGGTGTAATGTGCGCGTGTGTTTTATTGTGCACGGGCGTGGAAATTGCATTATGTCGGGGAAAAAAATAATGTTTTTTTAATCGTGTATAATGTGCCGTGTAGGAGTAAATATAATACGATAAGTAAGGTATACGTTGTTATTACGTAACGTTTAAGACGGGTTGATTTAAAATTTCCGGCCATACATGCGAAAATAAATATATGATACGTACAATAATATTGTAGCTATTTGACAAAAACGAAATAACGCGCAATTCGCCGCCGGTAAATATTTTTGTGTTCTTGTCGTGCACGATCATGAAGACGGAAGCCGAGTGAAAACCATGACAGACCCGAGACGAGAACCCGGAGAACCCTTAAGAGCCATATTTGTTGCACACACCGTACACATAAATATAATCATTATTTTATATGTACAGGGAAATGTAAAATTATCGTCACATAAGTGTAGTTATCAATAAATATTCTTAAATTAAATCTAATATTATTTTACTTACATTATAATATAAATGTATTTTATAATCTATAGAAAAACAAGTACGAAATGAGAAAATATTTTGGAAAAAAATATAACAGCTACAAGTGTAATAATTATAATTATTATAATAATAAATAGATATAAATATATAATATGTATATATAAGCTAAAACGTATTGATCCCCAAACGAATTCTGTATGACTTGGTCGTATATAATATTATATGCACTCGTTTTCGAATCTCGATACAGTTACGCGGCGTTTATGTTATTTGACTAGACTTTATAATATGGGAAAACTATTTTTAAGGTAGCGACTTTCGTTGAGGTAAAGCAGTATTCACTCAGACTGGGAGAGATTTTTCTTTTTTTCTCACGCTCTATACGATTGTAATAATACTTAATATTCTATAATATCGTGTTTGAATTTCAGAGGGCTGTAATATCGTGGAAACAGAAAACACCACATGATGCCCTTATTAACATTAGATCGATTATTACATTTGTCTATAACGTAGGTAGCTAATCCTGTTAGATTATAAATATATCAAAGAAAATATCAATACAACAATTTACTCTACAATATCATTTGAATAGCCCCTAGAAACAGCTTATTACACCGTAGACTAAATACATATATATATATTATATAGTATCTTACTTTTAAGGCACAAATCGCTTCATAATAATTACAAACGGTCTGCCACACACACAAGGGATGGTCATTGTACGAGTTTCGTGTAACCTATTATAGCATAGGTGTATAATAATATGCTCTTATAAAAACACGTCCGATGGGCATTGAAATCTAAGTAAGTACCTATTGAGATTTTTTTTGTTTAGTTTTGATTTTCCTTACTCACGATCGTTATAAACTTATAAGCACATATGGTAAGAACCGCGAATTATTATCTCTCTATATATATTGTATAAATATATATATAAAGAAACTATCAATTTAATATATTTATGACTTAAATACACCTTACTTATATTACTACAACCACAGCCCGTTTTTTTTATGTTGATTTAATCTTATATTAAGAGTAATACAATATAAATATGCAATCAAATGACTAATGAGTAGGTATATATTATTATCCTTAAAATAATAATTACACAATTTATATAATGTATATGTACTCACACTCGTATATACATGTACACATATTATCAACGAGTGGTATAATATTCCGGTTGAAATTAACGCACTAAACGTATAAACAGGTCACGTGCGACGATTGTTGTGTTTCTCAACGTAATACTATTATTTTAATGGATGCCTGCGCGTCGACATAATAATATTATGTTCTCGCGGACGACTAAAATCGTAAATAATATTCAATCGACGAATTTTATAATGTAATATATATATATACATGTACATACCTATATATAGGTAATATATTAGACTATGTTTAACCACGTTAATATTAAAAATTAATGTCTAACATTGCGTTTACTTAGATGGCAACAAGATTATATGAGAATATTCAGCGAAATTGTTTTTTTTTTTATATATATATATATTTAAAGCGAAATCTGTTAACAGGGAAAATTTATTTGGAAGATCCTTAAGTACGATTTTTTTTTTGTGTGTGGGTGACTTTTTTTTTAATGCGTTCGTGTATATTTGTGTAAAGATAGAGATATATAGAGAGAACAAAAGAGAGATAGAGAAAGAACGGGGAGAGAATATATATACCGAGGAAGAGAGAGAGAGAGAGAGAGAGAAATAAAATGAAATCTGCGGGTCTACAGTTGATACCATCGTTTGTCCCTGTTCTTCATCATCAGCTCTCGGGCGTTGGAGGAAAACTGTTCGGCTTCGTTCATCATCCTGGCGGTGCGGTCCTCCAGGTTGCTGAGCTTCTCGCCACGTTCCACGGCCAATAGATGGGCTCTCGATATCTCGCTGGCCGCTGTGCTCGCCCGGTTTCCCAGCGCGTCCAGTTGGGCCGACGGGCCGGGTACGAGTTTGGCCACGAGTTTCGGTGCTTTACCGCTGGTAGACTCACCGACTGCGACAAAAACACACATCGAAAAATCCCAATGAATAATAATAATAATAGTAACAAAGAAAAGCTAAGTTGTGGTGGGGGTAATTTATTTTTAAAGTACAATGGTTTCAAATCGATTAACCCTATTCCATATTTATATATACTGGTATAAATAATGCTATCATCTTAAGTGTATCAAAAAGTTTGAGAGGAAGTCATACTTTGTCTTCTACTCATCGAACGTATGTTTCAATACAGTTATTTATATACATTTTATGTTATAAATGCTATATAGATAGAAATAATAAAGAAAAAAGAAAACGGTTTTTAAAACGTTTCGAGAATAATTTTTTTTTTAAATTTACGATTTTATCTGATAAATGATGCACCTAAACGTATAAAACTGAGTATCACTCTCTTTTTAAAAAAAATATATTTCATCAATTTAATTTATTTTTCAATCTCGATTCAGGTTCAATTACTTTGAACGTTTACTATAGGTGTCTAGGTCGATTGTCTATTGGATTATCAGCGAAAATGTCAAATCACCGACCATCGTAAAATTACTCAGATGGACCGGACGTCTGTCTATAGGCATATGTATTATATATGTATACAGTACACACAAGGGAGAGAGATCGTTTCCTCGGCGCAAAATCGTGACGAGAAGGAATATAAAAAAAAAACACGCGTTGATCGATATTGTTTAGTCCATAAATTCGAACCTTCCGTTTTAACCCAGAAAACTGAAATAAAGAAACCACAGTGCATGATGTTACTGACGGTATAACAGCAGTGATTGATGAAGACAAGAGAGCAAATAGGAAATAAAACCACCGCTGCGGAGAAATTTCTAAAAGTAATTGCTCGAAAGAATAAATGGATCGAAGGCAAAATGTATACGGGATTTTACAAGCGACACGCACAGTTGATACAAATCAGAGTCATTTCACATATTATATTATTGTGATTTACAGATTCACGCAATATCATTCAGCCATCGGTACTGCTGCAGCAAGCATTATTTAACAATAATTTTTAAAAACTATATGTGTTGATATTTTATATTATGTATATAACTTACATTACGTATTTAACTACGTCCGATAAAAATCGCAACAAATAACGTCAAAATCTCAGGGACGAATAAACCCCCGATTCTAGATCAGCTGCCGGACCCACGCACTTGGAACAATCTTATAAGCCACCGAGAAATTATCAGAATATCTGATGGAAATGTATTATGTACAATATGTCTTTGGTCGATATTTACAGTACGTTGACTGATCTACGAAACAATGTCATCCAGATAACGATAACAATTTTATTACACTCATCTATATAAAGTATATAAACAAGTACACATAGGAAAATAATATTGATCACAGTAGGTATGGAAGGTAAAAATGATTTATGAAGACTGAAATAAAATATCCAACTTTTATCTATTAAATTCAACAGGTGTATTGATAATTCGGAGCAATAAAATTCACTCAGTTTTTAAAGTATATAATTTAAAATTGTCAACGAGGTGCAAGATCATAATATATTATGTAATATTTATAATTCATATAAAATATAATAATATGTCGTTAGCATTTGGCTTATGGGGCAGTACGTTATAGTGAGCATGTGGTTAAAAGTGTAAGTTTAGGGACTGGTACGGGTTTTCTTATTCTAAATATATTTAATTAATGGAAATGTTACATACACAGTTCTTCTCGGTCGATGGATCTAGAGCCACCTCCAAAGAGTCCTATAAAGAAACTTTGCTTAGGCGGTTCGGGCATCTCGTGCGGTTGGAACAGTTCACCCATCATTTCCGGTAGGCTTTGGCTAAAACATCCGTTAAATATTGTGTTATGCCAAGGAAAAAACGAAGTCACAATAAATACGACTCACCAGAATTCGGTGGAAACAGAAAATCTCTGCACCTCTGACGGCGTGTTCAAAAACAGTCCATGTCCCCGATTACTGAAGCAAAACGTCTTGGCAATTCTATAGAAATATACACACAAACATAAACGTTAACGACCGTATATGACGTAAAGACGTAGTTGAAAAATAAATAAAATATAATAAAATAATAATAACAAATAACAATAATAATAATAATAACAAAACAAAATTATTAAAAAAAAAATAAATAATTCGGGACATATTCACACTCTATACATTTGCCAGTGTCCAATTATAATAATAATAATAATAATAAAAAAAAAATAATATTGATATTAGAATAACAAATAAAATAAAAAAAATATTTAAAAAAAACTCTACAGACGCTATAGACTATAATAATATATTTTGTGAAAAATAACGAAAACCCTAATTTTTCGTTGTGGCCTTTGTACAAAATTACACTCGACACAATGACTAATACTGTGTTGTAGTACACACACGATTGATTTGTTTAACTGTACACAAGTATGATATTTATATGCTTTTAGCTTGTTAAATATAATATAATATATACAATTATATGTGTTAAGTCTTTTTTACTATTCGGCGAGAACTAATAGGAGCGCCTTGATCCTGTTCCGTTGTATTTGTACATATATATATATATATTGTGCTTCACTAAAATATAGGTTTGGTGTGCAAATGATAGAGGGTCTTCGCAATGTATCCAAAAACTCGTAAGACATTTTTTTTTTTGTTATAATATTATTGCCGTGCGGTCAGACACGTTAACCATTTTCAATGTTGCCGCGTTGAACGACTGTATGGATCTGTATACGAGTTTCTGGATTTCGAAGACGTGCACGATAATAGTTTGAAGGTTAACGGGAATTGAAAGTATATAACATAGGATATCAGATATAGCTAAGAAGATTATAGACTTATGTTAGGGTGACTGGGTGAGTGATTGGTGTAGTATATAATATGATAGCCTAGTTTCGTTTAGACTTTGGTCACGATAGTATCCTAGTAAAAACCAAATCAGATAGCTTGTTGCAATATTTACAGTCGAGTGCTAGGTAATATTATGTATAATATATAACAATATAATGTTTTCATAGATAAACACATTAGAGAAGTTCATGCAAAAAAAAAAAAATGGAAACAAAAAATTATTGTTATATCAAAGCATGGGTTTAACGTGCTGCACGATCAGAATAATAACAATAACAATAATTAATAATATTAATCGATAATGGTTCTTTAAAAATGGTTTTTGTAATTTATTCGTACGTTTCAGCAGTCCGGCGATAATCCGTAACGGACATTGTCAAATATTTAATATATATGTACGAGGAATTTCCGGAACCGGCGTTCTCAGATATAGTAAACTTCCGGGATTGCCGAATATCTCGGAAAATCCATAGTCCAAGGTTGTCGCCCGGACTTTTGAAACGCACAGGAAGCATTATAAAGCTTCTGACGATAATTTGATTTCGGTTCAAAAATATAAAACAAAAATAGCGTATATGTATAATACAAATGGGCTGGGATTCAATCAACAACACGAGAACAGATGCACGAAAACGATGGGAAAAGCCGTACACGGGCGGGGGTGAAGGGTCGTCAAAAAAGCCGAGCGTCACATAATGCAGCTGCATTTTATTATATATATACATAAATATTATAGGTATACGTTCACTTGGACGCGAGCTGTTGGATGGGACGGAGTTATTGGGTTAGGTATCCATGCCAAAGGAGACGGTATAGCTATAGGTATAGGTAGGTCAAGGGTAAATCTGAAGGTAAATCAAAACCAGAAAAGATCTAAGTGCAAGTGTGTAACTGTACATTTGTGTCAGGTCCGAGCCGTTAGACGTACTTGTGGGGGGGGGGGGGTGTATACTGTATATATATATATGTGTGTGTTATATAATTTTAGTACGTTGTTGTAGCGATGTATCACGCGCGGTACGAGTGTCTGTGATGGTCAACAAAAAGGTTGTAATATGTACCAAGATGTCTTCAAAGATTACACTATGCAGTGTATGTATACAACATCGGTTTATTTTCATGTAACTTGTATATCTCGTAAGCGCTGTCAAGAAAATACCTCCCTCAAATTATATTAGATTGCAGTGGTTTATTACATTAATGGCACGGACACGAAATCATTTTATTTTTTCGTACATTTATGTATAGTGAACTGTGAACATTTTAATATTATTTCAAAAACTTTGATGTTTGTAATAATATGGTACGGGGTATGGGTATATTATGCGTGGTATGAAAACTTTTTGGATAATATATACGCAAGTCGTCATTAAATGATAAGCATCGTAACTTTATTCGCCGAATAAGGTTTCCATAGAGCAAAACATATATAAATATATTCAGGTTCAAAGTTCAAACTCGCAAGACAAACGAAATTCATGGGTATTGTAAATATAATACCTATTGACGTATGAATAATCTAGAAGGTGTAGCAACTGTATTAAGAAATGAAATCGTCGAATATAGTTTAATAAAAAAAAAAAAAAAAAAACAATAAAAATCAATGTGCAACATTGACGTAGAATTTACGGGCTGCAAATTCCAGACGATATTATAAATTTATAACGCTTGTAACAGTATTCTGTTTCAAAATCGAATTCAGTGAAAATAATAAATTTCATTCTAAAAGTGTTGTGTACAACTGTACAAGTAAGTATTGAAGTATATATATACACACACATATGTACCTACTCTTCGCCGAGAATGCAATAACACTATTGATAAAATCAAAACCATCGGGTTACTGGAACGGAACAATTGAAATATTAAAGTTGTGTGATGTAAAATAAAAGAGGCGTTGAAGAGGATGCTAACAATATTTATGTATGAACGCACTGGTTGTATTTATATTGCAGAAATATATTATATATAATTATATTGATATTTTCGTCGCGTTAGAATTCGATCTTACTTTGTCTAATAGATGATCGGGTAAAATGGTTATATCAAAAATGTCCGCGGAAGCAAAAAAAAAAAAAATTAACGTTGGTATACTCCAATTATATATAATAAGAAATACAAGAAAATAAATTTTGATATTGTTATCAAAAGATGTGTAAGTATACTTATCAAACGACATTTAATTTATGCACATTTACTAGTTATATAGTCTTATAATATTGACCGTCTAACAGCTCGTGTCTCTATATATACACTGACATATAAAATGTGTGTTCTGTCTGTATGTGTGTGTGTGTGTGTGTGTGTGTGTGTATGTGTGTGTGTGTGTGTTATGTTGTATGGCGTTCCTAGTGTTCACGACTTACTGGTCAGTGTCTTCATTGACAAACATCTGTTGGCCCCATATGGATAACATTGGGTCAACTATGCCCTGTTTCTGGGTCTGAAAACTGGCCACAATACAAACCATAGAGATAATAAACACTAATAAACACATTGTCCGCGAGGCGACAAATAACCAAATGGTTAAGTATTTATTTATTTTTTTTTTAAATAATACTATACAGTTCACAGACGGCCATGGTAAATTTCACACAATATGACCGTCTCAAAGGAAAACTGACCATAATTATATTCAATAAGTACTGAAAATTATCAAATAATAACCATCACAAGCACATAATTTATTGTGTTTGATGTTGTTATAATAATATATCATAAAAATACTATACACGATGGTATATAATATTATTATTATATGATATATTATAATATGCGCGTAATAATAATAATAAGTCCACCATAGTACTTGGAGAAACAATAAAAATTAGAAAATACCCCGCAACCCTTTAGATATAAAAACGTATTTGAATTGACACCTCTAAACAATATAGATATAATATTATATTTATTCCGTTTGTCGTCAACCACAATATATGTCGGTAAACTTGGAATATTTTATATCGAAATCGTTCTGAAATGGTAAATAATTGGGCAGAAAATATAAAACAACGGTGTAGGAGTTTGAGAAAATCGAATAAATATAAGAAAATCATCTCACATTTTATAAGCACGGACGATATCATATAATACGCTTATCTATACGATATATCTTTAGCTTAAAATACTATAAGTAATGATATTCGCAGAGAGTGAAACGACGAACAAGGTCATTTCGACGCGGTCGACTTGGCGTAATGCCATTTCAGCGCCAAACGAAAAATAAATAAATATATATATATACACTGCCCGGGTTGTAGTAATTTCTTGAGCATCGATTTTTTTTTCCTTGGCCGGGTAAAAAGCAGGAAATTGAAACTACTCTTAATCTGTTTCCGAAACCGATTTTTCAACGGGATGGCATTTTATTAATTTCGTGAAAAAAATGACATACGACCGCGCGTACGCGTGTAATAATAACGTTATCGCGGTTAAAACGTACGGCGAACTTTGAAAATCCGCAGCGAACCGCATTCGCCCTACACATAATATACCTAGGTACACCGCGAAATGTGTATATATATATATATATTATAATCGTACATCGTACACCACACGATCGAGCCCGGCTCTGCGATATATAACGCCATTTGATTTTACCCCGGCCGACAGACACCATCACGCGTCCGTGATAAAATATATTTAGAAATCCAAACGAAAAATGTCACCCTCGCGCCACGTACACGTATGTACGCTCCCTCTGAGCCGGGCCCGTCGACGATATATCATTATATATTAAATATATATATATATATATATGCGTACCTACGCGTTTTTTAATATTCGATTTATTATTATGTAATACGATATGTACGGACGCACCTATATTGAAAACACAGAAAGGGAAAGGATAAATAAAACGATCGCGAGACGATTAACGTCGTCGCTGTGTCCGCAGGTACCTACCTCAGATCGGAGAGCGCCAGGAAGTCGACGTCCACCAGCACCTTGAGACTCGGCAGGCTGTAGATGTTTATGTGGCCGTTGGATATGTAACACGCCAGGCATACGCTATCTGTAAACGACAATATGTTTATCGAGTCAGGAAGCGTGCAAGCGAGCACACGCTTCATAGGTATGATTAGATTAGGCGAAGACTCAGCTATTTTTACAGTTTGAGACGTGATCGGAGAGAGGCGAAAGTGACAGTAGCCGATGTGGAGTATGCGACTGCAGCAGGTCGCAGAAGAATGTTCAGCCGGGAGATCAATTTATTGTCATATTATATTCAAGTGTTTTCAAAGATATTATAAACGTCAGATATTTATAGATAGGTAGGTACCAGCAATACAAAACCGTGTCTAGAAAAGAGAAAAAAAAGGACTTTCGGGGAGTAAAAACCACGCGCTATTGCGCAAACTTTAATATCGAAAACTTGAAATTGAATTCCGCGCTTTCGGGGAGTTAACCCTCCCACCGGATACACGGTGTCGCAATAATATGTTGCCAATATAATGTATATTATAGGTACCTATGTATTTATATTATATAGTTTGACGTGGTGGAAGAAAAAGAACCGTTCAATCGCATCGGCAGCAATCCGGCATATGCGCGCATCTCAACGAGATGGATATGATTCAGACGTAAATTTACGTAAACGCGGAAATCACGTACCTACCTACTACGACGCAGAAATATGACTGAACGGAAAAAAAATGTAAATAATTTATGTCAGAGCCGCGGCGATGAATGCACAACGTTACCCGTTTACGATTCAGAGATCGACAACGATCATTACCGTGAGCTGCAGCAGCTGTTCGTCTCTCTCTCGTCCGGAACCTATGTATACCTACCCATTCTATACCGACATACCGTAGCCGGTATACTACCTGTGCCGGCGGGATTACCTTTCATGGATATGACTTCGGATTTGACCATGAAGTCGGCGTCGGGTATCACATGTTTGGAGACGCAGTTCTGCGACGGCAGGGCCACCACCCTGACCTGTTTCTCGCTGACGATGGTCACGAACTGCCGGTCGCACGACACCTGCGACTGTTGCTGGAGCTGCGCGACGCCCGAACCGCCGACGCCGCCGCCGCCGCCGGGGTTGCTGGACACGCTCTCCGAGCTCCCCGTCAGCGCCGGCGACATCCGGTTCAGCCCGCTCGAGTTTTTGGTCGGCGTTTCTGCAACACGACCGAGTTATTACGTTTGCATAGGTATGTAATAATAATATTGCCGTCGCTTTCATGTCGAATCGCAAAAATGTGTATAAACAAAAAATAACCCCGATCTATATATACGAGCCAGTATATGTAGGTCGGGTCGGGTCGGGTCGGGTAGCGTTGGGTTAGGTCAGGCGATGATTTAATGTTAATAAAACCGCTCTCAACGGGCGACGAGCGACTATTTGCTACGGTATTATAATGTATTACGACGAACGGTGTTTACTTTGTTTGTCTCGGCCCTCGTCTCTCCACGCTTCGTACGCGTAGGGTATTAATGCGCCGTTGCAGTCCAGGAACGACATGGTAAGCACTCCGCCCTTCAGTCTGAATATCGTACCTATACGTGCGAAGAAAAAAAAAAACAAAAACAGATAAATTAAAACAATTTACTTCGGCAACGTCGCGAGCCGGAGCACTGCAGCTGCGCGCGGATCAAAGTGGCGACGGTTTTTTTTATCTAAAACAATTTATACGTCCATTCGTATATACGGATAGATGTGGTTCGACGCGGTAATAACCTAAAGTGTGGTTAGGACGGTCACGTGAGTACGGTTAGGTTAGGAACAGATCAGTGCGTATATATGTATATTGTTGCACCTTCGATATCGATATAGGTTTATGTAAATCGGAACGTAAAACGAAATGTCCGTCGTAAATTCGTATATAGCGGTTTGCAGGGTATTCGAGACGAACGGCGCCGTATCTGTACACACAGTACGCGGTCGAAATGTGTACATGTATACAAATCTATCCGTTTACATCAGAGTGCTACACACTCATTTTCTTAAGTAGATTTTCGAGATTATAAAAAAAAGGTTTTCACACTGTTGGTCGTAGAAACACTATCGTAACATTTAGGTACTTTTTATGTTTATCATACCCAAAACGAAATATCTTACAACAAAATTATGAACGATCCACTGCAATTAACATTATATACGTATAAAATATAATGTGTACCTAATAGACCGAGAAAAATAGTGTAATACATATTTTAATATGCGGCTCAGAGAAAATGTTAGTTCTTCTCAAAATATGTACTTAGCGTACACAGCAGAGACCGCTAAAACGTGTATAATCAGTTTTTTTTTTTTGTACAACACTTTTGACCATAAAATACTTTGGCCAAGTGTAGTTTTTCGAATTATAAATGTTTCCCTTGCGCGGCTGTAAGTAAGGATTTTAAATTTGTATGTGCAGAACTCTTTCGGCGTGTGCGTCTGCGCAAGACCCTACAGATACCTATATATACCAGATTGACAGAAGTAAAGACGATTTGAAACAGTTTTACACGGTCTGTTTGCCGACACGATTAATCTTCGAACTTGAGCACCCGCGATCAATCCAAAATATTTACACAACAAATCACTATATCTACGCTTCACTCGTACACATATTATACATTCAGTTCGGTTTGTTATATTATTTTAAACGTATGACATTAAATATTTTAAGATTTGTCGGCTATCAGAAGAAAATGATTTTCGTCCCGGTAGTGCGCTCGTCACGTGTTAGCGATCGAGCTTTAGCGTGAAAATTTTTCTTAACTTTTCAACGGTCTAAATGAAAAATTATCGCTCGACGCCGTTTTTATTTTGTTGTTTTTATTTACGCCGTTTTAAGTGCGTACGCCGTTCGATGTTATTATTACACTTTTGCGTTATGTGTTTTATATTCATATTGTTCGATAAAATCTGCAAGCTTAGAGTTTATCGTTTAATTAAATATCGCGCGTCTTGCGACTATAATAACGAATGTACTCTATAATAACTGTTTTCATTTTATATTCTTGATTTACGATTTGTAATTAAGTACGCATTAAGAATAAACAAAAAATGTCCTATAAAAACACAATATAATGTATTTATTATTTATACGTACAAATTAAAGGCAATAATACAGTCTCTTAATTATTAAAAAACCTACATTATTGTAAAATTAGAGACTTTACTACGTTAGTTTTTGATCAAGTTGATGAAGCATTTTTTGTTTTTAAAAGGTTCAAAGAATTTAAAATTCTATGTAAGTATTTATTTGGTTCAGTGAACTTAAAGTAATTTCAAAAAGAAAAGTTTTTAGAGTAATTAATTTTGTAAATAACGTTTTAGGTATTTGAAATAAGTCTTAGGTTTTTTTTTTTTACTCAACAATAAAGTAAGATATAAAGAGATGGGATGTTAAACATGATAAATTATAATATATTTTATCCATTGTATACGATGCGTCTCAGTTGTCTGTGAATGTAAAAACAGTGGGTTGAAATTACCAATTAAACATTTTTAAAATATGCAAAACCTATTGAAACAGATTGTGAAATATAATACATTTGGAACGAGCGAAATAAAAATCGAGATTTAAATTGTGCGTTTGTCTGGACGGATTAACATAATATATAAATATAATACACGGGTGTATTATGTTCAGTATATATTGTGTATAAATTTATATATTTTCCAGCAGTACGTCCTATTTGTATATACGCAATAAATGGTATTTAAAGTCTCGAGTGCTGCTTGTAAATACGATCACAAAAACAGCGCAAAAGAAAAAAAAAACACTAGAACATTATTCGCGTCATCCGGAGCATTAAAAGTCGCTCGACAATTATACGTATACGACAAACGATGTAATCAGATTACGGCGCGCATATTATTATATTTGCAGTTTTTTTTTCCGTTTTAATTTAATCTGCAAATTATCCGGGGCGAATCTAATGACCTACATACGGATGACGTTGCCGGAAATGAATTGTACACAGACCAAAAACAAAAAAAAAAAAAAAAACAAAAAAAAGGATATGAAAATACGATTTTGTCAACTGACGAAGAGCGTTGATATTTTTAAAGTGAATTCGTACTCGTATAGGCCGGGGCGAGCGAGAGGGAAAAAACTCACCACAAGGGGCGACGGTTACGGGCTGCGTGGTCCTGGGCTCTCCGGAGGGTGGTAGATTGATCATTATGGTGAGCACCGATCCCACGCTGGTGCCTATCCAGAGGGTCGGGAAGTTAGACGGATCTGAAACGAGAGCGTAAAGAAAAATGCGAAAATTATACATAGAGTTAACAATACAATAATATATATGAATATTAATATAGCGGAGGAACGATTTGGACGGGAACGGGACGACGGAGAATGACGAGGACACCGCTCAGTGGCGGATCGTGGTCTGGTGAAGGATATTATGCGTGAGGAGGTACTCGAAAAACTCATTAGGTAGGTACCGGATTTCTTCGTGTACGAATCGCTGAACGTCAAACACTGTATCGACTCCGTGGTGATGTTGTCTAAGCTCGACATGCTAGAACTCCGCGATCTGGAGAACGAGCTGTCCAACTTGTCTAGATGGGAAAAAAACAACGTGCGTAAGTCAATCGAATAACAGACGTGTGCAGTAATAGTATAATAAGATTATGTGGTTAAATTATAAAAGCGGTTTGTATTATTAACATTATAATAATTTCTTTTTTTTTAGAAGTGTTAACCATAATTATAATAGATAATAATATATTATAATAATGTCAGTTAGAAGAAAAATCGACTGTTAATAGTTAAGAACAATATAAAAATGATTACATTTAATTTTATATATGTGCACCACAAAAAGCGTACTCATGCATAATATATAGTATAACGACGTATTAAACGTAATAATAAATATATAAATAATAGTATGTTATATATGTATACAGCGTATATACGGTATATATTATATACAGGTTGTTATTACGATGTACAATTGATATAATATAATATTATGTACATTGATAAAACAGTAACACAGGTAACAAGCAATAGGTAAAAAACGTGCAAAAGTGCGCATGCCAAGCGATATGTGTTATTTACAACTTTCCGTTACCGAATGTTTTACATTTTTATTTACAGCGTTTGCGACGGGTTTTAGGTATGTATTTACAATTTTTTTTTTTTTACGCATTTGAGTATAACATTATTAACATGTATATATTATAAGTTGATAATATTGCTTACACGCGGGTCGTGTACTGAATAACAATTTGATATAATACCGATAATATCGTAATCGTTTCTGTTCGATAGTTATTATTATGTATAATATATGCATATTACATACATTTATGTATATAGTAAATATCAGTGTGTGTGTTATGAAAAAAAACGCGTAACACAGGACACACGCGGGCAGCAGCTTTATAATATATATAATAACAGTAATGTAACAATAATTTCGCGTATAGGTAAGTCTAGATGAGTTAGGTATACGTATAGGTAGGTATATGCCGAATGTGTATAATCTATAGGTAAGTATACAACGCGCTCGTCGTCGGGGCCGGTTTGAAGAGCACTGCCAAGAGTCACACATATATAATAGAGACACAACAATTTGTGTTTTGGTAAAGGCTCAAAAAACCAAGAAGAATAGGTATAAGAAATACGATTAAAAAAAAAAAAAACAAGACAAAACACATTTATCTAATATTAAGAGAGAGAGAGAGAGACATTGTATATAGTGAAGGATAGATCAAATGGGATAGAGAAAAAGGGTTATGTATTACGTACATGTAATAATATATTATATATATATATAGTGATAGAGAGCGGTGGGTCACACGGGTGTGGCCAGACACAAGTCAAAGCAGACAGTTGTAATATATAATAATATAACACAATGTGGAAGAGGCGATAGATGGTTCAATATAATATATGTGTATACATAAATACATACATACATATAAATAGTCACATAACAAAGAATATACGTCACACACTAGTTTTGGTAGTCACACATCGCCGCTCGTATATATATGATGATATTTTTTTTATTTCTTATTTTTTTATTTTTTTAAATACGACGACGGTACAACACACGCTTATTATAATATATTATTATTATCATCATTATATCATAACAGCTATATATAGAGGATGTATTCTATACGTTTTGGGCGCGAAACATAGGCCTATACGTCGCGTTTTTTTGAAATTATTCACTTTTAGTCGAATTTCACGTGTTGTCGTGGGGGGAGGGGAGAGAGTGTGTAGAGTATTTTTGCACATATATTATTTCATTTGGCCATGCGGATGGGGTAAAATAAAACTCTACGACATGTACAATGTTATATTATATCATGTATATAAAAATATGTTATAGGCATGAGTCAAATGACACTACGGTATAATGTATAATAAAAATAATATGGACGATTTTTATTGTAAATAATGATATTGTATTAACATAGCGCAGTATGTTATCATGTTTTGAAGTGATTGATTTATAATAATAATATGGGAAAAAAAAAAAAAAGAAACAAAAATAATAAACGGTCGTTACAATATATAAAGAGGCATTATGACGGTTGCGTTTCATGACTTCTATAAACTATATAATTTTATATGGTATCGATAAAATCATGCTATAAATTAATAATGATGTACCCAATAACCCTGTGTAGGTATATGTAATATAATATAATATACTCGATGACGAGAGTGCGCCACCGGGTTAATGATACCCGCCCGTGTGGGGCTCGGGATTTCTATAGACGATAAAAAATAACCTTAATAAAATGTGCAAGATTTTTACTAGTAAAAGAGTCAATAGACATGCCACCGACTTGTTGGTTCGTGAAAATGAATTTATATGTTCTCAGAACGGAATCATTATCGATTTGATTTTTTACAATAATTATTGGTTATGTCTTAAAATGCGTACAGCTTACCATTATATTATAGTGCTTCATTTGCAGAATGACTGTATAGGAACATTAAAAAGTAAGTATAGGTAGGTAATAGTGTATAGATAATTATTGAAACCACGACCTTACGATTACGTGAAGTCTTGAAGAAAAACGGCGTTTTTTCCGTCCGCTAAAAATTATTTTTATCGCGCCATTCTATAGAGATATATTTTTTCCCCGTTTCAAATCCAAATTTATTCACGAAAAGCAATAAAACAATTTAATACAATATAATATTATGTATATATATTTATATATTAAACCTCCAAGGTTTGTATCGTCACAAATCTCAAGAATTTGAAAATACAATACGGACTTTTAGTATATTCAACAATTTAAAAATCAGAATTTCAATAAATAAATTAGATATTAAATGATGAAATGGGGGGGGGGGAGGGGGGATCGTGCTTGATGAATCGTCCTGTATAATATGTAAAAAAGAAATACGCGCAAAGTGCAACCGTGCAACGATATTATTATGCATTCGCCACCGTTAAATCGTCCCGAGCCCCCAAAGATATTAACATAATACCAACACATTAAAAACATATACACCGTGACTTTATGCATACACATAATATATAAAGTCATTTAAATGGGACAACAGTTGTTGTTGTTGGACGCCTATGCACACACGAATGGGTCATTAAATGCAGTGATTTCGAACGGCCATCTTTAGCTGGTATAATATAAATAATATAATATTATTATATAGTGGCTATATATATATATACACCGTCGCACCAGAGTGAAAAATAATTTAATGCGAAAGATAATAAATATTATGGCGCGATCCGTTCGTACACCATATATACGCACTCGTATTTTTTGTATACGGCGGCGTTTATTAAAATATATAATATTATTAAACTGTGCATGAAAAATAATTATTATTCGTTCGGGTGATGTATATCGAAAACCGTGTCTGTATCGGAGCCCGAGCGCGTATTGGCATGTTATTATTACTATTATTATTATTATTGTCATCGTCGCGGGTATGAAAAAATATCATATTTTTACTATCGTTATATGATCGGAGACCGTACAGCAGCAGCAGCGCGTGTTCGTATACTTTATCGTTATCCCGAAGCGTACCTATACGTTATTATTATTATATATTGTAATACGACGGCGGCGCACCTGACGCAATAACCGTATCCGAACGATATATTATCATCGTATAATGTGGAAGAGAAAAAAAAATCAATACGATTCGAATTACGCGTAGCCGTGTCATAACGATATTAGGTGTAGCACAATGTATAATAATATTATATACTCGTAATAATAAACGCTGGAGCGGGTACGGAGCGTATTGCCTTCACGAGCTTGCGGCGGTATGGTTTTTCATATTTTTTCTTTCGTTTTCGTTCGTTAAACGTTTACTTTAAATGACGATAAAACGATCGTCGCAGGCGTGTAGGTGCGCCGAGAAACGCGAGTAAATATAATGTGATATTGTACAGGTATAGACCGAACAGACGCGGAATGGTTTCGAGGGCAGCTATAATATATTGTTATGTCGACGAACTTCGCGGCCTGTCTGGAGGAGATTTGACTTTTTCGTAAATACGGCGGCCGGGAAAAATCTGATCGCTATGTATAACATCATGGGAAAATAAACGAACTGGACCGAATACACTCACGCAGTATGTGATTATTATCGAAATGCGATGTTATTAGTATACGTAAATGTCTATACAGTGTACACCTCCGGTATCAGCCGTGAAATGTCGAAATCAACTGTCCTCATATTAATGACCCATATCATCTTATAAACACAATATAGTGCAGTAAAGATCACCTGACCGAACGTTTTAAACGACGTTTTATATAAGTTAAAAACTATAACCCGCTCTCTCCGACGTGATCTCAATTTTTCATTTTTTCGTCCTATACGCGTCGCGTCTCACTCGATATATTGAGAAGTTGCGTGGGGGGTTAAAAAGTTTTTTTTTGGGTGGCGGGCGGGAGGAGTGTGAGGAGCGGACGTAAAGTTAAGTACAACAGCTGTTCGCCATAGCGGTGGATGATAAAAATTTCTAAATATACAGAACGCCTCTTGTATGCGTATATATCTGCAAGTATATAGTACAGCGATTAAAGTCCCCTCGGAAACATCTGCAGCGCACGGTTAAATAAAAATGTCAAAGGAGTTCTGATCTTTGAAAATAGTGCGTTTAAAACGTTCGGTTGAAACCTGGTGAACCGGGCTATTCGTTCCTATACATATAGGTATTATATAGTATCGTCACACACCTAAGTATATAATTTTAACACGGTCCAAGTGCGTATACACACACACAGACAACGGGGAGGGATATAGGGGTTTAACCGTCTTATTATATCGACTAGATAGAGGTACACCCGTATATATATATAATATATATTATTATATATACACACACACACAGATTTAATTATATATATAATATATACCTACGCATAACATTACAAGACTCGCGTTCGAAATTACGATAACCAACTTTGAAATGAAGTTTTAGACGAAAATACATATTATAATTACAATTAAGGAAAACCGCGTCGTTGGTATTATGTCCGGCCGTTAAGATAATTTTAACGCGACCATTATCACAAACGATCTGCATAATTTTAATGCTAAGTCCTAAAACGCTCGTAGCTTGTAGTCTGAGATAAAAAAAAATAAAATAGATGCGCATAATATTATTATATATATAGACATCACGGCGCGCGGATTTCCTCGTGATAATAATATTGTATAGGTATAGGTATTAAGAACAACGTTATCACTGGTTTGGCAATCGGCGTTTTTCATCATTTAAAATCAATTTCCGCGGACTCGACGACGGTGTATAAACGCGCCGCGTCACGTATAAGATATAAGCGGCGGCGCCCTATCAATAAAAACCTAATCGGATTTTCGTACTTTTCCCCTTTTATCTCATCACCGATATTTGTATTGTTTAGTAGGTCATCGAGAGTCTCGGAATAATTCAGCGAGAAAACCGCTCGGGTGAAAAACGCCGCGGCCGTACGAAATAAACGAAATCGCGCGCACGAAACACCCAAACACCTATTACAATAATATAGGCAGGGGTACAATTTATATATATACAACGGCAATAACGCGTTGTGAATGTTAGTCGTTATCGAGCGAAATACGCGTGGATGGCATTCGAAAGTATATTATTATAATAATAATAACGATAACAATAATATGCGTTATATACATATTATAATAAATTCTTTTATTTTATAGGTAGCATTTGAACGGAGACTGTACTTGGCGCGCGTCGTGTGTACAATATAATATATAATACATATATATATATTTATATATGACGATATCGTTTCGACGTCATCGTTTTAAACTGTAATAATGGATGGGCGTAATAATTTGGGAGCGAACGAGAGTGAAAAACGACGACGTCCCGGCCGAGGATGATATACGTACATAATATAATACGTATACATACATAATATATATATATATGTATATTTAATTTATATATACATATATAATGCGGGGTACTTAAACGCAATACATGTATATTGTATGACGTACAGTGGCGAGATGGGAAGATGGGTTTGGTGTATTATTGTGTATAATAATAATATTTTATGCACGGTATAAACACAATATTATTTATCAAGAAATAGTAATAATGTTTATGCTGATGATTTTATGGTGTGAATTCGGATGTAATAAACGGCTAAGATAAAAAAAAAAAAAAAAAAATGACAACATGTATATAAATATATAGGTAACATAACGACTAATAATATAATGTAGAAAGGTGGATAGAAACAAAACGAAAAAACACAACAAAACACAAGGATCAAACCAACGTGTATGGGGATAATAATAATAATATGATGTCCAACGGGGAAAAACAATAATAATTATAATAGAAACGTATAATAATTATTAATAATGTAATAAGTCGGAACAATACACAGCGGGGTGAAAACAATGTAATAATATAGATATAAATATATAATAATGTATAAACATAGAAGTTTATTATATTATGTATTAAGGACAATAAACGTAACACTCAAATCAACGGTCTCCAGAAAACCGAAAAATATATTATAGTGAATATTATATAGTGTCATACATAACGTCATATATTATAATGTAATGCATATTACATATTTAATCTATATTATACATACGGTAAACCTAAACCTAATGTATTATAAACATCATCGATAACGAATATTGGATCGCGTGTTCTATATAGAGACGGACGGACGGACGGACAGACGGACAAACGAAACAGTGATGTGATATTATTATTATACAGAGATTTACTATTAACATAATTAACTATAGGTACTCGGGTTGCTGCGATAATATTATTATCGTGAATTATGAGGTAGTTTCGTATTTAGATATATGTATGTATTAATTATGTTGATGGTTATAATATCAATGGTATGAACAAATGACAATTCAATGTAAATGACAAGTATAGAAAAGTGGTTGGTAACGAAACGAAAATAAAGGAAATAACAAAAAAAAAAAAACCGTATAAGTTCCCTTTGTGGGATGATGTCGAACGGGACAGATACAATTAATATAATTTTATAGGATAAGACATACATATGCAGTGAGGTAAAAACGAAACAGCGTAATAATAATAGATATTATAAAAAACTTAAGTTAAACGCCCAAATCGAAGTCACCGAAAGGGTTTTTGATAAGTTGTACCTATATACCTATGTGGCTATGACCTATATAGTATATAATATTATGTAACTAATAGGGATATGAATTAAATGCATTCGACTTTTTTGTCTTTTTACTATATAGAATAAATTGGGTTTAGTCAAAAAGTATTTTCCGACAGAGGTTAGGTTTTATTTAAGTTTTATTTTAGACAGATTATTGAATATTTTTTTCGAATATTCATCCAAGCGTAACGTCGATTGCAACGATTCGGTAATTTTGGACTTTTACATTTTAATAACAACGAACTTATCATCACCACTTTGACAAATAACTTTTCAAATAAATTTTCTTTTTTATTTACTATATCATAAACTCATAGGATTCCACATATTTTTGAACATATTATGTCAATTTTAAATGCTCAACAATCTCATACGAATATCGAACAGTTTTTTTTAGTGCGTTAATTTTATAGCCCACGGGGAAATAAAAATAGAATATTACATCTGCAGATATACTAATATCTACTGTTCCACTGTTCTACAGACGGACAGGCGGGCGGACGGACAAACGCAACCTCGACGTGTTACACTATTTTTTGTATATGACATAGGTCGTAGTGAAGATACACGCAGATATAGTCATATATACATACAAATAGCGAAGGGACAGTGTTCGAGAGAGTGATGGTGTGAGCTATTTTTTGGGGAGAGAGATGAGAGGGGGGTGGGGGGGAGTGAAACTGAGTATCGTGTACGACTTATACTATGCCAAATCGACTTATGAAATATTTTTAGGTTACCTATACTTTCAATATATATATATATTTATTAATTATTATTATTATTATTAGAGGCGATTTGTACTACCAAAACTGCAATACTGTCTGGTGGCGAGTAGGTTGTGCCGGTCGACAGCCGTGTACAGAGTGGTCCGGGTGTTGGCCACGGCCAGACCGTCGTCCGAGTAGGACACCGTGCTCAGGCACTTCTGCAGTTTGTTGCGTTGGCCGCCTTGCGACCGGGACCGCCTGACCGGCTCCGTGGTCCGGCCGACGCCGCATCTAACGCCGCCGCCGCCGTAAAAGCCTCCGACGCCGCCTACGACTCCTCCTGCTCCGACGCCGATGCCGACGCCGCCGCCGATGCCTCCGCTGCAGCCGATTCCTCCTCCTCCTCCTCCGCCGCCGCCGCCGCCTAGCCCGCCGCTTCCGCCGTGCGCCGCCGGTCCGAACGAGAAATGGCTCGATGACGACGACGCTTTGGCGACCAGAGTCGGCGACAGGCACATGCCGTTTATCTGAACCAACGACGTATTTATTCGTTCGCACGCGCACCCCACAATACGCACACCGCGCATAGGACGTCACGCACATGCCCTACTGCCGACGTTTCGGACCCTCGTCTCGATGTTTTGGGAGGGAGGGGAGGTAACGACGGACAAAACGATTTCTCGGTCAGTCTTTTTTTTTATTTTTATTTTTTTTTTTTGATAATACACGTCTAATAATTACACCGACGTAAGTATTAAATAATTGCGAAAATGGAAACTAAATTTAACTTTACTGCGTTGTGCCTCCTCTGCAGGTGCAGAGTATATGGTTTCATTGCGAAAATATCGCAAGACCTGCAAAATCACGTAAGAATATGATATTTTTTTCGAAAAACATCAAAATCGACCGAGAAACCGAATGTCCGCGTTCACGACAGAACATAATATTCATCTTATCTATATTTACATATATCTACACCTGTAGGGGTGGTGGAAGACTTGACTGCTGCCGGACGCATGTCCCCGCCGTGGTTAAGGTCGGTAAGTATGACAGACGAAACAATGTTTCTTTAGGAGGGGGGGGGGTAGTAAACGCCTAACCGTCGGTTAGTGTTGACATCTCAACTATTTCAAAGATGAATTAATATAATGTATTATGCATCTAGGTAAAACTATACCTCGAGTGAGAACGTTTGTAATTTGTATATACAATATTGTGAGTATTGGTAATTCGCGCGTATTCGTAATGTCGTTATATTATAATGTTTACCCATAGTGCGTTATAATATTAAATTTGTTCGTAATAAGTTATTATTACTAATAACTGTATAAAAATACATACCGATCGGTATTATAACGAAACCGTCGAAACCTCTAATACATCTCGAGTTGTGTAAGCTATATATATATTAGGTATGTCATAGACGATGCGAAACATTTTGTTATCGTGGTAGGTATACAAGGTAATAATAATTATTAAACGAAGAAGAAAAAACGTACATCCTAATAACGTTTAAATCACTTAGATTTTTCTCCGGGGGCTGTGAAATCGGGAGCGGTGTGTACACTGCAACTATTAGCAGTATCATAATATATATACATAACTACACAAGGATTAAGGAAACGAGTTTTTTTTTTTTTATCTCTCGTCCTAATGCGTTTTGGGGCGGACAGAACTGCCGTCGCTGAAATGTATTTTTTCTAAAAGTTTTTCTCACTCGCCGCTGCGTAAAAACATCGGATTTATGTACGCTTTTAACGCGGGCGACGACGGTTTCAGAAAACGACGATTTTTTATGTTTCGTAATGGCCCGAGGGCATATCGTGTACGACGCGCGCACGGTGCACCCGAAATCCATCCGGGCGCGGCGCATATATTATAATATACTATATGTATAATATTTTTTACGATTGTCTACGGAAAAACGACGAGGCACCCATGCCCACAGTCACCCTACATATACGTCGCGATGTATATAATGTAACAATACTTCTCAATAAATGATTTGCAGTCGTCACGAGGGATCTATTGCCGCGGTCTCATTGGTCTCGTCCTCTATCGCCGCGCGCAGGAGCCCCTCTAACCTATATATGGTAATATAGAAAACAAACATCGCGAGACGGAAAAAGATTGTTTTCGACGATAATAATAATATTGTCGATTGCGCACTGCCGCGACGATGAGCCTTTACAATACAAAAAAGGAAACGCGACCGGCATAATATTTTCTCCTTCAAAGCATATTATATTGAATTTACTCCGCGTGGCCGTCGCACTATGATGGTGTCCTATATACATGTCCGGTGTCTAGGTGTGTGTTGCGGGTGCGATGTCGGCTTCGGACCTCTATCTGCGAGGTATTAAAAGGCCGCCGAAGCGTATACATCTATGCTCACATTATTATTATTATATTTTATGCGACTATTCCAACTCTGCATACGTGCTTTCGAGATCAACGATAATGGTAGGTATAGGTATGGGTAAACGGCGTATTACGTTTCGATTTTGTATTTTAATAATGCGCCTTTGCGGCCATCGGTGGTTGGGGGGGGGGCGGACACGGCATTTCGAATATTGAAAACGTATATTGTTATGATATCGTACGCGTTGTATTATGATACGTCCACCAGACGCATTGTATTTCAGTATTTTTTACTGTACTATTTATATGTGTGGAATCGGGGCGAGTTCCTTTGGCGTAAGACTATACGGCGCGTACAATCGTGAGATATATTACTCTGTTATTATATGATTTATTTCTTGCGAACAGTTTTTTTTTTTTTTTTGCCTACGGTCTTTTCGGTCGATTTTCGTTTGCGCGAAACTGCTGCTGCAGTATACACCGCGAATTAAATTACCTACTGTACTATATGTATACTTTGCGAAACGTTAAAAAAATCGTTGTAAATAAAAAACGAAATTAAATCGCTTGCCAACGTTTTCAAGGTTTTCGTTTATTTATTTATAATACGCGCGCACAACCGTTTTTCCTATGAGAATTAATATCTCCGTATGAAAACACGCGGGGTTGAGCAGTTTTTGGCAAATAACTGTAAGTATATAGATACAGACCGGGATAGAATATGAGATTAAAAGTATCGCTTTCTAAAATCCAAAATATCATGTTAACCATTTTTTTTTCTTCAAAAACCGAAAGCAAAAAAATGAGTCTTGGCCGTGTACACATAAAGCACTGTTCCCCTCCAAGGGCCCCCCACCAAAAGCGAGAACAAATATGCCAAGTGTGTATTATATCAAACGTAGTCCCGTGCTACGAGTAAAAACGAGAAATGAACGGCTGCACACGTGTTATTTCGCATATAATTTTATTTTTTATCGATCTTTTCGAAACGGTATATGCGTGCTTGCGGAATCCACGAAAACTGTTATTCCCTTGATAATTTATTCATTATAATATTTACTTATACGTCTGTTCTCGTTTTCGAATTGTTGCCCAGCGCGGTCGTGCGCATGCCGTCTGAGTTTCGTACCAAAATGTACCGAAGATAATATAAATATTATATGATATTGTACACAGCGAGCGGCGTGGACGGATTTCGCGAACGAAAAGGGTGAGGTTGCACACGTCATGATATTGTGTTGAGTACGTCACAGATTTATATACTCCATTAATGCGAGGTGTCTCGATAGTTTTTCCGCTTTTTTCGAATAGTTTTTACCGTAACACAATTTTCAACCCTTTAAACGATCGCGTGAAAAAGATAATAAAGTTTGCATATTATATAGTAACTGTAAATGATATCACGCAGCATAGACGACGATAATGATCTATAAACGAGAAATTAAATTTAAATTATGGTCAGACGAACCGAAAAATAGGTTAAGCCATCGAAATGAAATGTAAATCTAATTTCATGTTTAACTTATATGTTTTTACGGTAACGCATTCGAATGAACATCACTACTCATATACTTTGACTATCAGATAATATGTTTTTTTAATCGGCTTTGAATCCAACTCTTTTTTGATATTCACGTTATTTTCACGTTACCAATGGCCCGATTGCTCTGGTACCTACTATACCTACATCAGTATATATTTTCAAAAATAAAAATCGTAAAATGCATAATATGTAAAATGTGATTTTTTTTAACTTCCTGAAATCCCAATGGCTTATTTCTTCTCAGATAATATTTATTATATTCCTACATTCATTAAACTTATAATGGAAAAAAATATTAAAATATATATTGATTAAATATTTGGTGTTACCACGTTTTAAGAACTGTGATTTACATAAGATAGTTTCTGAATCTGTGATTTGTTTTGGCGCGGGTGGTTTTCTTTGAATGTTGCGTGATGGACTGTGTAGGTATTTATAATATTTTATAAATTTTTAGGTATTTTAAAATCAATCCTTACACTTGAAACCTCCCAAAAAAACTAAAAAAAAATCGTTGATACGCGCCAATGCGAACTTCTAAGTAATTGATGTACACAGTTATATTGTAGACAAACAGACGTCGGATTCACATGGCAAGATAATTTACTATTTTTCTTGACCAACGACTATCGGAAAATATTATAGGTATTTGTTCTCGGTGTATAGGTACCCAATTTGAGTTTGAATTTTACCCGCGTTGGAATATAATGTTTCATTTGTCATTTTGCGAATATCATATTCTAGTCCCGATTCGTTATGAAACGCGTGCGCTCTTGCAGCGTTCAGATGAGCCACGTTAGAACATATTCAGTCAGCGACCTATATACGAGCCCGGAAAAAAAAACTGACCAAACGGCAATACTTACGCATACAATATTATGATATTCTTATGATTCGATGTACGGGGACGGACAGAAGTTTTCATTAGGTAGGTACCAGCACTTTAATACTATTATATCATATTTACCGCGCTCCGAGTGGACGTGTTTTCAAAATAAGGGCATTAAAAGTCCCACGCCGCGAACCTCGCCGGTGCCGGACCCGACTGCGTCTTACATTATATGATACCACGGTACATATATTCACCGAAAGTTCGCCGCCGCACTCGTCCGGGGTGGTTTTCGCCCACGGCGATGAATATTTATACACGCCGACCGTGCAGTGCGCGCGGTATGTAATTTGATTTATGGGCCGCCGAAAAATATAAATTGTTATTTTCGTTTCGGTTTTTTTTTTTTTTTTTAATTAGTTTTTTTCCTCCCCGACAGCGCGCGTGTGTCGACGGGAGCAACGCAGCAGACTCGACAACGCCGCATAACGTATAGGTTACGTAACCTTTTTTTACTATTGTCATGTACACATATTATACACTCGGTCGTACGCGATTGCGATGGCCTCCCGCGCGATTCTGTCGTGTTTCGCGTGTACCTGTACACAGCTCGATTCGATAAAGTATTCATCCGATTACCTACTAACGAATTATTGATTAATCTCGGCAACCTGACGCAGAAGGTATGAGGGTGTATATACAGATACGACCTATACCTAAGGTACAGGGTGTAACCAGAAGAACCGACAGCTGAAATAACTTTTGTTCGAATCAATATTTCAAATTTTTTTTGTTGATATGCATGTAATTTATGATCACTCGCACTACACGCAATTATCTTTATTTTTTAATACTGATGGTAAAAATTTTAAATATTTTTGCAAAAATTCAAAATAGTCAATTTGTAAATGTGATCACAAGAACAATTTTGATTGAAAAAATATAAATATATAGTAGGTAGTTCATTATTTAGAATTTTTTAAAATATCAACATTTTTTTGAGTAAATTAATTTAGGACGTAATAATTCTTTTCAAATATTATTTTTGGGAATTTCTTGACATGAATATATTGCTTAAATTATTTATTAACCTATATGGTTACATTTACAATTTTTATCATACGTAAATAAACCACAATGAGGATAACAGTTGGTCGAGTTTGTTTTCGTTGACGATAAACGTGCTGAATTTTTAGTGTGCGTTTTTGCATAGAACATAAATAATGATGAGCAAAAACCGTCGTTCGACTTGTGGACAGGGATGAAAAAAATAACGTAGGTATTCATCGAGTGCTCGCGGGGGGTGAGGGGGGGGGGTCATAATTAATGTATCGAACACATTTTATAGCTTAATTATTATTATCGCTAATCTTATTGTTATCATTACCTATACGACCTATATACCCATCTAAAAACTGATTATTTTAAGAATATTTTTTTCTTCAAACCCCCTCCCCGTAAATCACTTTTTCAAAAACTTTTTACATCGAACGAAGACTTGAAAAATCACCACGTACATAATAACGAAATATAGACGTGCGAGATTTTCGAGACGCGCGGGTCGCGGGCTACCGAGAGAACAATATTATATAATATGACATTATACGAAAACGCGCCGAACGATTTTCGCGCCAAAGCTTTTATTTTTTTTCCGGCGAAACGAACGACACGTTATAAAAAAACGTTTCGCATACGTATAATAACAGTGCATAATACATACAAAGACGGGCCGAGTCGCAAAAACGTGTGCTCCGTATATACATATTGTACAATAATATGGGCGTACACTGCAGGTACAGGTATATGGAAATACGCGCGTTTGGCGCTGAGTAAAGAAAAATGTAAATATTTGTCTACGTTCGGTTTGGCGTGTTCCGCGTGTGTTATATAGAAGTCAGAATGTCGTGTTGTTTGACAAAAAGCTTATAAAAATAATAATACGTGTAACAACGCGGCCGTTCAAATCGTATATAATACATAAAATAATAAAGTGTATCATATACATATACGTTTGCCCGTTTATATACGTACAGGAAGAAAAACGCACAAACACAGTCGTTCTAAGTGAATTATTTAAGTATATTATATAATATATATAGTATATAGCTGTAATATTATAGTAGTAGCGGTAGTATATATACATATATATACAAACGCGTTATATACATATGTATGTACTCTATACTCATGTGCGTAGATAATTTAAAATCATTCGTTTGCGCCACTTTTGTTTTTTTTTTTTTCCATCAGATGACCAAAACCAATATAATATTTAAATGTATCTGCCACATAATGTAATAGTGTATGCGTATACGTAATAATAATAAAAAAAAACTTATACTGTCATACCGAACTAAAAAATAATATAATATATACATATTATATACGTATATGACCAAGCTAATATTATTATATTGTTGGGTATTGTACGTTTAGGAAAGTTTAGGCCAACTTATAATAATAATCGTTACGTTATGAGCTTAGGCAAATTTGAAAACCAGCTTAGATAATATATGTATAGTAATAACAACGGTTATAATATAATATAGTACAGCACGTCGATACAGAATTTCTGAACTCAAGCGAATAATATTACAGCATGGGCTCGTGTGTGTATTATGTATATGTAGGTATTGTTTTTGTTATGACGTGCCAAATTGTGTTCATGGCTTTTTACGTTAGTACGTTACACGACGGGTTTGAAATGACATTCAGAAATTCGTGTACGTACACTATTATTGTATACATATATAAATAAATATATATTTACACTGTTGGCCAGCCAACAAAATATTTAATATACTTTAAATAAAAAAAACTTTCCATAACCCATGCGATTGATAAAAAAAAAAATTGCCATTATTCGTGTACGCATCAACGACAATCATTTTTTTACAATAAATTTTTGTTAGTGGTTAAACTTTAAGGAAATTTTTTTTTAGTGAACCAAACACAACAGAAAAAAATATAAATAAATGAAAAATAATAAAACGACATGAGATTTTAAAGGTATATATACCAAGTCTATGGTCGGGGCAGCTCTCTCGCGTCTCATTAAATTCCTTGAAACATTTACAGAGCACAATAATGTTATTTACAATGAAAACTACTTATATAAATTAATGTATTTTTTTTCTTTATATATTTATATATAATATATATACATATAAATATATATATGTGTGTATATATATAAATATTATATATAAATATCAAAACGAATTTTTCAAAACAAACATGATTTGTTTTAGATAAGTAAATATATATATTTTACTATCTAACTAATTTTGAACACATCACACAGTAACATTTTAAATTTAAATGAAAAGCAATCTGTTACCAAAATATAAATTTTTTTCTTCTAAAAAAATATAACAAAACAAATATATATATATTTATATATAATTATATCAAACATGTATTGTACTTCACAACAATCTATACCTGTACTAAAAAGAAAAAAAAACACGAAATGAAATAAATAAAAACACCCACAAATCCGAGGAAATAAAACAAACACATTATATATTATATATACACACATTCATGTAAATATTTTTGTTTTGTTGCTGAATTGGATAAATGGGAAACTATCACTTTACACGATATGAAACACATTTACGTTATATATTAAATGATAACGCTTTGTTAATCAAACATAGATAGGTACTTCAATGTCTGCTGTGGAAGCTGGATGGCATGTTGTCTGTTAAACTCGGGGTTGACGTTTATAAAGGCAATTAAAAATAAAATATAAAAACCAATAATAACAACAACAAATAAACGAAATTGAAAAATACGAAATAATAATAATGATAATATAGTAAAAATATTTATCTCATTTTACTAATAAATAAGCGCAACGTTTTAAATTAAACTATTGTATAGGAAAAAAAAAATATTCGCTAACGACTTCTACTTACATTTTAATTAACTTTATTAAAATTAAAATAAACAAAATAAGGAAGGAAACAATAATAATATTATGTTACTGAAAATTACATCGCAAGCCATCTGATAACGCTAATTTATTATATAATATTATATAATTGATATATTATATGTATATACTGCAGGCCATTAATTTCAATTTAATTACAACAATGTATGATAATATGTATTTGTAAAAAAAAAAAAACAACAACAAATTTTTAGAAAACATATACTATAATAATATAAATTATGCAAAATAAAAATTCGGTACTACTGGGTTTCCAACCGACTCAAATATTACGATGCTACCGTCTACCATCAAGATTCCATATAATTAGGCACTATGATATACATATGATAATATTTAGGTAACTATTTTTATTAGGTGTACTTATTATATTTTAATAATCGCTATCCAAATGACAGACATAATACATTGTCGTAACGGATTTAATATTGTGAAATATTAAATACATGGTTATGCGGTATGCTAATAGTATAATATTATCTACACATAAACTACACAAATCCGGTGGTTTCCACTCGTGACGACGAGTTGGCACCAGTCTTTGTCGACAAACAAAATTAATTATTCAGAAATGAATTGAAAATTAAATTTATATGTATATATATATATAAATAAACCGTATAAAAACAGAACTTCAATTGACACATTGCATTGTTGAACGGTAACAAGATTATGACAAAACATATTACACGAAGAAAATATATCGAAGTATATTAAAACTGATCACATCGTTCGCTTCAAATCATTCTCCTCTTACACGCGACCTCCCTCGCGATTAACCGACTCGAGACAAGACCGTGTCGAATTTATTTTATATAATTATATACGGTACAATACTTTTGTCATTTCGTTCGTTAGTGTGCACAGCGTTGTAATAATATATTATATATTAATTGTGTTAGTTGAATGATTGTACGATCGCAATATATATATATATATATATATATATAGATGACTGTATAATTTATATTAATATAGAGATGATTCCGATTTATGGTGATGGTTTATGTATACTTATTATCTAGAATATATAATAGATTAAAAAAAAAAAAAACATGCAGCGCCCTGAAAAAATCCACCTTAAAGGGTCTGTGTATACAAATCAATATAATGAAACATGGACGATATGTGTACATATTAACTCGATATTTATTTATCATGTTGACGTTATAATAATATAATATTGAATGATATGAAGATGACTCTATATATATTTGTATACATAAAAGCGAATTGTGTGTTTTTTATTTCGATTGAGATATGATGGTGGTGGTGTGTGTGTGGTTACAGTTGCGTATAGCGCGACGGACAATAGGTCATCTGAATTATGGACCTCGGTGGTTTGAATGAACGTTTTTACCGCAACTGAGCTTGTTTTGACGTCGACGACGATGATCGTCACAATATTCTTACGATATAAACTCGTCGGTGATCGAAATAACTGTTTTTAAAATTCACGATGTTTGACAATCGTATATAGAGCAGAACTGTAGACAGAAAGTGCGTACATATACTCGGGGAATAAGTACTCTGCAATTTAATGGTCCAAATTAGCAGGAGTGAAAAGAGTGAGAGAGAGAAATACAAAGTCAACAAATCCTCTCTGGATTTCATTTTTTGTACCTACATATTGTTAAAAGCAGGTTTATAACATATACCAGGTATATTACGATTAGGTACTCAGTTTTGGTTAAAAATCATTGATTTTCACGTCACGTCGATCATAATACAGATGCGCTAGAATCAGCACTCAGACGACTGTCATCCGCAACGACAGCAGAAACACCAACAACAACAACAACAACAACATCAATATCAACTTCAATAAAAACAACAACAACAACGACACCATACCAACATAAAATTATAATAATAATTATCATTATTATTACAGGGCGGTTGTTGGTTTCGTATATCAACACTTACTTAGTCGTTTAATGAGGTTGATGAACGCTTGGTTGTTCGACCGGTTATTTCTCGAGTCCCTTTGGCTGTACTTGATGTTGGGCACGGACAAGAGTCGGGCGTCCCTCGACGACCCCGCGGTCAGGTTGCTCTGCTTGTCCAGCGACGTCCGTTTTCGGTGCTCTTTGGTTGACCGCGGGGGTTTAATGGGCTTGCCGTCGCGGTCGAACAGCTTGAGCTCCGTGGGCCTGGTGGCCGCAGCCGAGGTGGACGACTGGTCGCGGGCCGCCGACTGCGTGCCACCGCCGTCCGGCCGCTGCTCTTGGCCATCGGTTTCGGTTATGATTTGAGGTAGACGGCCGGTGGTGGCGGTGGTCGTGGCCGTGGTGGTCGTGAACGTGGTGGTGGCAGTGGCTGTGGCGGCGGCAGTGGTGGTGGTGGAGGAGGCCGCGCCGACGCTTCCGGCCTCGTCGGTTTCCGGTTGTTCACCGGTGCCGTAGAACGTGGACGCCTTGTTCTTGGCTGGCGTCGCGTTGAACGTGTTCTTCAGTCTCAGATCGACGCGGCTCAGCTGCTTCTTTAGGCCCCGCCAAGAGTGACTGGTCCGGCGGCCGTTGCCCTTGACCGGCGCCGGGGTGGCCGGTTCCGAAGACGCGGTCATCGCCGCCGCCGCCGGCGGCGTGGGCTGCGGCGGCGGTTCTCCCGGTTCCGCCGGTTCTCCGGGTTCCGGCGCCGCGGCCGGGATCAGGACGAGCGCCTCTTCCGCCCTCTCGGTCACGTCGTCCAGCCAATCCGGGTTGGTGGGGTTCGGCGACACCTGTGTCGAGTACACGCCCACCGGGCTCAGGGCCAGTTTGCTGAGTTCTTCCAGTTCCTCGGCGTCGTCTTCGAGGCCCTTCAAATGCGGAAAGTTTTCAAGCTCGGCCGACCGATCGCGTCGTTATTTATGGACGCGGACACATTATAATACGGTGGAAAACGACGACGTCGCGTGTACATTATAATATTACGTTACGTATACAACAATAATAATAATATGTCCCACCGTGTCTCATGCGGTTTATACCGCGGGTCGGGTTGGTTACGAGCGGCGGACGGGTGGAGGTCGATCGATTAAACCACATCACCCTCCGCGCGCACTCGCCGCCCGACCCCCCGACCCGCACCCACACACTCGCGGCGCCCGACCGAACGTCCCTCGTTTCGGTTTCGCGAGCGCGTCTTGGATTTGTCGGTGGGGGGAAAAAAAATAATTCTCAAATCGTACCATGTCACGTGTTATTATTGATAATATATTATCGTGTCATATCGTGTGGGTATGATATTATTATTATATTATTATTATCACAACCGCGTCCACTTCTGCACGTAAACGATTCACGAGTAGAACGACGAGAAACACGAAGGGACAGTATAGACAGTGTCGAGGGGACCCTCGGCGGTTTAATAACGGTCGTCGAAGAGTTAAGAAAAACAAACTTAAAGTGCCCGCGAGTAAAACTCGATCATCCGAAATTATTCACATTAATCGCGAGTAGGTACATTAAAAACGTACACGGCGCATATTATAATATTGTTATAAATCGTAAACATATTTTATTGCCCATTTTACGCCGAAACTCGAAATTGTGTGTAGGTAGGTATAACCGTTTTAAATGCGTTTTTATGATTATCAGTTTATTTAACTCTGTCACAACCCACATGCCCGCAATGCTTACGGGATTTAATTAGGCACGGGTCGATTAAATTCTTACTAATTTTAATTCAAAACGTTTTTATCGCTGAATATAAAAAGGAGGTAGTGAACACAGTGATGTGTATAATTATTAGATTTAGTAATATAACGAAGCCGCCCTTATTGTACGCCATAAAATATATTCAAACAAACTCATCACAAAACATCGGAGCGATCGAAACATATTATATTGTGATATTGGATAATCTGCAAAGACTGCGAAAATTAGGCAGTTTATCAATGCCATTTGTGAAATAATTTTCCTCGAGTTTGAGGTTTTCCGTTCGATTGCACTTTGACTGATTTCTATTATTTATTTTCACTTTTATTGCTATAATGCCATCGAGTTCTGTTATATTGAAAATTTGTAAAATCATATGTACACATTACACATTGTAAGTATACTCCTATTATAACTATTCATGGAATAAAGTGATATGTTTTATATGTATATACAAAAACGGATCATAATAAATACAACGCAAAACTTTTGAGTAGAATAATATTGTCAATGAATACAATGCGTTTTATAACGTATAAAAAACATTTAATAAATGCATACCTATTATTATTATGCTGTTAAAAAATGTTTTTTTTTTTAAAGCTGTTCAACGCAAGACTTAGGAAACGTGTAAAATAACTTTGTTTATATATGTATGTTTTTTTATTTTTTTAATTAATTCACGGAATCTGACGAATAAAAGTGGATACTAAATGAGCATAATTTTGAGAAAATGTGTCACATAAAATTTAGTTAAAAAGTTTGAATAATTAATGTAGTTTTTACACTGAAAGACAGATGAAAAAATATTGGTGGTTACAAAACTTTTAATATTAATTCAAGCTAACAGACTCGTACAAAAAAATATTTCTGACATAACACTCTAGAAAACATTGCATTTAAGGATTCGCGAAGGATAAAGAAGTTTTTTTTTCATATAATATATATATTATTATAAACAAATTTTTTTATAATCACAGAGATTAAAACTTGGATAGACCAGTTTACACGTGACTAAAGTTTTGAAATGTTAAAGTAGTTTTCAACATGAAAAATGAAACATAAATATTTTATTTTACTGTGCATATTATCAGGTTGAATGATGAGTCATTTCAATATATTGTTATGGTGTGAGAAATGGACGAAATATCTGTAGTATATTATATAGGCGGAATAATTCATTGTTTATGTATATGTTATTATATATAAATATGCTACGATGAGCTAAGAGCTTCGCCTCTTTTAGATTTCTCTGTAATTTCCGTGCAGTATTCTCATAGAATGCTTTTTTTCCTCGCAGTAATCTCTATTGTGCGGCTGTCACTTCTCAAGCAGATTATACCGAAACCCACGAGAAGAAAACTTCCTACTTGTTTTCCAGAAGCGGTGACTTTGTATTGAAACAAAATCGAATTAATCACAACTTGTTAGACGATAATGTTCTTATCGATATTCTTAACTCGTCTCGCATTACACTGTAACCGCCCTTGTGCAAAATTAATTTTATGTAAAAATAAATAGTTCTACGCGGATAATCGAAAATGTTCAATCATGATTGACAGTTTTGACGTTAATGATGATGGATTAAGCAAAAACAAAATAATAATAATAAAAAAAAAAAAAAATTAAAAAAAAGACTGTGTGTTGTGTTCATCATTATTATTATTATTATTATTATAAATCTACGATAATGTCCTACCTGTCAGTATACAGGGCGCAGGGGTCACCGTACACAAATTGTATAAATTATGCAAAAACCGCGTATACTTCGAAAAGATAAAAATGATGTTTTTACACGACAAGATATTTTTTCGGAACATAATATAATATTATTGTTTTATACTGGTAACAACAGTAGTTCTTCACGACTATATTACTATAATATTATGGTTTACGCATGTTGACGGCTCGGCACGCGTAGTTTAGGCCTACATACGCATTGTTATTATTCTCATTATCATCATCATCGTCATCATCATCATCATCATCATCAGTATTGTGTATTACATATGCGTCAGTGTGAAATATATTTTGTCGACACATGCAGGTGGTGCGCCTCGGGTTCACCCTGTATACCTATATTGTATGTATAGAAGAACATCGAACGCTCGGGACGATATTGAAATATGTATCTCGGAAACTATATATATATATTACGGTAGTAATATTATAACACAATATATTATGTAGGTATTTAGTGTAAGTACAGTTCGGCATCGTCGCGTAGGTAAATAATATACGATGTAATATTATCATAATGTTCGCCCGTCGGAAAATTACGTCAAAGCCGGCGGACCTAAAACCTAGTCGGTAAAATGTTGTGCACATAAACGTATAAATATTGTATCATCATAACAGGTAGGAGGTACCTAGTATATGTATAGCGTTATTATAGGAAGACGAAATACGTAATAGGAAGACGTCCGATGTTTTCGTCGAGACGGAATTGCGTTCGAATCGAATATTGTCCTGGGTAAATATTATCTATAATTATTATTCGTTTTCTCCGATACAGTGCGCTTTGTTATTATTATTATTATTATTATTATATGTATATATATATATGTTTTTTTTTCGTAGTTATTTGTGCACGACGGAAAAATTGAATCGAAGCAAAAATATATTACCTGATCGATACTGGGGGACCGGCACCGTTCGCCGTCGCTGGTCTCGCTCAAGGCGGTTGTTCGTTTCGGCGACCTGGGAGCCCTTTGGTACGGGTCCGCACTACCGTACATGTCGGCAGTGCTGATGTTTAGAAGAACACATTTTTGTATAAAGTCTACTATCACAATACCGTTGTCCAGACCGTAGGCGAGCCTGCAAAATACGATGGCATAATATTAAAATACATATCATTATTATTATTATTATATATACCGGTATAGGTATTCAGGATGGCGCTTTTGTCCTGATCAAAGGATAATATACGAGGAATTTTTCGATTACGATTTTGACGTCAAACGTCTAAGAACATAATAATGTTCTACAATCTTTTGAGATTAATAATATATTTAGTATCTAAATATATTTTGTTTTTAAAATATAAAAATTCCTATAGAATTCCGTAAGATAATACACAGGGTTCTGTGGGGTAGAATAATCACCATAATATTATGTAGAATCTAACCACATTACCTACGTCAAAAACAAGTAATTATAACATTTTTGTGAATATATTTTAATATTATAGTACATAGTGTCAGGTAAGCTTACTCCCATTTTTTCTCTTTAAAAGTGTCAGAGCGCTTTTAGCACAAAAATATATCTTACAAGAAAAACACTCACGGCCTGTAGCATAGTCGGTTTTCGTAATTATTATTTTTTCATTTAAAAGAAGAGAACCTTTTGCAGGTTGGTTGAAAGCCCGATTTTCAAAATTATAAGTATAAAAGCAAAAATATGCATTTGAATAATGCACAATATCTGTTATTTTGCAAAGTATTTTTCTAGCATTATTTAAAGTAAATTGAAAATTTAAGCTTGATTTTACCAGCAAAACTTAAAAAAAAAATGAAAATTCGACATACCGATCAGGCGTGAACGTTTTTCCATTGAAGGAATTTTTGTTGATATAACATAGGTACCTATCACCTTCTCCCCCCGCTAATAATAGTTATTGGGTAGTAGATTAGAGGAAAAGTATTATAGTAATCAAGGTAGCAACTAAAATATAAAATATAATTTTACAATTTTATAGAATTGCGGACAATATGAAAAACCGGCTCGGCCACCCTTAATAATAAATGTACCTATTCAAATTTTGATATTTTAAAGTTTTAAGAATACTTAGTAAGGACCATATTTGTAATAACCATACTTATTTTCATGGATTCATAATACATGAAATTAAATAACTCATTAAATAACATTTTTTCAAATTTTTATATAAACACATCAACATTTTCAGTATAACCATCTGCTTCATAAAATACAGTAAAAAATGTTGGTTCTCATTCCAAAACATATAGTTTGTATCGACACAGGACATACCTTATGTGGTATAAAATATCGAAGTACTTGGAAATATGGGACCCCTTTTAAGTATATTTAAAAGTTGCAAAAACATTAATTTGAAGTAATCCGTTATTAAAGGGAAAAATGGGGGTTAGCATACTTCGTGAATCATCCCGTATATAACGTCTGCAGTTGCAGTGGTGCACACAAAATGTCCACGGTATGGGTTATAGGGCGTATAAAGCTCTCGAGATTATTCACTCTACGACCCTATCCCGCCCAGCAACACAAATCCAATGCGATTTATCGTATCTGCAGCGTATATTAACCACCGATATAAAGCAGATTTATAATTACATAACGGCCATTACAAAATATAATATTGTTTGACCTAGATGTCAAAACGCCCAATCTCCGATCATTTTAAGAGGTGTCAGCCGGACGACACGATCATATTATTTTCCCGTGGTGTGCACCACTGGTTAACGGGGCGTCACCCTTTTCGGCCGAAAAACATAATCCCTTTTAGGCCAGAAAAATGTTTGTGGACATTTACATCAAACTTTTTTTAATTCCAAGCGCATCCATAAATATAGCACTACTTGTGTTTCACAAAAAAAAAAAAAAAATTGACTGCACGTTTTTGTTGAGTACAACAGTATAAAAAAGTTCCTTTCACGGTGTAATATTAAAGATTTGAAAAAGTATGAATATAATAATTTTATTGATCTATATGGTTGACCACCGGCCAAAGGATATAAAGAATACCTATTCTTACCGTCAACCGTAACACCTACGAGGCACTTGGATCTAATTGTTGGGGGGGGGGAGGGGAGGGGGATTAATCACAATTCACTGAGCCGTCTAAAAATAATTAATTTTCATAATTTTAGAATACATTTTTTTCTTTGGGGGCAACTGGGGTGACCCCTCACATATAACAATATGTTATATTTTGCCGGTTTGCCCAGACAGGTTTCACACTTAGCCCGGCCGTTGCATGATAACAATAGCATAATAATATGATGTGCGGCGAGTAGTGGTGCCGACAGTGGCGTAGGTATAAGGCGATATAGGATTTAATTTGGTGAGGGGGTACAGAAATCAATCCGGGATTAGAATTCATAATAGTTATAATTCTACACCATACACGCGTATACAATTATTTATAAACGCCACTGGGTGACGGGGTGTAGTATATATATATATATACAATATACGGTCAGGCATATTATATACTCACAGTCCGTACGATGAATTGATCGTGAGCGCGGTGATCTGACCGGGTGGTTCGCCGTTGGCGGAGGGCGTCACGCACGCCAGACATGCCTGGAAGCCGGGTGGTTTCTTCTGGGGCCCTGTTCGGACCTTGACCAGAGCGGTGCTGTCGTCGGACGCGCCGGGCGGTTTCGATGGCGCTTCTTCAGGCGAGCTTTCGGCGGCCTCGTCCAGGCTCTCCGAGTATATCGGTATCTCGAGCGTCTGCAAAACACAACCACGACGACCAAACGATTACGCGACTGCGGTTAACTGCAACGTAATCGTCAGACGACTAAGAGAAGGTCCTATTTGCGAGGATCGTGGCAGGGTAAAATCGCCAAAATGTCATTATACAGTTTACAATATAGGTATAAAAGGGCAAAGGTCCAAATAGACTTAAACCGACAACCGAGTTACAAGACCTACAACAATGTGAATAAGTAAAAAATCAATAACACAGCACGTCATAAACTTAAAATTAATATATAATAAATATACACAAAATATATTTAATATATTATATTATTATAATTTAAAATAAGTCAATAAAAATAGTAAAACAACATAAAATGTATCATAAATAACCTCTCTACTTTTTAGACCAGCAAATGTGTCAATAATATCATTATGTTTTAGTTGGTCAGCAATTTAATTTTCCACAGAAAGTATAGTTATAACGGATTCTTTTTCTTGGGACCGAGTTTTCACCTTTTTTTTTATCAATTTCAGCTTTGAATTTTAGATTCTGAGCGGAGCGATGAATGTATTGATTTTATAATGATGTCTTTTTTTTTTTTTTTTTAAATTTTTTTCTGTGTCTGTTATCACCTTTTAGGATAGTAAAAATGCTTCAATTTTCTTCAATAGTACTTTTTCTGATAGGAAAGTGAATCTAGTTGGTACTTTGGGGGGTCAAAAGTTAAAATTTCCCAGTAGTTTTCATGAGCGCCTGGAAAAACAAATGAAAAATTAAGGGGAAAACGGGAATTTTTACGGAAAACCAATTTTCGACAAAATCGATTTTGGTTTTTGGTATAACTCTAAAAGAAATGACCGTACAGACATGAAATTTTGACCGAATGTTTATATAAGCATTTTCTACACACCATAGCATTTTCAAAATATTCTGACTTATTTTGAGCTGTTAACGGACATTTTCAGTTTCCAATTTTTTTAGTTTTTTTTTCTATAAATGTCAATAAAATTTTATTTGTTGGGTAAAAAATCTTGAAAATTTAATAGTAGGCTTCTAATATATAGTTTCAAAGGCAGATGAAAAACATTAAAAATCCGTAGTCACAATTTTTTCTTAAATAGGCAATCAAAGAAAAAATGTTGACAACATTTGTAAAAATGACGAAAATGTGCAATTTATTTTGAGTTAGAAATTCATAAAAAAAATTTTTCTTTTTAAATCTAAGGTTTGAATGTAATACAAGATTCCTCATGAGTTTGCCTAATTTTATCAATAAAAAAATGTTTATAAGCAAGTCATAATACATTTTTATAAACATTTTAAGTTCAAATTTTTGATTTTTTAAGATTAGATATTCACTCGATTTCTCATGTAGCGATTTTCTTATTTTGTTGCAATTCAAAAACGAATAACTGTCGATGCATGAAAATTTCACTGAATGTTTATATTAGCATTTTCTATACTCCATCTAATTTTGAATATATTTTGACTGTTTTTAAACTTTTTACGGACCATTTAAATTTTCAATTTGTTTTTGGTTTTTTTCATATAAATACAAATAAATTTTTATTTGTTGGGCCAAAAATAATGAAAATTTAATACAAGGCTCTTGATATATTGTTACAATAGCAATTGAAAAATATTAAAAATACATAGGCACACATTTTTTTTATAAGCATTTAATTTCGAATTTTGACAAAATTCATCAAAATTTCGAAAATTATCAATTATTGTAATGAAACAACTATAAAATAGTCAGTTTTTATAACTAAGGATTGAAAATTTAAAATAAAGATTCTAATAAATAGTACATACTGTAATCAAAAATCTAAAAAATATATAAACACGGTTATTTTTTACAGACATTTTAAGTTCAAATTTGGACGAAATTACATATTTAAATCAATTTTAACGAGTAAAAGTATATATTATAATATTTTTCTAGCATCACTGATAATTTTAGGTTAATAATTAAATAATATGAATTATATATTATTCAACTTACCAGCTACCGTATAATAACAATATCAATATAATTTAAAATATCCTAGACTGACATACCGTCTCCGCTCAGAATCGTTTTTCGTATACAATGATATTATATCATTGAATTCAAATTTAATACCATCCATTATACAGTGATCTACTTGTAACCTACTGTACAGCGGAGCGACATCCACTTGACCCCTTTTTTATTATTAATTCGTCCAAAATTCAATAAATTAATTTGACGTCAGCTAATATAGGTAGGTTGTAAAAATCACAACAATTTAATGTATTAAATGTAAATGATACATTTGGTTTTGCTCAGCAACTAGAATATTTTTTTATTGTATCTATAAAAGCAGGACTGCCAAACTGTGGTGAAGGGGTGGGGCCTGGGGAGAAGCCTTTATCCGACGAGCATATATTCCGATAAAATTATCGTTACAATATGTTTAAAGTTAGATACGAGTTGGGATTGAAAAAATTTAAAACCGGTCGAGTCCCCAAAGGCGTCCACCGAACGTCGTTGTGCTCGTTTGAAAATAGATCACACTACCTACACGCCAAAAAATCTCATCCATCGGATATCGTACGAAATGTGTCGCGGTCCTCGCTTTCGGGGTTATACCTACAACAATAGTATTTTTCGTCTAAAATATTAAATCTGCAGACGGATTACGGACGAGAGTTTTGTAGTAATTTGTTATGCACGACACAAAATCATGACGGTTAATGTTGGTGTATCGCGTAACTCGCTTAATACATAAAATTATCATCATCGGAGTCCGGATTTGCATATATATATATATATGTTTTAATGGAACAAACTCGCGACGTGTTTCGAGCACACACGATATACTAATTCCGGGGGTTTTTCTGGCGTTTTTGGAGTTATTGATTTTTGTTTTTAAACATTTTTTATATTTTTCATTTCTCGGGTGATTAAAAAATATAAAAATAAAATTGAAACGTGATCTAGTTATAAATATTAAAATTAATATTTTTGTATTATTACATCACGTAATCGCACTATATTTTTTTCATTCGAGTCTGACACAATTATATACAATCAACCTGCACCAGACAAGACGGAATGGTATCGACGCATTGTCTAAACTAAACGATCCCGTCGCTGCGCTGTCCGTCAACTTTAAAATTATACACGTATTGTGCGTAGGTACGCCCTACATAATAATATAGTTTTGTTATAATTTCGAGATAATTTGGTCACAAATGCATTTACCGTTCGACGATTATTTGTTGGTTTTTTTTTTATAGGGCATTCTGCAAATAGAGGCTCTAATTATGGTTCATGTTCAGCTGTTTACGTGCGGAAATGTCACGGTTTTACATATTATTGTGATTATTATTCACATCGCGGACTATGATATTACTGCAGAGATCAATACAATACTCCAATTGATGAAATCGGCATGCTATATAGTCGACCGACGAACTGTGCGCGGTTCGTATACGTTATTATTTATTACCTACACGTATTATTATAATAGTCAAGGGGAAAAAGTCAACGTTTGTTTGGGCTATATTAATATTTTATTTATCTCCCGCGGGTCTGAGATAATATTGCGTACGTTAAAATCGAATTGAATTTATTAAAAACGAACAATATTTGATGTTATTTTCACGGTTCTCTGTACATTTTTTCTTCTTTAAATCCAACGAAAAATCATAAAAATAAAATAAATTCTGTAATAACATTGCAGTATAATGTTATATATTATTTTTAACGGTTCGGAATTGAAATCCATAAGCAAATAATGATATTAAAATTGTACCTACCTACTATAATAGGTATTACCTATGACTGTATGAACTGCTGCAAATTGCATTAGTAACATTTCAAATTAACTCGAATGGCAAGACAATGTTAAAACAATAGGTGCTAATAAACAACATTTATATTTTATAAAGTTGTATGTACAATGTAAGTATATTGAATTATATCGTTATTGTACGATACATTTGATAAAAATATTTGTGAGAAAATATCTATTTTAATTGGTTATTGAATTGAATATTGTCATTATATAACAACAATTTGTAGAAAGGAAGATCATTATTATATAATATTTTATTTGTACAAGGACTGTTTTGTTATATAACTATAGTGTCTATTATATTATTATCTCTTTGGAAAAATAAATTCTTATAAATATATTTTTAAGCTAGCGGACATTTACGCTCTTACTACTTTCTATAAATAACTAAACTCTATTGGTTCATAGAAATAAAGATAAGTAAATATAGTGTGAACATATTTGATTAATTACATCATAATAAATGTTAATTAATGACACGTCAGGTGTTCAATAAAATAATTTATAGAATATTAAAAGCACGGCATGGTACCTATATACTCCAAAAGTTTTTCATTATTATTAAGAAAATATGATGAATGTTTAACGGTCTTTAAAGATAACACTATAAGAGAATAGCCAATTTCAAAAAAAATTACTTTAATTGTATTACCTAAATTAATTGATTTCTTATAAATTATAATAATGTAATAAATTGAGCCAAACGCGCTAGTAAGATCCATAATATATAAATATTATAAAATAATTGAATGTCATAATATGAAACTTTGAAAAAGACTTGCTGTTGATATTTTTTTTTTAATCATAAGTTCCTACCTATTTTAAAACTTATTTTTTAGTCTATAATTATTTTATAACTTTTATTTAAAAGTGCAGTGTAGTTGAAAATCAATAATATTGCCGACAAATTAATTTTGTTTTAAAATTACTTTAAGTTCTTCAACTAGGGTATATTTTAATGTATCATTTTATATTTATTAAAAAAGATAAAAAGATTAATATTATTATTGAAACAATGCAAGTATTTTGTTTTTCATTAATATAATATACATAATTTATTTTAATTAGATTTTACTGATACAAAATGCATATGTAGTAATTGTTTACCCTGTTTTAAAATAAATATTGTACCTATGTCATTAAATTATGTAAAGGTATCATCATATTGTTAACATTTAATTTTAATTTTAATTAAAACTACCTAATGCTGTATAATTATTAAATAACATTTAAATAAAAGACGAGTAGCATCTACAATATATTTTACTCGACCGGTTACTTTTCATGTTTGTACGTTAAATGTTAAATACCTATAGCTTCTTAAATCTTAACTAGTATAAAATGGTCTTCTGACGAAATTGATAAAATATAGAAAGTTTTTTTATTGTTTTATAAGCACACCATTTTCTAATATTAAGATCACTATATGGTATTTTAATCAATAATGCTTACCAATAAACTTTGGAATGTAGGTATGTCTGTACAAATAAAATTGTACCTAATAATACAATATTATGTACACACATCAGAATCACTTAAAATGGTCAACCATGCTCACAAAAAGGATCAATTCGAACTATTTTAAGAGTCAAAGAACAAAATATGTTTTAGTAATGCGTAGAAGCTAGATACGTATATAAATCATTATTCTTGACGCTTTTTGAGGTTGTATATACTAAACGATATCTCTGCCACATATAACAGCGCGTATATAAACAATGCATTATATAACGGAGTTATTGCACTTAAATCTGATATATAGCTTTATACAAATATTCGGTTCAGGTCTTTCCTTATTTGCATATAGTATATATATCCTCTACCCTATTAGCTCTGTATACACTGTACACATTCTTCGAGCAAATATAATATATAATGTACACTCGAGACTATACATAGTCTATGTTCAGTACCGCGTTTAGCTGTTGATCCGCAATGTAGTGCAGTATTTATGGCTTATACATTTAGATATAATATATATGTACGTGATTAAAAAAGACTTAATACCTTTGTACAAGCGTATACACACGAGAGCGGTCGCCATACATATTTGAAAAAAAAAAAGTTTTCTGTACCTGCATGTACAACAATATTATGTCATAACCTCATGTACCCCGTATACCCCCGCGATGCAGGTACGTAATAATAGGTACATGGAGGTAAAGGTATAACGTGCGTATATTTTAAAGCCGGATTTCCACTGTACCGTGCGTCGTATAATATATATAGAGTGGAATACGAATGCCATATTATATTCAACTATAATTGTGTCGGACGTTTTGTGCATCATTATCGTACACAACGGTGATGATGAAGTTATATATATATATATATTACCGTGGTTTCGAACGTGGACTCGAGTTTGCGGAATTTGAATAGCACGACGTACGACGAGATGCCGGCAACGGCTAATTTCCTGCTCTCCGGACAGAACGACAACAGTTGCACGGAAAATTGATCTTCGTCACCGCCTTCCGGTGATTTTGACCTGGCCTTTTCGAACACCTTGGCAGTTTTCAGTTTGTACAGCACTTGTAGACTGCCGGCACTCGCGTCCCAAAACCGTACGCTACCGTCCGTGTGCCTGTAACGATCACAAGAAGTATAGGTATGTAATTATTAGCCGCGGTATAGGTATAAGCTATAAAAACCCTGATGACGTGCTTACAACGATCGGTATACACCACGGTTTTATGCATGCTATTTTGTGCCTATATACGCGAGAGCGACGCATATAAAGTTATTTCGGTCCGAATAAAAGTTGGACATTTATTAATCAGAATCACCTTTTAAATTCAATGAGCAAACGGTCTGAAAGCCGTTGCCAAAAAAGTCCCATTTCATTCGCATTCATCAGCCCTCGGCAGAATAATAATTTCAAATGTATTTTAATTTGTCAATCTATTCCTCTCACGAATACCGCCAAGAACTGTTGAACTTTTTACTCAAACTTTTCTAAACACGATATTATTATTATGAAGTTCTATAAAGTAATTTAAAATTTCGTGAATTCTGCTCTTTTCATTAAATACGGTCCACTTACAACAACATTTTTATTTCGCGACGTTGAACAAACCTTTTTATTAGATATTCTTTAAGTTTTGGGTATTCGGATAAGCTCATTTTGTTATTCGATCGCTCTAAAAATAATCACAACAGTAGTAGAAATAACCTCGTATAATGTATATAATCGGATTACTTGACCGTTTTTATTTGCGATGGAAAAAAAAATCGAGATATATCAAGGGGCAGCATATATTTATTGCTTTGTAATACCAATAGATAAATAAACGTTGTGTTTAATAGGTAGATAAACAATTAATGCATTATGATAATTTCGAGGGGATATATTATAATGTGTAATGTTAAAACGTATCTACCAGACTTTCAAGTTATTGCGACTCTATCGATTATGTGTATAACAAAAATATAGGTACTATTATAACCTAGTAATATCGTCTGTATAAATGTCAAATCTACATACATCGATAATAATTGATATTTAAGTTATTTTAAAGTATGTTTCAGCACAATAACAAGACATAATGTGAAGAAACAATGGTTTTTCAATCGTAGAGTAATATTAGGTACGTTCATTATGATAAGGTCAATCGCCATGATATTGGCTGTTTCGGTTTTTTCTTTTTTATTCAGCCCCTTTAAAATACGAACTGTTTCTAGGAGCTTTTTTAATTTTCTTAGAGTTTAAAAAGATATAACAATAGGTTGGACTTTGTTCCATGGGGTTTTTTATGTACTTATATAAAATCGATTAAATTAATTAATTATTTTTTTTTTGTTGAACGTTATTTGAGTACGGTCGCTATATACATTTAATACGTACCTAAAAGTACAAAATGTTTTTATTAAAGACTAATATTTAAGACCTAACCATATGGTACATACACTATCTATAACAAACTTAGAATGTCGTCGTCGTGCGAATTACACAAATATATAGGTATAGTTATTGGGGAGGATTTGAATTGTCAATACGGTAGGTAGGTGCATACTATACATAATATAGGTGATGAGGGCCCTCAAAGAGGGGCACTGTCGAACCTGGAGTACAGGGACCCATTGAAATAAATTTGTAATTTTTGAAACTTTGATATTTGGATAGGAATACTTATTTTATATTAAATAATATTTTACGATTTTAATGTACCTATATTATACATTAAGTAGAAATCGTGCGTGGGACAATCGTATCGCTCGTAATGGGTTGTATTTTATTGAAAGTTTTGTTGTATAGGGCCCGCAAAAGCATTTAGTACATGGGCCCAACATTTGATGTTGGGTGGGGGGGGGGGGTATATGGTATATTATAATAACTTATTTTTATTCTTGCACTACTCACCCGGTGAGAATGATCTCGTTGTAGCTGCAGGACGTCGGGCTCCACTCACCGCCGGCGATGGGCCACTTGTTCTCGCTGTAGCCGGTCCGCTTGGATGCCGACCTCGAACCGACCGAATAGAATGCTGGTATCAAGTCTGACGGGCAGTCGGCGATGTAATGGACGCACGACACGGGTGACTCGTGAATGTCCATCGGGTGTGGGTTCTCAAAACACGGATATCCCGAGCTGAGCAGGTCGATCAGCACCAGGTCGTTTTGCATGAGCACCGCTACGGCGTACGGCTCTTGGACGTCTGACACGACGGAACCGAGAAATGATTAACGATTAATAACTGATAAAGCCAAGGCGGTTTAGGTATGGACGACGATCGTGCTATGATAATACAATCTATAATGCCGACGACCCAGATGCGGCAAACACGCGTGGTGATGGCCACAAAATGTTGTTATTAATGACTAAAATGATATACGTAAACTATAACAAACTTATAACACCGCCGTCGTACGAATTGCACAAATATGTTGGTATAGTTACGAGAGGTAAAAGACCCATAAACAGACCTAGAACAAGATGAAGGGACTCTGTCGTGAGAGACCTAAAAATAAATTCAAAATATAGAAGAATAAAGAAGAATGGAAAAAGTTTGTGACGACAGCGTTGTACCTCAATGGTCCGTTAAGCTGTATATGATGATGATGACAGTTACGAGGGGGGATTTGAATCATTAATACAAGAAGTAGGTACATAATATTTGTGATTAGGGCCTCCATAAGGGGGGCTGTTGGATCTGGAATATAGGGGCTCATTGAAATGAATTTGTAATTTTTGAAATTTTGATATGAATACTTATTTTATGATAAAAATGTACATTGTAATATATATTAAGCGGAAATCGTGTAAGGTACACTCGTATCACCTGTAATGGGTTGTATTTTATTTGATAAATCTAATAGGCCGGCTTAGGTATACACGACAATCGTGTTATGATAATATAATCTAAGATGATGACGTTGACGACGTTGACGCGGTAAACGCGCGCGGTGATAGCCACCTTTCGAGTATAATAAGGATATACTTTATTATAATCGAGAACAGTTTCCGTCAGCGGCGTACGGTTTGATTGATCGATAGGGGTTGGGATATATACCTATCGTTCTAATTTATAAATGGCTGTTTACCAGAACGAAGTCGAACCTAACTTCACCCACAACCCACCCCGCTGGACTATTCAAAAATAAAGATTTCTTAAAATATTGAAATTTGTAATTAATTTGCTATTGTTACTTTTCAATTTGGTCATTACTGTTTTTGATTAATACTTATAATCTACTATAATATGATAAGTACTAAAATAATAAGTAATATTAATAAAGTTTTTTTTTAAAAAAAGATTGAACGTGTTACAGTGTAATTTTAATTTTAGTTTATTAACTTACTGTAGCGAGTATTATTTTAATAATAATTCATCGTTTTTAATTATGATGATTTTGTGTATATTGTAATAGGTGTATACATATTTTCTGCAAAGGTCATACATTCCCCCGTCCCCTCAATAAATATCAAGGAGTGAAGACTTCTCAGGTATATAGGTACCTATATGATATCTCCTGGTATACCTATACGTTAAAAACCGACGAGATGTGTATTGAACTTTTCGATATATATTATCGTGTATTCCACGCGGAATTCCTCGAAAACAAAAAACAAAGTGTGGATAAAAAAATTTACGTCATAGAAGTGAATAAATAATACTAACACATCATACACTACACGTAATACTTCTAAAATAATTTAATATAAATCAAGTGCAGTGCCATGGTAGTCAGACGATTTGAATTGCTATTTTTCTTTTCAAAGGATATTTCATTGATATTTTAAACATTCAGAAAACAAATAATACATTAATTATGTTATATTTAAACAATTTAATAGTAAATACCTACTCATGATTACGATCCTGTCACGTGGAAACCGAACTACCGAACAGACAACAGTGTTTACAATTTAAACCATCTGACTATATAGGTACACGCGACAACAAGAGGTTGTTTGCTGTCGTCTATTGTTTTAGGCTGAGTGAGTTAGCCTTCGTGTCCACATATAATAATAATAATATATTTTCCTCTGTGCGCGAACTCACTGTTTCAAATTGTGCATAATTCTAATCCCTGTCAGTATAGCCGTCACTCACATTTACTGGAGTTATTATAATATTTGTTATATTAATACGGAAACTATTACAAAATCGTTATTAGTTGATAATGCAACTATATATTTAATCACAGATTGTAAAAATATACTTAACAAACGGTTAAATATGGTCCAAGCGGGGGAGAGGGGAACAGGCTTTGGATAATACCCATCCCCACTGTGCCATTGATCCTTGCAGGGGTTCCAGTGAGTTTTTTGTAAAAAATTAAAATGTTAAAGTTAAACGAAGTAATTTTTTAAAAATAATTTTTTTTTTTGTTACGGATCGTTTTAATTAATTCCTCAGAGGTTGTACCTACAGAATATGTAACAAAATTCTTTCACGATGAACATTTTAGCGAAAAAATATGCAAACAAAGTTGTGCTTTATAAGCGTTTGAAGAATGCCGTCGGAAATATAAAGCTCTCTACGCGTCAATAACTGCGGAGTACCCACTATTTTGGTATTTGCCGATAGAGAAATACTTTTAGCTTCTGGAAATTGGCGTCGGCGGCGAAAAGACAACTAAAATAATAACGTCCCAAACACCGCTGTGACGATGAGTCAGAACCGGGGAATAGTGCGCGGATTTCAAGGGACAATTCGAGACGCGCTCATAAGGTCTCAAAACCAATTATAATGGCGGTGCGAGAAGGCACGTGTGGCGTTTATACACGTGCTACGCGTCTTATCTCGAACACCGGTAAACATATTATATTACGTCGCTATAGAGAGATAACCGCCGAAGATATAATATTATGATGTATTATGCATAACGCATATTATTTCAGTTTTCAAAGCTAATAATTTTGTTAACCGATGTATCGAACAGACTTGTTAAACTTCATAGGATATATTATATGTACACTATATACAATATCATAATGAATAATCATCGACGCGGGCAGCAGAGGCGTAACTGGTATCTAAATAATATTTATTAATCGATATAGGTTACAATAAGGGGGATGATTGAATTAATAAAACTAGTAAAAATAAAAATTCGTATTTAACTATGGTTATTATATCATCGTTAAGTACGAACCTATAACAATGCTCATTTATAAACTCTGCTCGAGCGCCCAATCGGACGCCTGCACAAGCTATACCTAACCCCCCAAATCCCCATAAATATAATACTCCACTGACGTGCACACGTCGGCCAAAGAAACGTCTAATTTTATTACACTTATTACATAAATATATAGGTACTGACCGCTGTTGTAAGGACTTTCACATAGCGTAACGAAGTCGACGATGTTGTGGTCCATTTCGAGAACGGTAGTCGTTTTCCCGTGCATGATCGTTATGCTGGGCACGCGGCCAGCAGTATCGGCGGTCAACCCTCCGGAAAATATCAAATACGATTCGCTGGCAATGACACATAACGGAAAATAGTGAGAACAGTATGATTTAAAAGCACAAGGGTAGCGTTAAAAAAATATTATATTATTTATATAGTATACACAGAATATACCATATATATAATATATAAAGTAGCATTAGTAAAGTAAATTATTGCACATCAGCGAAAAATCCAATATTAATAATAATAATAGGTACTGCCGTTATGAAGATTAATGACAGTTGAATTACTGATTGTGAAATATTATTATTTTTTATTATTGCACATTTACCCGGATTTCGATGATTTCCACTCGACTTTTTGAATAGGCTTGCATGATTCCGTTTTGTTTTTTGCTAAAACGAAAAAAAACCAAATAAATATAAATAAATAAATGAAAAAAGAAGATTATAGATAGATGTATATATGTTTTTTTTTTTTTGGGGTGGGGGGGTAAGTTAAAAACAATTTCATTTAATCTGGGCAAAAAAATATTAGTGTAGGTTTACGGCTTAAGTTTAAGGTCCATTTCAAGTTCTTAATTATACAGGTTAAAGCGGTCATTAACTTTATTTTTAAATGGCAAGTAAATAAAAATAATTATAATTATCATTATCATTATCAAATGTTTGCTGACCGTAAAACCTAAAAAAGAATCCAACGGCTACATAAAAAAGTTAATTATAAATTGAATCGTTACGAACAAACTTTTAAAAAATAGAATCTCTTCATAAAATATTTTTGTTTAAATATTTTACCATAAAAGAACATAATTTTAAAATTAAAAAGTAAGATAATGCTGCATAGTTAGACGTTAGTGATTCTACAAGTTATTTCTTAAAGAAACATTATCCGACGTTCTTTGTTGTAGTTATTTAAATAATATAGGTACAAGGATACATTTATTAGGTGTTCAATAAATAATAATAAAATAATTGAAACCCGTCAAAATGTATTTTAATAAGTACCTACTTATGCGCGTTATTGTATTATAATGAGAAAACAATTTTATCAGATCGTTAAAGTTTTACTTTCGTATTATTTTTATACGAATATATATGAAAATAATGTACTTATGGGGAAACAAAATATTTTTGAATTACAAAAGAATAAACACCAGTTTTTATTTTAAATTCATATTAATGTAACGAAATGTATAAATAAATAAAATAATAATATTTATTTTTAGTTACCTACTATTATTGGACATTATAATATACATTATGAACTTTTTACTTGGTAATAAGTAACAACACATATATTTATATAATATAATATGAATCATGAAATAATACCAAAATATAATATAGACTGTAAAAAATATAATAAACTTATATGAATATTATGAGAATGTAAAAAAAAAACCAAGAACATAATGATTCGTAGCCCGTATGTTAGAGAGTAACTCAACACATAATTAACACACATATTCTAACTACATTTGTATGCTGTACTATGTATTAGGCTTTTAAATAAAAAATGGAAATCAGATATCTATTTGAAATTGCAATAGTTATTAGTTTGAATTTAATTTTCGAAATAGGTCACGCAAATATTCCATAAACTAATTATTGGCCGGATGACTGTCGTATTATACAAACAGTATTATTGATTCCGGATGAAAGCGATTGAGAAATATCAACTGAGTATTAATCTAATAAATTGTTATTAGCATAATAAATATTCACCGTGAGGATAAATTATATTTGCTGGTTTTGATGACGGCTTGACATTCCACGTGGTTAGACTGCCATCGTTGTGACTGCACGTAAACTGTTTTCCTTCGAAATGCCAATCTATAGACTTGAGCGAGTCGCCCCATTGCCAGCGGCATTCGGGTTTCTTTGTCTTCAGGTCCCACAACACCATAAGACCAGTCTCGAAGCCAATGAGCAGCTGACAAATAGTTTTTAACAGATTGATTGAATTATATCATTTTATTTGGTCATACATATTATATTCACGTAATTGGAAGTTATTACAGCGCTACGGAACCCTTAAAATCTAGACACAAAGCGTGTCAGTCTAATCAGTCTCTTTTACATATAACAATATATAACGATATTATGTAATTTTTCACGAACAATAATATCAACTATTGCTGTTACCCAATTTTTTTTTTTTTATTACATTTTTTGTATTTGCACAAATACAGGGGTAGACTTAAAAGAGTATAGACCCCAAAACTCTGCCAAGTCCCTCCCCAAATCAAGTTTTTATCGAATAACTATAACTCAAATTATATATATATTTTTTTTACGGGTTATAAATTGAACACAATAAATATAATTGAAAAAATAAATTACTACAAATTTTGTTTCTATGGTACAACGCTTATTTCTGATTGGTGATATAAAATATACGAGTGATAATAATTTTCTGTGGTAAAAACAGTAGTGACACAGAATAGTATGACCAGACAGTGTAATATTTTACCACAGATATGACGCGCGTTTTTGTATCAGCTGCGTAATTTATTCCGTTTTCTTAATATATTATATGCTAGTAGATAGATATAAAATACTATATATATTGCACATAAATTACGAAAATATAGTTAGTATTTGTAGGTCGATAACTATAGTTGAAGGGAAGGAGGAAGGAGTTTAACTCGACGTTTTTTTAATCGACATTATATGAGGAAAAATAGTCTCCCAACAAATTTGGACTATTCGCACCGAATTTTGCAAAAAAAAAAATAAAAATATCAACGACGGTGACGTTAAACAAATAATTCGGGCTGGGATAGTAGTGAATCCAAACTAACATACTATAGGATATATCAATTTCAGGACGAAAAAATATGGGTTTGAAGTGTTTGTATTTGTAAAAAAAAAAATCATATTAACATAATGACAGTTGTACCCTCCGTAGGTACTGTTATTAAGGGCGTCGGAGCGTCGGTACGTTTTTTAGTATAAAAACATGTCTTACAGGAAAAACTCTCATGCCCCGTAGAAGTCAGATTTTGTTAATTTTTTTTTTTATGTAAAAGAACAAAATATTTTTCAGTTGAGATCAAAGGCCGGATTTTCATTTTACTTTAAATAGTGGTAGAAAAGTATATTTGAAAAAGAACAATATTGTGCATTATTCAAATGCATACTTTAGTTTCTACGTATAATAATAATTTTGAAAATCGGGTTTTAATCCTACCTGCAAAATGTTTTCTTCTTTTAAATAAAAAAAAAAACTAACGAAATCCAACTATTCTACAGGGCGTAAGAGTTTTTCCTGTGAGACATGTTTTTGTTTTCATATGGACTTTCAGAAAATTGCAAAATCCGCCACATTTTCTCGGAATTATTTGTATTTTTTCTGGCTGTTCCCACCGATCAGAATAAGTAGAATAACCATATTATTACAATTTGAATGTTTATTTCTATTCCTTTTGGCGTTTTATTCTGGCCAATGTAGTTGCCCAAATACGTTCCGAGGGGTTCCAGAGAAAAACCAAAAACAATCCCTTATAACTTATTTATAAAATACGAGTTTCGTAATGTCACAATACATTATAATTTTATCCGTCCAAAAGCAAGTAATAAAAGTTAAATTGTCAAAGATATTACAAATAGCTTACTCATTATGAATTCAAATGTTGAAAAAAAATATAATAAACTGAATACACATAATCAACAGAGAACGTTACACAATCAAATTCCTTAAAGTCGAAATTTTCGATCGTTAGTATAAATATATAAGTCATATTCATATTATATAAAGTATACATTATGCCATTATACCGTTGTAGTGTACGAATGAAATCATTGTGATTTGATACACGAGTCTTATTATTCGTATCTGAATGAAAAGCGAATATGTTAAATAATGAGTTCACGTTAAAGTGGTAAACTCAATGAACTTTGGCTGAATTGAATTAATTACTGTAGCCGAAGTATGACGTAAAATTAAAGAAAGAAAAACCCACTCGAAAACTATCCGTGAAATGTCCATTCATATACGGAAAAATACACACACGTACACTTAAATACAATATATATATATACATTTTATATATATTTAAAATATTCACAAAGGCCTTGTAACGCACAAAAGATACGGCATACGGTTTTCAATATGAATCGATACACACAGACTTAAGGTTAAGGGCTCGTGTTTTTCAACACCGACTTCTTGACAGTAATGTAATCATAATAATTAATAATAATTAATAACATATAAAAACCGCACATGTCGATTATTTCCTGTCACCGTACTTGTGCAGCTACTATACAGGGACTGAAACCGAATTGGAAAAAACAGATTTTAAATCAAGGATTTCCAATTTTGAAAAAAAAATATTTTCCGGTTCTTTGATTTTTTAATCTTGTTTCTTTATTTTTTTTTCATATAATTCAGACAAAATGAAAGTTCAGAGTTCATAGTATTATATTCCATTTTAATTAAAACATATTTATTTAATTTTTAATCATAAATTACTCTAGCCATAACAGCTAGCAAGACTCCTCCTAACCCTTAATTGTTCTACCTTAAAAAAACCCGAAACAGAAATCAAGAACCTTTTAAAAACAAACAACTGAGAACCAGAGACAAAAAATCGAGAAGTACCATTTCCTGGGATACAGCCATGCATAATAATATTAGGTATATCTTACTGCAGATGTGCGATTAATGCGTAACCTATGTCCGATCCAGCTATAGAATTTTTATTAAAAACTATTGATCGATATTCTCTTGTAAAAACCAATATAGTTGATTTCAATCAAATTTCTATCATTCCAATGTACGTTATACATATAAATAATATTATACAGAATAACATATTATTAATACAGGTGGCCAATAATCTGACATGTGTCAGCAATCAAAGATAAACAAACACTATAGTGTATACATAATATTGACCTATATATTATAATATATTATATACGGATTCGAGATAAGTGTGTGTGTATGCACGAGTGTGTATTATTTATATAATATACGTGGATTTACCTTGCTGGAATCTGCAGGATTATCGCTCAGGTGCACGATGGGTCCTGGATGGGTGGGTCTGGTCCTAAAACAACAACAAAATAAACGCGATTTAGATTAAAACAACCTTGAACCGGTAATTGCGGGCGAGATGAGGGGTAGCAGGAGGAGCGGAAGTGGCGGAGGACGAATATGGTGAGTAGGAAAAAGTTGAGGGGGCCGGTGAGACGGTCGCCGGGAGGAGGGGGTAGAAATTAATTTCGAACATTCGGACTCTGGGGCCGATGTTGTGCGCCGAAATTTATTGCCGCTGCACTTAAATCCTGGACATATAATGGGATTATACGCGTACCGACGCTCATTTTCCGGTCCACAAATACCTACGGTTCGGGAGAGGGTCTAATACCGTAATATATGAATGAGCGACGCGTTATTAACGACTGGAAAGGAAATAAAAAAAAAAAAAAACTAAAAAGTAAAAACAAAAAACAATATACAACACCTTCCCGCGTCACCGTTAATGAGGAGGAATGCGTGTGTGGGTCGTGTACATATAGGCACTGTTCATATATATATATATATATAAACATCATACATGACTTAAATTATAATATACTACACCGGTGGCTGCAGCGAGCGCTCGGGGATGGAAAAACGGCGTTATTTCCACCGCACCGCCAACCGTTGTGCATACACCTTGAACCCGCTACCGACACTCCCGAACTTCGTGGCCGTTTCGCGATAAACCTTATATCATATTATTATACGCTAATTCTAAACGCATTACGATTTCGGTCATAATTTACAACCCGACTGTAACACGCCCATTGGTCGCATCACGAACGAACTGCGTATAACCTATATATATATAGCGCGATTATTTTACGCCTATTTATAAATCTCATCATCCAGCTAGCTGTTGCGTACATATACATATACAGTATAATATTGTATAGTATTACGCTGTATAAGTCATTTCACTTTCTGATTTTATGCGGCATTGCGGTATATAGGTATACCCTATATATATATACAGGTAGGTCCCCGACATTTAAAATATATGCACGTTTGTACAACGGCCCGATAACGATGGCCGTGGATCCACCTGGATAAAACGTATGTGAATATTATTATACAACTCGTAGTTATATTCTCCGTGCAGTGTAATATAATATTTTCTGACACATTTTATATGCTTTGCACAGTTTTTTATTATTATTATTATTTATTTTACCGCATTACATCATCTCGCTGCTTTTGTACGGTATTTACAAAAACTTTGTTGCGAGCATAAACTTTCGTCAAAGAAGAATACGCTATTTCTACCACTGTTATTGTCTATACGCCATTACTACCAAAACTACCCTATACATGTATTACCACTACTACTACTACTACTACTACTACTACTACTACTGCTGCTACTACTACTACTACTACTACTACTACTACTACTACTACTACTATACACTACCACTTCTACTCCTACGCGGTTTACTATAGAAGTATGCGAACGTTAAGAATTCGTTTAAAGTTGTTTACACACACACACATATATAGATAGATATATATACTATAGAACGTTTGAAAAGTTTACGAGTAACAAAAACAACAGACCATTTTGTAGTTCATAAATCGTTTTTTTATTTATGTGTATGGTTAGTAAATCTACCGTCGGTTTTTGCGGCGAGGACTCGCATTAATAGTGATGGGACTACCGGGGACTACCGCGGTCGAAGTGCAAACCCTATTCTGACAGTTTCGTAAAAGGGTGTGCTTAAGGAGGTCGTATACCGTCGGTGATTATTTAAAACCGGCAACGCTAAAGAACAAATAAACTTATATGGACGGTTTTGCGCAGACGTTTATAACAAACGGTCTATAATATTTCTACATATATAATATAATATAATATACTGTGGGTTACGCGCACGGAGAACAATGCCGTGTGGGTCCTATAATATATATATATCGCGATCGTATGTACAATGCTCGTCGATTCGAGCGTCGTCACACGTCATTACTCGTTGTGTATATTTTAATATGCCCACGCCAAACGTATCGGCGAGAACTAATATACGACCAACGGGAACAGCGTAGATAACACGTGATCCGAGTAAAACAAATGATATCCGGGATGGAACGATATTCATGGTCCGATGGTGGTCGCAGGATACAGGAGCGGACCGCCGCCGCCGCCGCCGTCGTCGGAAACGGTTGCCGCAGCCGCTGGTATCCTGCACGAGGCCCGAAGATCACAGAGTGTAATAATGATAATATATTATCGGACCTATACGATAACAATATATTAGATTTAGTCCGTCGATGTTCTGCTGCTGCAGTAATTCGTTCCGATGGCAAGTAAACGCGCGTCACGACGACACTGCAGAGCCGTAAATAAACTGTCACTGCGCAATAACGCGTGTGCGAGAGGTGTGTATATGGGTCCTAACCTGCATTCGAGTGACGCATGACAAAACACGAAACATTTACACGAGACTAGATAATAATGTAGTAAATAGCATAATATAATATAGTATAGGTATACATGTATAGCATATAATACGTCTGCAGCGGCGTATACTGCAGACACTTTTTAGAAATCCGCGGTGGTATTTTTTCACGCGGAATCGTTGTTATTTTTTAATTTAATCCCTAGTGCAACCGTTTTTGAAAGAATTTCTCGGCGTACGTATAATAGAAAATCTTAACGAAAACCCCATCGAACGAATGTCAGCCAGTACACAGCTGCTAAGCTGTCTTCATTTTATGTGATTAGAGTATGTATTGATATCAGTTCAAGAACGAAGAGACGAGTGGTGTAAACACATAAGGAGCTGAATAATTTAAAACGAAATTAATACTATACATACAGGCATATATAGGACGACAGGTAATATGCGTTTCAAACGAGCGCTGCAGAGAAACGTTTCGTCTCGGATTAATTCCTGCAGATCGTCGCATTGTATAATTGAATACAAAAGGGAAATGTAGCTATTGATTCGTTAAAGAATGTGTCTTAACATTTTAACACCGAATACCTACGTTGGAAATTCAACGGACTCCGTATATAGTGAAAAAGCTGTCTCTGACAAAAGGCGATGGGAATGAAAAAAAAAAAATACAATACACAAATTCAAGTAGCGAAATAATTAGATGCAATATACGCTCGGTTCCGATATTATAGACTTTTATATAGTCGGCGGGTTGTATGCACCTCGAGAGTTCGCTCGGCACAATATATACCAAACAAACTGCAGTGTTTTTGTCCGAAAAAAACCGCTTCGATACGTTTACGATATGACATTATTATTAGTAATATTATATGGTGTAGGTATAAGGGCGGAATCCTACGCGAATAAACCGTGAACGGGGGTGTACGTGGCATTCATACAACGTTATAATAATAAAACACAACATCATTATGATATCGGCCACCGTTTGAATACCGTCCACCGCACGTCCACCGGATCGGTGGAAGCCGGAGGGTGGGTAATACATCTAAGTATATGCGACGTCTAGACTTGGGCGGGCCCGTCGCAAACGTGGCACTCGGCGAGTCCAAAACATTGTCGACCGCGACTGCTCCGGAAAATCGGTAGGCATAGGACTACGTGGTAAGTACACCGTGACAAGAGTCTAAAAATATGTAGGTAGTCTATTATTACGCATACATTTTTAACGCACGGAATTCGTGAAATCCCACAACCACAGCCACCACCTCCACCACAATATTGACTTGTGTCTGTGTGTCGCGGTTAAACAGGTGCATTATAGAACCCTATATATTGGGTCATTTGGCGCAATCGAAAATTGAACAGCACACGTACTTGCGGCCGGTGTAGGTACAAAATCGTAAGTTGTTGTCCCGAAGCAAACACGAGCGGGTCGGCCACACAATTATTATACCACACGTACTGAATACGACATATACCTAACGTTAAACCGACGTCGGACCGTAATTAATGCGATTGATACCGCGGTGCAGGTTGTAGAGGTCTGCTGGGTGATCCATTTAACGCAAGACCCTCACGTTTTCAGCAAACGACGATAACGTAGTTTTTGGATTTCTGTCACATGACTTTAAGCGTGGTTAAAATATATTATTACAACATTTTTGATATTTGTTTTTTTTTCTAAAGTAATTTACTCTTTTGAATGACGGTGACACGTTATTGATTTTATATTCCATAGTGGAATATTACTCTGAGTATTTACTATTTTGAACTATTAAAATCGAATTTCAGACATATATCACAAGTAGATTATATTTATAGTTGTAAGTATTTAAAGTTTAGATGACAGGAGTAGTGGATCGACATTTTGGGGGTCCCACTTCACTCCGCTCGTATAAATTTTAAATACTTATAATTATCATAGACTATACTCGTCCAAAATTCTATTCTTATGTATTTATAAGTACTCCAAAAATATTCATTATCTTGGAATGTTGAATTAAAAATGCATACCGTATAGTTGAAAGAAGTAAAAACTTAAAAATTGATAATGATAAAAATAGTAAAAAAATATGATTTTTAAAAATGTTTTCAAAAACGTTTATAGTTAATGAATTAATGAGTGTCTTACATTAAATGGATCACCTGATATTAAAGTTTCGGTGTCGTTTGAAACAGCGTGCCATGACACACGTGAAGCGCCTCTGCACGTGCACATGACCCACAGACACACTTCAAAGTTCGCTTAACTACGTGTTTAACGGCGAGCGATAGAGCTACCGCGAAATTATTTGATTACATTACAATTCATATAAATATTATTAAATATTCACACATCGCAAACATATTGTATATAATATGTATATCCACATATTACTATAATAACAGTATCGTCTATCGTTTGTTCACGGTTTTGTATGATGAATATTTATGAATTATGATGTTATAATGTCGCGAGACTTCGTCATATTATTATTATAATTACACTATAATAATGTATAGGTAGATTATGTTTAAATTTGGACGAATACGATACGAAAATATAAAAATAATTGACAAGCGTAATTGTGTTGTAAGAGATGTCGTGCAACAGTATAATATGCACATCGGATATATATTATTAAATATACCTATGTATGTTATATATTTATAGCGGAGATTTGTATGCAATTGCATATATTTTCTTCTTAAAATTGTTGGGATTTGTGTCAATAACCTAAACGAATCGTAGTAGTTTGAAGTTGATGGTGAATTTTTTTTTGCATATATTTAATGGTTTTTGTATATTTTGACAAAGTTAAAAATGTATTGCATATTGAAGCGAAAATTGAATATTATTAAAACTTGATACATTTTGTAAGCACTAAATGATAATATTTATTTTAATAATATTAAGGTTATAAATTATGAAAATTATCATATTTTTTGTCTGTTAAGTTAACCTATCTATAATTATGAGCTATTTACATTGTTTTATATTATACATGACATATTTAGACACTTTTTAGTGCATGAAAATTCACGCTCTATAGTTATAATTTATAATGTATAGATAATAATATTATACAAATAATTATTGCGGTATATTATAGTTCGGGCGAAGAGGTTCGTACAAATAATTTGGGTGTGATGTTTGTATTGCACATGACCGTAAATCATGACGGCAAACGTCTGAGACGAACCAAAATATGATTGCCAATTTGCCGTTTTATATCGAGGGTTGTAAATAAAAATAAAATCACCACCGTTTATTATTATCAATCAGTTTGTCTTTGCGCACGCCATGTCGCCACGTGGCGATATATTATATCCAATAATATGTAATACGACCGTCCTGCCCTCCGTTATTTATTAATGTGTTTATTTCTTAATAATGTTTAACGGTCAATCACTTACAGGCTACAGTGCCGGATTAGGGCCATGAATTGAACAATTTTTATTTTTTTTGGGGGAGGAAGGGATGTGAGATTTGACCCAATAAAATATGACTGTAAACACGTCATGATAAACGCGTGTTTGTTCAATTTGTTTTAATTAAAACATCTAATTATTTAATTCTTTAAAACGCGTTCGATTTATTAATTTCCACTAGGTGTAGATACCTATATGGTTTTATCGATAAACGTGTTAAGCGCGTTAGGTTAGGTTTAGCATATCGTCAGTATGTATGTACTCCTTATAATAATAAACATTATTCTCCATAAACATAAAACCGTTGAGAATTGTGAAAAAATATAATAAATAGTATTATTTATTTTTCTCGTGAGAAAAATTTAAATAATTAGTCAAGTGTTGTAGATTCTTCGGAGTAATAAAATTAGAAATTTTTAATTTCCGTGATAATGTTGACATCACCATTTTTTTTCTATGGCCGCACGCATTGGAAAAGCGGCAGCGTTTAAATTGCATATACCTATGAAAAAAATACTAAAACGCACGGTTTTATTTTGTGAGGTCTTTACCGGAGAGGGTTAGAAACATTTTGTTTTATTTAAGAAAGTACGAAAATTGCAGTGCGACTAAAATACCAATTTCAAATTTCCATTTTATTTTTATTATTATTTAAGTGAAAATATACAGTTGTCCTAATACTTTCAATTTAAAAGGTTTGATCTGTCAAAAAAAAAAAAAAAAAAAAAAATTACTGGCAATGTTAACCACGTTGTAGAATATATAGTCATCTAGATAAAAATTAATATTGTTCATATACATCAAATACCTACAACCATGCGCCTAACTACAACGGTTTTAGAAGGATTCAAATTCATATTGTACTTGTTGTGCTAGATTTTTAATATTTCCGGTAAATGTACCAAGCGAGTTACGACTTGAACTTAAGAACACAATATCAATAAATTGTGTTATAATACACCTGAGAATAGTCTGCAGTACTCTGTAATACTGCAATATCCAAGTATTCCAATTCAAAGCCTTGCATATAAATCGAAAAATGTAGCCCGTAATAATAATGTACACATTACCGTAGTTATATTATTAATAAAAACAAATCTTTATAATAAATTTTCATCACATATTTCCGCTTGTTTATATGTTTATGGACTCTTCTTCTTTTATCGCTCGTACCGTGGAGGTATTTTACGCTCACGAAGACGATCCAGAGTCCTATCGATCTCTACCATCGGAATGACACAATTCTACGTAGGTATTTATCTTTTACGGGGATTTAATGTTTTCGATTCTAGTGTGGCGTCATAAAACGTTAATCACTCGGCGTACAAATTTAACGAGTTTGACGCGGAGCATGAATAGTAATAATAATAATAATAATAATAATAGCCTCTACAGTATACAATAATATCAAAGAGTAAAAAATTAATAATAATAAAAATATATACTATTATACTAATGACGAAATAATATTATAATATTATTATAATGATACGAGATACGAGAGAGAAAGAGGGAGAATGAGAGAGAGACAGAGAGAGAGAGAGACGGAAACGAGTAAAAATAAATGGATTTTAGTTTCGACGTTTTTGGTGGAATTTTAAGAGTTTGCAAAAACCGCATTGCAATCGCAATTTCGGACGTCATTAACTACATACACGACGGCAGAAGCGACAGGACTGACATCCTTGTTACCGGTGGCCTGGGTCTATCTTGGTAAACTTTTGCCAAGTCGACAGCAGTTTGACTGCTGATTATTGCGGCAACAATGGTTGTTATAATAATATTATAGTATTTGTACCTATACCTATGTTATATTGTGTAATAATAATATAACAATACGTAAATCGTGCGGGAAACGTTAAACGTCGATATGGTTAGTTAGGGGTGTTCTTGAGGTATATTATAACGTTGTAAATTATATATTTTGTATATAATATTACATGATGCAGGGCTTACAAATTATAATATTATAATATATACGTACTACACCATTATATACGCCTACTATACGCATATTACACGTGTGCGGAAGGTTTATCGTCGACTCCGTACCCGTCAAAAACTCTGTTCTGATTATTAATAAATATCTACTGTACCAAATATTCTGCATCTCGTTTGACGCATTATGTTTTTTTTTTGTTTATCTAAACTGTATTTTTTTGTGTTGTCTACCTATAAAAATAAGTAAAATAATGTGGAGTCCACATTGAGGGCAATTTTTAATTATATAAATGGAATTACTAATTTCCATTGAATGATTACAATTAGGAAATAAACAACCTATAGGTTATAAATGACGAGCAAATGCATAGGCTTGGCTCCGGTAATTATTTACGATCGAATAGCGTATATGTAAAAGTCTGCAGGTGACGGAATAGGTGACGAATCATAATAAAGAGTGTATACAAAATCAAAAGACCCCGGAAATCACGGTTAACAAATGCAAACATCGATTTTACTATCGAATTTTCTATCAGAACTGATTATAATAAAACGAAAATGAATAAAAAAATAACACATTTTTGAAAGATGACGATAGGGAGTAGTGTCCCTTGGACAATGTTAAACGAATCTCTGTATACGTTTTAATTAATAACTTTTAGTCGAAATAAGCTCCTTGGTAACAACCACACGTGTTAAATTATTTAATTGATAATTATGTAAATGTACACGTTCACTCAGTCATTATAATAATATTATTTAAACGAGATGTTAATTAAATTTTACAACACACTCTCAGTCACTTTATCACATCCACCTGCTATGGCTACATTATGATATATTGTAATAGTTACAAATATCGAATCACGATACACTAATTGACTCATTTTTGGAAGGTTGGGGAGGGGGAATCGAAATACAGAGATCCGACCACGCGGGAAATGAACAGGATTTGGGTTTCGCGAGACGTGGAAAAACGACAAAAAAGTTTATGCAAAATACTATAATACCGGTACAGATGATGTCAAATATATAAACAAATTGTACGTTTAATTATTTATAAGTTTTATGAACCAGGATTTTGTTTAGGTAGAGTAAAATTGAAATTTAGTTTTAATTTATGCATTGGCAATTCGAGTGTACGACGCAGGTATATACAAATTTTGCATTTTAATTTTATTATTTTTTTTTTTTACAATGCCATGTTTTTGTTTAAATTTATAAAACTATAGATATGTTTATTAGTTCAAATATTTTTGAACAAGGTTTTAATTAAAACAAATATTTAAAACCCAAATATAAAAGTTACTAAATTTGAAAGTAATTTTTCATAGAATATACAATGTTTAGAATTGTTTATATGATTTTTATTCTATAGTTTACATAATAATTTATTATTGTTCATTTATTTAAATCGGCAGCACAATAAACTAAATATTTATTACGAATTATAAGTCAGAATCTACCTATGTATACGAACATCGTGTAAATAATTTTTGGCGAATTCCCTGATCAGCCTGACCACGTCGGGTAAGTAACTAAAATACAAATACGAACGAGATGTTTGATTGATTATTTTATAAATTTAAAATACATCCACACAAGTTTACGAGAATGGAAAAACAATAACATATCTTTCCAACCGTGAAATGTTTATTATCATCATTTTTATTTTATTTTATATATAACTGTCGTGTCTCGGTATATATGCATTATATACATACGTGGCAAGTAAAGGGTAATGAAAAGCCAAGAAGCATGCGGAAAACGTTTGGATTTTCCACACCGCTAAGCATATCACTTTTTATGGGTTTCAATTATCCACCGAGAAACTTCATTTCGCCCAGGCCTAAGTTACCGATTCGAGGATACGATATCACGTACCTTATAAGCCATATATACATATATACATGCATAATACACATACATGGAATATGTTGAGTGCAATGAAATAAAGTTAACGTTTCGATATAGAAGTGTAGTTGCGGGGCGGAGGGGATAAGGGTACGGCGATGGTTGGCTAATGGCGTAGTGGTCTAGCGTTGACAGTTTTTAATAACATTATATCAAATAACTTTGTTAGCAAACATAATATATGTAGAACATCGCCATTTATTAAAATACTATACTCCACTCCTAAATTATTAAAGGCTAAACTTGTTAAACATATTTTATATAGCATAATTACAGCGCCGAGTCTTCTTTTTGTGCCGCACCAAAGGCTTGGACCGTAAATACCTTAGGTACCTGCGTAAAACATATTTTACCGACCTATGTAATTTGTTTATCAAAGTCGTTGAAATATAACGGAGTGCCTAAAGAATATAAAGCTTTCGGTAACGCGAATACAAAGCTTTCAGTAACGTACGGAGCAATAACAGTTTTTAGTACACAGTAAAAAGGTTTGATGGAAGTATGGGGTAGGTATGAAAATAAAAAATGAAATAAATATAGAAAAACTTTTAAAATGTCTGCGCGTCTATTCGTTGAAAGAATTACAAGGAATGCTGACATAGTGTACCTATATGTGAAAGAATATTAAATATACAAAACTTGTCTAATACGTTAAGTGTTATAAATAAAGTTCACACAAAAAAAAGTTTTGAATTCGTGGATGTGTATATAAAGAAAGAACCTGTTCACGCAGTAGGTAAACGAAAATATTGTTTTACTTTATTTATTTATTAACTTTGTTGGTACGTTTGATGTATCTCATATCGACATATTATATATATTACGGTATGGCAAAGTGTATGTCTACAAATAAAGAATTGAAATGAAAATAAACTCTGTCTTAAGGTCAAAAAAGTAAAATATAAATTAAGTTTATTATGTACTTATTATAGTGTAAACTGCCATTTATCATAAGTCAACAACCAATTCTATAGAGAACTTATAAAATTAACATTTCGCATAGACTTTTGTTTATGAACCAGCGTGGAAAACTGAAAGTCGTATATTGATTAAAGAATTGTATATGGTAAAGCTGTAAAATAATAACTGTGTTCAGCATTGTCGCTGAAAATGATAAGATGATTTATTATTTTAATACAAACTATAATATAAATAAATATTATAATTATATGTTTGCAAGTCGCAATAAGTAAATAAATAAAAAAAAAGTATTTGCTTAAATTGCATTTAATAAAGTACTTATCACTTAATCATTATATACTTTCAATAAAATTTCCATATAGAAAAAAATTAATTGAAATTCATATCAGTGTTCATATAATTTATGCATATATTGAAACCATTATAGATTTTATTAAATATTTGTTAAATCTTAATTTAATTAAATCTATATTACTGTAATAATATTATAGGTATACCTACTCTAAATATTTTATAGTCACGATTTTGAAAATTAAAATGTTTTAATAATTAACTCAATATTGCGTAAATAATAAATTTAAATACATTGTTACCATTTTAATTATAGTTGAATAAAAAAGCATATCATGGTAAAATTAAAAATGTATAGGAAAATGGGTTATGTACTTACAATTATTTTGGACATTTTTTTTTAAACAAAATATTTTAGATTTTAGTTAATCATGTTTAAACATTTCTGAACACTCCCTATCATTCCCTCTTTTCAAAATAAATTGTAGATGCTATAATCAAAAATCTAGGGATAACGCTCTACAATTTAACAAGAATTTCAGCATTTGTTCATAAACTATACTGAGTGTTTGCAGAATTAACCATAGAAGCTTTATGAGTTTTTTAACCATATGTGAACAATTTTCAATCAATATAGGGGCTTATAATATGAAACTTGGGAAGCACTTACTCTAAAAGAGTTTTTTTGAAACAAAAATACAAAATAAGAGAAACCCGTCGTTGTAAAATCTAATAGTTTTTCCACTGCCACTCAGAATCTAAAATGTAATTTGTTAAGAGTGAAACATGAATAGCTTCTAGTATTTTTATGATTCTACGTTCCGAGAAAAATACAATAAGTCACAGAGGTTGAGCGAAGTTTAACAACATTTATTGTTTGAACACCGATCCCAAGAGAAATACAATATAAAAAAATGAACGGACGAAAAGTTATTTCCGCAAATCAACGTATATCATTCGACGGTGATACATTGACCATTCTCGAAATATAGGTATAGGTAGGTACATGACGTTTTGACACTACTCAAACACAACACTGGTTTGTGACCTGACACGTCTAATTTGGTTTCGATTTCGAATTCAGCCTTTGTCGCTCGACACTTTTACACAGCAAGCGACTTTTTCGTATAATAACTACATCCGAGAGCCAGAGTCAGCTGCGTCGACAGTGCGGCAGGCGGGCCAAAAAGATTTTCATTCTGAAATTGTACTAGGAAAACAATGAAAACCGACACGGAGAATACAAAACGCGAATGCTGATGTAAGGCGAGAGCGACATCAAAAGCGGACTGGAAAATATCACGTAACACTTTGAACCGTGTACGTAATTCGCAGGTCATAAAATAAATAATGAAACCGGCAGTAACGAGACAGTGCTGTGCGCCTGCGCTTGTTAACCGATATAAAACTATAAACCTATAAAAATAAATATGTTAGTGTGGGAGAGAAGGGTTGGCATTTTTTCTTTTTCGTGTCTGGAGATTTCTTCGGAATTGTAGCTCTGCACTTTTAAGCTGAAGATAGAAATAGTTGTTCAGTCGTCAATTAATTAGAGTGTACAACTGTACAACTTCACGTGTATAATCGTTTTGTACGATTCTTTGTTTTAATCAAATAGCTCAGCGTCGCCAAAGTATATACTAACTTCCTTCTGTTTTTTTTTTTTTTTTGAACAACTACGTTTCGTATTATGTCTTCGGCTGATTTTTTCATGTGCGAAAGGCATCAACACATATATACTCGATACTTCAGCAAGAAAACTACAGTTTTCTTCTTCCGAGACACGGACATGTGTATAAGTTCAAGACGGTTAATAATGACGGAGATGAGAGGTAACTGGGATAAGGCAAAAACTCATATTATATAATACCACATAGCGAACCGATCAATCATCTCAAATCCCAATAGTTTATAGTGTGTACGTTGTACGTCAATATATAAGGACACCCTCATACTCTACCGACACTGTGACCTACAGGAATCTAAAGTTTGTTTTAACGCAATTATGACTTTTCTTAAGTTAAATAATAATAATAATATGACAGTTGTGATGATTGACGTTCCAATTTGCGACTTTCGTATCAAGAGTGTAAAAATACTATAAATTGGTTAAGTTTAAAAGTACCTAAACCTATAACCAGACACTTTACGAACGCAATTGAACACGGTAATTTCTATAAATGCCATTGGAATTGTTCGATAACCTATTCAAAAGTCATATATGTATGCTTAGATCATATACTATGGATAGAGCTACTGGCTAAATATTTTAAGCCAACATAACTAAGGTGAATTGTGGCAAATGCGCATGAGTGTAATTTATATCTTGAACAGTCGCGCACCGCACATCGTTCGTCCGCAATCACTGCTGATTTTCTACACGAAAATCACGTAACATAATACATATTATTTTTCTTTAATATTATAATGATCAGGCATGCGCAATAGATATTAGTCACCTTAATAATGTTGTCTTCAACCCGTAGTACACGTTTATAATGCAGTAGCTCTATCCATAGTATATGATTTAATTATGCATATGTATACTATATAAAAAATCCCAAAGCAATATATTATACAGAGGTCTAACTATTTCTATTTTTCATGTCAACTGAAGGTATGTTAGATTCGCTTAACTTTTCAGTAGGTACCAAAAAAAATAGGGTTCATCTCAAATAAAAATATAAACGAATTGATATAAAAAATATAAATCATTTTCACTGCGAGGTTCATTTCAATGTCTTCACGCGCTACTATTTATATAATTGAATGTACATTGTACATACACATATATTAAGATAATCTAACTAAAATAATATACAACTTTTTAACTCAGTGAACACTTAGAATAATTCATTAAAAAGTTGAGAGAATTTAATTTTCAAAAGTCTCATAAACATATTAGTCGTTAAATTAAGTTATCATGGTTTTACAGTGTCTGTGTATAATAAAACTGCACATGGACACATAATGTGATTAATTTTTAATTTTAATATACGGTCAATACAAATTTTAAACATAGACATGTTTTTGGGCTAGATACAGGTTCTTGTTTTTGTTGTCATGGTTACTTATTAACAAAAACATATTTACGATTCATGCATTTTACTTTTAAAGAAAAATACAGAGTACTGTGCTAATTTTTTATGTATAGTAAACCTAATTTTGGTTAGTTGCTAATTTTTAGAAGTACTATTAAAAATAAGTCACTCATTTGTCAAATTGTCATCTATTAAATTAAACTATAACAAGTCATGGCTTAATAAGAACTTTTTTCTTGGAGATTTCTATTGCATAGTCATTGCAGTATTAAAAGGGGCGTTTGTGATTCGATGAACAATTTTTGACTAGATATTTGAATTGTTTTTAAATTTTACTTAGTGGTTGAACCTTATATAAATTTGTACGAACTTGTAAATATTTAGTTTGGTTTTCATAGCATATTTTGATGATTTGAGTAATATTTAATATTACAGAGCAAGAATTTTCTATTATTAGTATGTTTTTTTGTGTATAGGTGTATGGGACCTAGTAAGAAATTGTATGCCTAAACATTTTTTTTTTGTAGGGTGGGTATTTGTATACATATTAATTGTATTGGACTGTTTCAATTTCTTACTGAAAAGGTTACCATTGGCGATTATTGGGTATTTATTGAAGAATAAATTGTTTTTTAGTCGCCTTATTAGTTGGTAAAGAGGGTGTCATTAAAATTTGGTAGATCAGAGGACTATAAAACAATATAGATAAAATGAGCCATTGTTTCTCCTTGAGGAGCTACCGGCTTGTTTGGATCTATGTGGGAAGGAAATCTCTCATTCAACATAAACTGTAAAAGTGCTTGTTAGATAGGATTTAATTATTAAATGATACAGAGTGGCAGAATCGATTTTACTTTAAAATGGAGACCTTGATGCCATAGTCGTAGATTGAAGTTATTTATCAGGGGTTTTTCAATGGTTTTCGAGAATAGAGGCAAGAGACTTATAATTTGTTTGTATGATGATAGGAGATATAAGCGTTAAAAATATGTGTTACTTAAGAATTAGAATCAGATAATCAGAAAATTTGGTGGTTCTTTGATGAGGATTATTGGGCCAGGTGCTATCTTATTTTTTAAAGGGAACTATTGGTTGTAAATACAGTAGTTATATGAGTGTTGTAAGAGTCATTATTAAAATAACAAGTTTTATTTTTGGTTGAAGGAAGGGTATCTTTCTTTCTTCTATTTTTTTCTAGTTCTACGCTTTTCTGGAATTAGGATACGAATATGGGAATGAAGGTCTAGCATTTTGAAGGTCCAAATTCAGTTGAAGAGTTCAAGAAGTGCGGAGTTTCAAGCAGATTAGATGATTGTATAGACGTGTTAAGTGAGTTAAAATCTTAGTCAATATCTTTGGGTGACTTAAGTTTAATATATTATTTTATAGTTTTGTTTTTTATGTTAAACTTAGTTGAAAAAGTACTCTTGGCAAAGTAAGGATTAGTAATTTATTATTAAACTATATAGTATTAAATTAAAATATTCGAAAAATAAATGAAAATGTTTTTAATAGTATTTCGGTGGAATTGAAGGATAGAAGGGTAATGTAAATTTTAAAGTTTCAACCTACAGAGTAGTTTTATTAAGAGCATCTGTTAATATAACCTAGTTAAATTTGTAAATTTTTTTAGGAACTATATTTTTCAAAAATATATTATTCTTTTATTCTTTTGTATTTATATGATTACATCAAAGTACACTGTAGGGATTTTGTAGCAAATAGAGAAATAATATTCTATAGAACGAGAGACTATACACCGGATTTGCCTTAAATAAAACTTTAAGTTCCCTTTCATCAAATATTTATATACTTACTCTGTTCAACACTCGTACAGTCGTACATTAAAGTAATGAGTCCGTGCACACCGTCGCCGCTATTATCAATGACATCTAGAGTCCTAAACTCATTGTCGTCGTTTGTTTTGACAAAAACCGCTCATCATTCGCAATCTATATTGGTCATTTTATGTGAGACAAAAATCGAAATCTATTAAACCCACTCACACATTACATGACATCGTCATCTCTCACTATGTTGTGTCGGCAATCGTTATGACAAACAAACAACATAAACCGAAATGACGAAACCTCGACACAATAGTAATAAAAAAAGATAATAGCGTTTTCTCCCAGCTAAAATAGAGACTGTGAGCAGTGTTGGACAGTGTATGAAACAGTGTGAGAGAGACAGTGGAGAAAGGGCGAGTGAGTAAGAGAGGAACACAAAAACTGTACGTCCATAAAGAAAACCTCTTTGGCCAGAAAAAAACACTGCTGAGGGGTAAAAAAAAAATAAATAAATGGAAGTCCATCCCCAAGCACAAAACGACCGTATGGTTTCTTTTTTCTTTTATGTATTTTTTTTATTTTTTTGTTCACATACATGACAGAATAAATAATGAAATCCATCCGTCCCGCTGTGTTATCAAACCGTCATTTCTCACACAAGTCTGGAACGGAGAAAAAGCAAGAAATGCGGTTCCGGAGGAATGCGGCCTGCGGAGTGCGAGTGATCGTGGCGGATGGGAATGGGTAGTCGGGTAAAAGACAAATGGCATCGTGAACAATTTCGCGCGACGAACGACATCGAAACGTAGCGCACTGCATGTAGTGTGAGTTTCCTAACCACCCCCCCCCCCTTAGTGTATATGTAATAATATGTTGCGAGTGATACACGGACGAAGTGTCAACGGTTTGGCACGTTCCACGTATAGTATTCTTGAGATAAAAATTATAAACTTAAAGTTTTATTTATCATATTCGCTATATTACGCGTAATACCTAGGTAGGTTATATTATATACTTAATATCATTGTAGCTATAATGCGGTGAGGTCTGCAGTGCCGCTCTTAGGGAGAGGCTTGAGTGGCCCATGTTCAGGTTCAATTTTGTCAAAATTCTAACTTCGGATGCTCATAAAAAACTATTGTGGATATACGCTCAACTTTTTTTCAATTTCTACTAACATCAACTTACGAGGAACCTCGTATTACATTTTCAAGCATTTTGAAAGGGCCGACATTTTTTTATCGACATTAATTTAAAAAATAATAATAATCGACAATTTCATATACCTATAAATAGCTTAACATGAGTCAAAATATTTTGAAAATGTTTTGATGTATAGATATTGCTAATATAAACATTCAGTGAAAATGTAATGTATCTACGGAATTTTTTTTCACAGTTAAACCAAAATTGATTTTGTCAAAAACCGATTTTGCGTAAAAATTCCTGTTTTTGTATTTCCCTGTGCTTTTAAAAACCACTGAGAATTTAACCTCCCCAACACACCAACTAGATTCACTTTCCCACCGGAAAAGATAGGTACTGATGTTGAAAATCGAAGCGTTTATCTTAGATAAATTTAAGTATCTAGGAAGTGGGTGAAGATTATGAGGGCCTCGTAATTATATTTTTAAGGCTCGTGAGTCCAAAGCACGGCCCTGGGTGAAGTATACAGATAATCTAAAATATTTGAATTACATTTGAACGTGTAAACGCTTAGTACCTACCTATATAGTCATTATTCTTCTTATACGAAAATCATGCGAGTAGTGTGTAGACTATCGCGAGGTTATTGTTTAACCAATTCAATTTCGAGAGTTAAACTCAACTATAAGCGACAGCATAATATTAAACCGGCGTTCAAAAAGTTTACGATAACGCGGTGTAGGTACAAGTGTTATCGAAACGGAACAATTTCATATGTAGGTACATATATGAGTATAACATAAAAACACTGTATAAATTTAAACAGTATCGCTCGTGAACTACAACTGTGGATTAAAATTCGTCCATGTTATACGTACCTTATACCTAATCTAAGTAAAATCTATAATATACCCTAAACACGGCGACTGAACTGCGACAAACTGATTTTGATTATTTTCATATGATTTTCTCTTCACAGTTATATAACAAATTAAATAACGTTAACAACATTATTAGGTAATAAGCTTATAGCGCAAACTACCCTAAACATAATGAGCGTTAAAATTTAAAAATTGTCTAAATTTATAATACGAGTAGGTGGATGTAGTTATCTCTTTGTAAATATAATTATCCTCGGAAAACGGCTGAATCGCAATATTTGCTCTTTGAAATTTCCTACTATTATAATTTTATACTTTATAAACAATTAGGTACGGTAATATTACAAAGCTATATAGTTAGATAATATAAGTAAAAAGTATTATTCGAGCAACATTTTTCCCTATGTACTATAATAATGATATAATTTTTATTTTAATGAAAAAAAGAAAAAAATGCTTTGAAAAAAAAACCCCGGGACAAAGTTAAAAGACGTTTTACAGTTCCCACTCAAAAATAACCTTTTCAAACATATTTAAAATTTTAAAACGTGATCTCACTTTTACATATTTTCCGTTTTCATCCATACGCCGTTGTTTGTGGGGGTTTGAAGTTGTTGCTTAACTGCATAAATTATACTATTATCACTATACACCGGCAAAACAAAAACGAGAATTGAATTCAGCGACATACATATTATATATTATTATATCGTCGACATATTTTTAAAAAAGCACGGAAAAACTTCTAACCTATATTGACAGAACATTTCAAGATTTCTAAATACGTGGAGGTACAACTGTACAAGAAAACACATTTGTTTGCTGTCAATTTTTTAAACCTGTTAAATATTTTATACCACAGGTATTAACCAGTCATATCGTTCATCTATACTTTGAATAGTTCAGTCACATTCTGCACACTACACTTTATCCGTTAAGACAATCGTAAGAACTGCTGATAAGTAAATTAATCGATATCTACGCGTATATTCTAACGTAAGTGTTGGCCGTGAACTTTCATCAACATTTAGGTACTTATACGTGTAATGTGTATACGGCATATAATTCTGTCTCGATGTACGCTTTCAAAAAATATGAAATTCGATACATTAATAGATGAATAATAAATAAAAAACAGATATAATAATGGTTTCATTGGATATTATGTGTGTGTGTGTGTGTGTGTACATAATATACAGCTATTATATTATAGTATAATATTTATATTGTTATTTGGAATCATATTTTTGCCTGTTGGCGTATTCGTGTCGATTTGTTTGCGGGAAGAATATATGATTACATATATCGCAACTGAATACATAGGTAATCAAAAGATCCGAGAGAAAAAAAAAATTCCAGCCAAGGACATATAATATTTTATAGACATCTGTCGCGCGCGTATTCCGATTGGTCTTTTCGCGGCAAAGACCGTCTGTCGGTCGGTAGTTTCGGGCATATTATTATATATTATGCGGTCCTCTATATATATTATACGAGCGAGATAAAAAGAAACGGTCGATCCGGTCTCGCGGGATGACTCCGGGACGAAATGAGGTTGCGAAAGTCATCCGGCCTCGAACAAACGCGCACATAAATGGCGGGCTTCACAATAACACTTTTCCGGCTGTGCCGCTGGTTATCTCCGAGATGAGGCGCCCGTGCTCTAATGGAGAATAACTTCTGTATCGCGATCGTGGCAGTTTTTACGAGGTTGGTTGTGTACACTCTAAATAAGAATGTTCGTTATTTAAATCCGACATTTTCGTACATCCCGCTTGCACGGGACGCATATAGTAGGGCGGTTCGCGTCGATAACGCGCCAGCAGTACTTATTGTGAAATTCGATGTGAAAAAATAGAAATAAAAACATTGTTTCGACGACCGAAGTTATTATAAAAATAAAAATGAGACATTATTTTTAATTGACTTTGTTTGCTCGCCTCGGCTCATTAATGTATTTTAATTTTTTTTTTTTATGACCCAACTACATAATATTATATTTCACACTATTGTTTGAAAACATTATCTTCAAATAACCCCGTGAAATCCTCGTTATAAACACAATGTCAGAATTGAAAAGACAAAAATTAAAATCTTCAAGATAATATAATATATTATATAAATATGTTCGGTCAAATAATTTTGCTTTTGTCGTTCACGTTAAAGAGAAGGTACAAAGACCTAGGACTACATTCTTAGAATTCGCAGCCTCGAGCAAATCGTCTCCAAAGGATCTGTATGAGGGACTCGTTTGTACTGCATTTTCAACAACAGACAACATAATTAATTTTCAGATAATAGCTATTGAAATTTGAATAATATTAAAAACAAAAATATTAGTCGTACAAATTTCATTGCTACCCCGACAAAATAAACCCTGCTATGACGTGTAAACATTTGAGTTTATTTTATGAGCTTTTTTCGTAAATCATTGGATAAAAATATCTAACAATAATGCATTGCCTATATAATATTCTACACTTATACTTTTTCATTATTCTTCCCAACCACCCCACCACCGCCACTACCACCACCGTACGAAACGAGCTCGATGAAATATCTATAAATCATAGAAATTTAATTATATGTTTGCGGATATCTTCTCTATGTAATTAAATACATAATATATTATATATTAGCTGTTGATAAGAGACGCTATCAAAACACTATAAGGTCGTACCCACAAACACTATATAATATTATAGTGTTGTGTCATAGAATGGGCTTAACGAGAGATAAATAGAAGAGAAGGGTAATATCGTATATATATATAAATGTATATATTATGGTCCAAGTAGGAATATTATTAATTGGCCAACGAGGTATACGGACAATAATGAAGATTGATGTGGAAGTGACGTTACACGATGAAACAATAATAGAACTGGTCGCGTCGACCCGAGATTTTTAAGGTGGTAACTGATGGACGCGCGCTGTACAGTGGAACGTGTGCACAGCACAGGAGGAAGCAGAGGACGTGGCAATGCACGGGAAATGGGTTTAATGAATTACGACTTTAATTACACGAACAATAAGGCCCTAGCTATACTACCACCCCCGGGGTCGGAGACTTGAATAGTTTGAAATAACTCGAACCCGTGTACGAGTACATAATGTATACATTATAATACGATGATGAATAACCCAGATAGCAGATTTTCTTGATAAGCCTCTTAATGCTCTCGACTTGACTATGGGATCATACGTAATAATAATACATAAGAAGGATAATGTATAGAAAAGGGTTAATGTTTTCATGTACTTCGTTCGCAAAACAGTTAACAGTGAAAAAACTTTCGTTTATATTGTAATAGATAAAATACAATAAATATACTACGCAAAAACATAATTGTAATATTACAGCTTTGTTAAAACAATTGAAATACTGTTGTGAGGAGAAAATCCACCGATACTGAGATTAATATTTAATCCAATAATAATACGTCCATTAGTGATTTGAATTAAGCTTTAAAAATTTTCAAAATAACATTTTACCACCGTGAATACTTAAAGAGAAAAATCATGTTTAATAGTATCCCCAATTACAACTCAAATCCTATACACCTATTAGGAATTTTTTTTTTTTTAATACAATCAAATTAATTTTTATCATAATATTGTATTTCATATAATTTATACCACGTGAATAAATAATGCATACAGTGAGCAATACACTAAGAGCATTTAATAATGCTATAGTGAAAAAAAAAAATGGTATTAATTCTATAATACTCGTATTTATAGTTTATCGTTTACACATATCGATATACAATAATCAAAATAGCTCTACGAATATGGCTCCGAGTCGCATTTATTATTATGCATTTATATACTCCTAATTTATTTATTTATTCAACATAAAAACGGCTCAGGTCCCGGAATTACTGTCATATTATTATTATATTATGTCGTGTGTAACATAAACTGTCGACTGCGTCACTGGGGAATGAAAATGAAGTATTAACTTTTACGATCAGGCTGTACAAAAGAAAAAACTGTAAACGGGTTTACGATCCAATAGCGAAATTATATAGAAACCTATTTTTTTTTTTTTAACTTACCATTCAAAAAATGGATATCATGACGTGTATTTTTCTAGTCAATAACTCGCGTTTCCCCTCTTATTTTAGTCTCGTCAAACACCGCTAGGCTCATAAAATCATCTACACTAAGCTGAAAAATGTATATCACTGCGCGTTAAATTCTAAGTTGTTCATTTATTGTAGCCGTTGTTTTTACTTCGATATATACTGTGTCATATGCACACACTCACTCTTTCTCTCTCTCTCTCTCTCTCACACACACACACACATTGGATATTTAGAGATTTAGAGACTATATTGTACACATTTTGCGGTGCCGTCGAATAAGCTGAGCAGTTCTGCAGGTACGTGGCAAAATGTATCACGAGTCGCCGACATTTTATAGTGCCAACCACAGAAATGTGAACAGAGAAACAAATAGCTAGACTAAATTGTCTTCGCTATAAAATATCTATAAACACTTACACTCGCCTATACCTACTACGGAATGTTAAAAAATAAAGTAAACGAAAAACGCGTTCTCCTCGTTGACATAAAAACTTTAAAGTTGATGTTATCTTGCTCCGCACAAAAGACGTGAACAAAGAGCGAAATTCTTGAATAACCGTTCGTCATAATATGCTTATTACGGTTCACTAGAGTGCTAGCTGGAAACAACTGCCAAGTCCGTACATACCTACCTAAGGTTACTTGCCATACACACACACACACACACACACTTATATATATGTATGTACATTGTACGTGTATATATGTGTGTCATTAAAATAAACCTAACCTAACGTTATACCTTCAAGAAGAACACGGTAAACTTCATTATCCAAGTACACATACACACACACAACGTATATAAACTATACGTATAAATTATGTCTGTGTTTGTGTAGACAAAGTTTGAGCTTATACCATGAACAATAATACATCCTTTGCGAGTCCACATGACACGGCTTAGACAAGTAAATGCAAACTCTCTTAACTGGCGTGGCGTGTGCATACCTACCAGTAACGGAAGAAAAGCTCTAATGGACATTTAAGTGTTGTACAGAAATTCAATGTTAAGCACATATTATTGTATCACTGGTTTATTTCGAGGGTATTTATTAAAAGTAGCAGTGGTAGCAGAAGTAAAAGTAGTCGTAGCATTAGTAAAAGTAGTAGTTGGACATATACGTAAGTATATATATACATATATAATATCACCGACGATTTTGTTATTATTTATGATTATTTACTGAGTAGTATTATAGTAATGGATTGTAGTAATGGAACCACAACTAGGTATCCAGCGGCGATCGGGGCGCCGTTATAAAAATTTACGTACCGCCGGCAAGGTTCGAAGCTAACTACAGCAATGATATTTTTGAATTACTCCCCGAATAAAATATACTGTTACACTTACACTTCAATGGCTTTATTCCAGTTTATTATGTAGCCGGAAAGGGTAAACGTCTCGACGTTGACGAAATGTACATTGCCCCTTTCCGAACCCACGTACAACCACTTGCTACGGAGTGGAAGGTGTATAACTGTAATTCTACAAAAAATAAAAATAAAAACAAGATATTACATTGTACACAATACCTGTTTAAAAAATTAAGATAATACAATTGGAATAGATTTTGAACGTAAGTAAATAAAATCACAATCCCAAATACATAGTAAAGCATTGTGTCCTACATAATATATATTATGTGGATATAGTATAACTATACTTGGATCGAATTTAGTTCATGATTTGATATACTGCAGTAATTGCCATTTTGAAGACAAAAAACAAATACATTATTCTTACTGTGACCTATTTAGAAACGGAAATAGTTAACAATAAGAACGATATACTTTACTGATATTTACATGGTAACGTTTAAAGTTTTAAAATTTCAAACGTGGTTTATAATATAGCAGTGAAAAGCTATAGATTATGTACCTACCTAATCGTCGACGAGTTTTTCTGGATTTATCAAAAAATTATTTCAATAAATTGAACGAATGCATGGTGGTGGCTTTTCATCAAACAATATTTTAAGAATAAACAAAATCATAAAACATAGACCCAATAATGTAGGTAATATATTTTAACACTAAATAGATTTGACGATTGGTTGGTAAAATATAAGTGGCACAGAAGGTATTTTATATTAAATAGACATTGTATTGTGATTATGATTTATAGACCAACAAATAGTATAGGTAGTAAAATTGTTTTTTAAACTCCAGTGGTATATTCCTTACCTTTCTCGTTGAAATTTTAAGCTGTGTACAACGTCAGCTCTTTTTTGTCTGAAATTCCATAGGTGTAAACTATCGTCGGCGGTTACCGTGATTAACGCTCCTTCGTTCATCAGAAACTCCACCTGAACTACGGCCGCCTCTAATTCGTGTCTAACCTGTGCATCCACTCCAGGCCTTCCAATTCTGTATTATACTATCATTAAGGAAAATCGTGGTTAAGTATAATAAGAACAATGGCCAATGGCAGTACAATAAAAGCATGACGATGACAATTAATATAAAGCATCACGATAGGTTTAAATAAATCAACGCAATGTATATAGTATGACATATAGACGGGGAGTGAGACGCGTACAATTATACTCGGTTCGAGCAGAACATAATAATAACCATTTCGAGTACCTACGACGCATATAGACTACACACTGATAATCGTACAAATATTTAAAATCAATTTTGTATCGTAGGTACCTACGACAATGAATTGTCATAAAAATTCCTCACGAATATCATAGGTATAGGTAACTGCACACATAAACCTGCACGGATATCACTGCGATTAATTCACTACCTATTGTGACACAAACGCGACGAGTGTCGAGTGAAGGAGGAACGATATAATGAATTCGCGCACTCCAAATATATATGCACTACGATACGTTATAGTATCGGTTCGAGCGCGATTATTCAAAATATCGTGCGCGCATATTTTTGTTTTGTTCTGGCGGTATACCTAAGAGTACTTAAACGCACATAATATAGCAGACCGTAAATTCTTCCGGTAGTTTTCCATTAAAATAGTGAGCATCCAGTGACGGAAACGTTTAAATTCAAAACGCTCGTTTTTTCGTTCACGGGAACCACACACACACACACTCGCACAAGACATGGCATGTGTGTGTATGCGTATACGGTTGAACGTAATATGGACCGCGTGAGAGTGGGGTGCGAGGGAGGCAAAAAAAGTACCGGCGAGAAGTGCGTGTTGGCGTGCGAGGGTTGGTCGAGGGTGGGGCCGGTATATGATATTATATAGAAACTTTTCAGCGAGCGTCTCCTCTAATGGATTCGCGTCGAAACGTGAACGCCTCTCATTCCGCGGGCTGTATAATATATATATATATATAGTGGCCATACAGCGCAGGTCGTTACACAGACGATATCGTACATGTTGTATAATATAAGCATCGTAATTCGTATCACAATATCATATTATTGTATACCTACACGCGGCATAGGGATCATCGGGTTACAGGGGGATGGGGGGGGGACCCGACCGAATAATATTATATTATGTTATTATATTATAAACGTAATATCATATACGTATAGGTACATCTCGCGGCGTAGGTACACTGCTGTATAAATATAATATATTAATGTACCAGTCACGCGCGTTCTATCCTGTTGCCGCACGTCCACTACTCTACACTAGACACGTCATGTGCAATTGTGTCCGCGCCGAATTTCCTCATGAATTTTTCATATTTATTATTACATAGGTGTCCGCACCGCACCTATGTATATATATATATATATATATATATATATATATATTATATAGGTACCCACTCCGGCACAAACCGTTGTGCAGCCGACGGCGTATAACGGCGACGTGGGAAATATAACCGCCCCAAACACGTTTTTCAATTACGAAATCCGACGCCCCTCGGGCACGTGGAAAATTAAACTAGCGACGTGAAATTGTAAAAACCGATGTGGATGTAATACGGGGTTGACCGGATACGCTTGGTATCAACCGCTCCCAATTTATTGATCAATAATAATAATAATAATAATATATAACTGTGATATGTATAATATATTTTTACTGTGACTATACGCATATACTGACCGCTCTCTACGGTTTGAACAATGTTTTGTGATGAAAACTTATATCAGCTTTGACGCGGTTAAAATTGCCTCGAATAATAATGTTACAAGACTTGATCCGCGTTCGGATTTGAGCCAGAAACTTAACGCTCGCAAGTCGTCGCCGACGTAAACGAATCGATTTTGCGTGGTATGATGGATATAAAATAATGCGATATGTGTGCGGAGCAGAACTCCGCGAGAACGATCGAGCGATGTCGGTTACAGATGTTTTTCATTTTTTTTTTTTTTTTACAGTGTACCTATATACACCTATGTTATATAGGTATATATATAATATACAAGCGCAGCAGCTGCGTTTCAACGTTTACACCGATTACAGGTACCTACACAACACTACAACGGTTTAATACAACACTGTAACAACGCCGTTAAAACGATTTACACGTGTACGCCGGGCATGTGCACCACGCTGCCGATGCACAGAACCGGAGGATTGACACGGGTTCACGTCGTCGTCGTGGTGTGTACTAATTTTTTTTTTTCGGTAACCGCCGCGGTTCTACGCGCGATCGTTTGTTCACATACCACATACCATCGACGGACCCGGTCGAGTACACACGCGGATGAGTTTCCATCGCCACCCCGGTTCGTCTGTCCTGCAGCATATATGCTATGATTTGTGCGGCAGCTATGTGTATGGATGGTTTTCGAATCACCCGAGGCGGTTAATAGCACCGTATACGTATAGGTGTATAGTCGTCATCGTGCATAATACAATGCGTAATAATAATAATAATAATAATATTATATCCCTATATATTTTACATGTACCGCGGTAATACATAATATTGCGGCATCTTCGGGGAGCGTCGCGGTTGAAAATTAAATTACACGCGAGAGTATCGATCCGTCCGCCGCACTTGACGTTTTGTTATATTTTAACTTATATCCATGTATAATATAGGTATAATATATGTTACGTGTCTACATTAGAATATAGTCGACTTGGTCGAGTTTAATATATTATTATGTTCTGCCGCGGAGAAGAGGGATGTGAAAACACGTATAGGTAGAACTCAAATATAGATCCGTACACGTGAAATCTTCGATTTTTTTATGCTTTACTTTTATGTACATGATATTAGGTATATATGTACCTAATGTACTATACTATAACCTAGTATACGGTATGTGCGCTGCCGCCGACCCACAGTTACCGGAGTGTGCCTCGGGGCGAATGAAATAACATTATAAATTTTCACCGACGGCGGCGTTATCACTAATAGCTTTCACAGTTATAAATATAATCGCGAGATCGGTCTGTATAGTGCAATGCTGGTAAATTTTCACTATAATAATACATAACTTATAATATAGTGAAACACGAAACGGTATTATAGTAAAACCGTGTCGCCAATCAATATAGCGAAACCAGTATATTATAACGCAAAAATAGGCAGTACATAATATATATAATACCTATTGAATTTTCCGTGTTAATTATGAATTTAAAGCTTACTACCACAACTTTATTTTACATAATAATGTGTAAAATTTGAAAACTAACCAATATAGTGTATGAATTATTGAATTAAATTACATTAATATTATCGCTATCACTATCATCACTGATTTAGTTATCATACTGCAATGTATTATATTTTATTATATTTATATTAATAAATTGTATACGTTATTATGACATAATTAATACGTTTTAATAGCGTAAAATAAAAAAATATATAGCTTTTTGGCAACAGACATTAATTTTATTTTTAGGTATCAGTTAATTTGAAATTATCACAAATATAATAAAACGTATTTTTGAATATAAAACACAGTTTAATAATAAATTAAGCACTTAGTATAACAACGTATATGAGACAAATTTAATCTTCTTTCATACAGTTTATACGCAAGAATTACATTATTGAGTACACATTTAAATGGCATGTTTTAAGTTACGATAAATTATTAATACACTCAAATGAGAAACAATATTTCTACAAACTTGAACAATGATACTATTAATTATAAATTTAAAAATTCAAAAAAAATATTGCATACATTATTTTTTTTTTAATAAGCTGATGAAAAATGGTATTTTTTAAATAAATGATTCTAAAGATTGCATTAATATAAAACTTGAATTCATGAAAAAGTTTTGTTCATATTTGAAAACAAAAAATGATTCAAATGAGAAGTATAAATTTGCATACTTTGTATAATTCCAAAATAATAATTAAATAAGTCTATAATAATAATAATAAAATGTAATTAAATAGTTTAAAGACTTTTGAAAATGTGCTTATAGTTTTGAAATGTTGACACAAATCGTTTTAATATTTAGTGATATACAACAATTGCGTAAGTCAATACTAATAATAACTAGGGTAAAATAAAAAGAATTAGGTCAATGTCAAAATCGCATCGTTATCGTATATCTCAGAATATCTATTTGTTTTTATTTTTATTTATATTTGCTTTGGTTACTGTACTAGTGTACTTTAATGGCTGGTAATAAATTAATACTGTGTAGTCAATAAAAACAAAGAGGAAATATTTTATTTTTGATGAACCCCTTCAAAATTAGTATCATATCAGATTGTTTACCATATAGTTTTATCGCCGATACTGATACTCACGCTGTAAAACGTGTCAATAAGCATTATATATATGATAGGTTCTGGTTAACCGTTAATATGTCTTGTGACGGTAAAATACAATAGGTACTAGAATAACTATCAACAAATCAAGCTTTAATATATTAAAAAACAGATACTTAAAAAAATATTCGGAAATAATTTTTAATTCCTAACCTATTACTAGGAAGGCGCTATAGTCTATAGGCCTATAATATAGGGTAATCGAAAATGATTCATCCGATTTAAAAAAAAGGTACTTACTGTACCTACAATATGAATAACAATAAGCATACATTTTAGATATTTTTTGTTACAATTTTTACAAATTTTCAATGTGACTCTCATATATAGTTGCACGGCAATACGGCTATACATCTATGTGATATTAATACTAATATTTTTTATTTTAATTAACTCTTTAGTATTTTCCCTTGGCCACCATTGGATCTTCGAACTTTAAAATCTGCGATTTATTCTTTAGTGGTACATATAACACTTTTTATAAACCTTTCCTTCCCAAGGATTTTGATGAACTGAAAAGTCGCATTACAGACGTCATCAACTTGATTACGGTTGACGTGTTTCAACAAGTATATATGGTTTTAATTAGATTATTACTTAGATGTGTACCGTGCAAGTAATGTGGGTTACATTAAATAGTTTTATAAATTGTAACAATCCAATGTAATTTATAATCTTTAAAACTTATCTGAACATTAAATTACTTAAATTATACAATATATTTTACTGTTGGAAATCAGACGAATTATTTTGGAACACCTGCATATTTTTAATATATTAATACGTTGTCCTATTTATATTTATTTGGAATAACATTTTTTAATTAAATCGTAATAATGATCGGAATATCATAAAAGTTTATTTAACTTTTTGTCCATCGGCCCATACATTATGCTATCAAATACCTAAATCCATTTTAAAAGTAGTTTGTCGCTTCTAGAATAAATTTACGATAATCTTAACCTGATTATATTGCCTTATTATATATATTAGTGTTTAAAATATTGCCTGTAAAGTGTTTTGATATTCAAGTTATTCTAAGAGTTAAGACTATTTTATAAAAAGTAGTCCCAACACTGTAATCATCAAAAAATACAAGTGGAAAAAAATAAGTACTGTTGCAGATAAAGTTTGATGACTGAAAATAAAAATCGACTAGACAATTAAAGCCAACAAACTTTTTTAAAAAAAAAACTCAGAATATATAAAGAAAAAATTAAAGACGTGAATAGTGGACAATTAATACCTTCAACTCCAGAATAAAGAATTTTAAACTTTTGTTATTTAAGGTTTACCAATAATCAATTACAAACAATTAAATTAAGAAAATGTTTTTAGCTGAGGAACGAAAAAATAAAACGATTCCAACATGAGTACAAAAAAATATATGTTCATGTTTCAATATCGTTCATTGTAAATTGAATTCCTAAATAGTAAATACAAATAAAATGTAATGTTCCGTTTTCTCAGCATTATAAAAAAAATAATTAAAACTGTATAATTACTTAATAGAAATATAGTTAATTTATTCTTTAATATAGTGGCATTTGTTATGTATAGAAATATTATTGGTCGTATAGACGAACATGTAGGTAGGTATCTTATAATGAGATTGTAACTATTTCTATATTCAACTATCTTTATGCGTTCAGCTTTCTGATATAATATCAATAAGTTATATTATTATATTGTGTATAAATAAAACTAATGTGATTAAATACTTTATTAAATTACATTAATTTAAATATATTATATACCTAGAGGAATACGAGAAACACACAATAGCTATAGACTCTATAGTATAGACTATAGGTACACGAAAAAGACAATTCCAGGGTTTCTATTTCCTAGTTCCTGCATACTTGATTTACGAATATGCACTGAAATACATATAACCAATAATTAATGTTTTATCGCTTATTATTTGCATTCAATGTGTTCAAATTGGCAATTTATTAAAACGGACTACAAGCATCTAAATAACACGTGATAATACCGCGGTGTGTTAAACATATAAATATATATTTATGGTATCAGTAGGTAGAAGCCGGTCGTAGTAACTATAGCAGCGATGTACGATAAAATAATATAAATGATTTATTTAATTAATGTCAATAGCAAATAAAACGACGCTTTGTTTAAAGACAACGATACCACCAGTAGTTCGATATCGTTAAATAATACATTTCATAAAACCAACAATGGTATATTGGTATTTGGTAACCATGGCCAACGAAATCATGGACGACATAACGAGCACACACATTGTAGGTTTTATGCACGCGTGGCGAATAGAAATCTAAAACAAAATATGTATGATTTATTGAAAAAAGGAACAGTTAAGAACGTATATGTATACATTATACTGCAGATACATACATGTATATGTATATATATATACATATTGTAAAAATCCAAAATAAAATTATATGCAAATATTATTAGCATCATATGTGGGATTGGGTATAAAAAAAAGGAATTAATCAATTTTTTCTAACTATACTAATTTATTTATCTCTCAACAAAATTAATCAAATGTATAAATGAAAATGTTTTAGAACATTATTAAAAATAGTATAATAACTGTGCTAACTTCAACTACATACTTTTATTTTAGAATTAAATATACTCAAACAAACACTGAAAAAAATATTAATACACGACTATAGCAAAACAAATAGGTATACATAAAATAAATTAACTTTTAGTTCGATGTTAAATTAAAAGCTTAGAAATGTTATGCATTTTTACATATCTACGCTTTTGATAAACCTTATAGTTTTGAATTTTAGCATTCCTTAAGTACTTATATTGATTAAAATATATTACATTTTAATAATATTTATAAAATACGTAAAAATGATTTGAATAGTTTCACATCTCAAAATCCAAGGATGCATTGAAAGAAAAAGCAATTTTTATCATACAAAAAGAAGAATTAAAAATATATCATTTGAATTGTTGTAATATTTAAATTTTATCTTACTATTTTGTTTTAAGAACATATACTCCTAACACTCAGTTTTATGACTTATGCAAAAACTCGGAAATAGCTCATTCTTTTTTTTTTGATAAAAGCACAAAAAATAAACTTGAAAACATGAATACTTTGAACACTTTGAAGTAAAAGTTTAATATTGAAATAAATAGAAGTGTTTTAGTCTATAAAAAGAATGTTCTTAAATGAGAAAAAAACTATTTTTTAAAAGTAGCTAGACGGGATTTTTATATTTGACTACCGTTTTGAGGAAATTAACTCTACAGGTTACATAAACACCTTGCCTACCAGTATTATTGATTTTCGTGAACAGTTTGACCTCAAAAATATTACAGCAGAATTCTTTAAAGAATTTCTCCAAAAATAAAACTCTTATATGTTTAATATATTGGTATCATAAATATCCAAATATTATAAATACTAACAATATATGTTTCCATTACAATTTATCAACAAATATAGTTATTATTAAAACCAATAAAACCGTATAAGTAGGTACTTACTGTAGAGGTTTTCATTTCATAAAAACAAGCATCCAAAATATTAACGTCCAGCTTGTTAATTTATATTTGTTATACCTACCAAGTTAAATTGGCCTAATCATTTTTCCACAAAATTCTAAATGCGATGATCAATTTAGCTATGACTGAAAATATTGTATTTGATAAACAGATACAAAACATAGTAATGTAGCTCTTACATTATTTTAATAAAAACATACTACACAATTCTTTCAAGAAAAAAAATTAAATTTCCATAAACTTCGTCATATTATGTGATGTACCTACGCCAAACACTCAATAACATTTGAGATAATAGAAAATATATTATAGATATATATTTCGAGTAAAGCAAAACATATTGTGAAACCAATAGCTATTTGCTTAGAATATAAAATGTAATATTTTGAATACGGTTCGTTGGTTTTCATTTAAAGATTTCCATAAAGATAGATATTACATTTAAATGTATAATACTTGAATTTTGATCATTCAAATTTAGTTTTAAGACTCGCTTCTTTTGAATACGTAATTATATTATTATCTGTGCATTCAAAGTTTTGCAGTTACGGTAATTTAAACATTAACTTTTTAACTATAAACTATTTTTCAATTAGATAAAAATAAATTCGATAATAATAGTGTCCATCCAAAAGTTACCTAATCATATTAGCACCGTCACCGTTGTGTCTGTGAATCAAAACATTCAATTATATGGCACATAAATTAAAAATATTCAAATAAAGTGATGCATAATAATAAACTGTTGCATTATGTAGGTACCGCATCAAATATTTTTAGCGTCTACGCTAAGGTTACCTACTGAAACTCATTTCAGACCAACGATATTTGACTAGTGTATTACATCTTTGAAACTTTACCAAAGGTAAACCCAGTCTTGGTGCTTTGCTCTAATTATAGGGAATGAAACTTGAATCCCTTTGACAAAAAACATCCTTTTGACAACGCTAAAGAAAATACTTGTTGTAATGACGATGATGACGCATGCAGGTTGATTCTGCAGGTCACCACAATATATAAATAATAATAAAATAATATAATATAATATATAAATTATAAATATATATTTTCTATAGCGTTTCAGTTGTCTGTATAAAAAAAATGTATAGTGGTTAAGCCTAAATTACTTAGATTACCTTAGATATACCTAAATTACTATACAAAGCACACCGTCCACCAAAATCGTTTTATTCCTTTGGAATACATTTTTATTTACTATAAATAACACAACTTTTTTAGAGCGTATTGTCTGCAGTTATACACCAGATTTACTTTTTTTTAAAAGTTTACCAGAAAATACGAACCCGCAAGATCTATTTATTTTTTTAAAAGTTCAATCCTGAGCGATAAATGTTGTATAAAAACTTTATGCTAACTTCCTTAATCCAAAGGAATATAACTGAATTAAATTTCTAAAAAAACACTGAAAAAATTTAAATGGAATTTATCGAGCAGTTAAATTATATACTTAGAATAGATTAATGTACGAGAACCTAAAATATTTGTTTAGATGTAAAAATATACATAGGTATTAATGTATTTACAATTCGGGATACTAAAAATAATCATAACCTAACCATTATCTCTAAATTTATCTTATATTTTTTAATTACCTACTTACGCTAGATTGTCAAACATATAACTATTATACATTTATAATAATATATTATTATTAAAAACCATCTATATTTTTAGTTATTTGTATAGTGGTATATATCATCATATACCATCATTCATAAATATTGATAATTATGTTTATTTTATGATAATTGATTGAATTGAAAGCAATAAGATAAATTTTAACATTACTTAAGACAATTAATAAAACATACTTGAAATGTAATGAACATGACATCAAATAAAATTTAAATAAACTATTTTAATACAAATGAAAAATTATATAATATGTTGGTTTCTAAATGAACAGCTCCATTTTGGCAATTATTTATTGAACAATTAACAACATGAATGACTGATTCATTATCATAGGCATATATGAATTTAGAATTAATGAGGTACAACACATCACAAAATTAGAATCGGACAAAGAAAAAATCGGTTGGCATAAAAATGGTATTTAAATAATTACAAGTCTTTGTAAAAGTATTATAATTAAAAACACAGAGACAAAAATTATTTTTGACAGTAACTACCAAACTAGAAATTTCAAATATCATTTACCAAAAATTAAAATATCAATATTACAAATAATTCTACTACCTACCTAGATAATCCATTACAGATTATAAGGCAAGATTAACAAAATATAAAATCAAAGGAATATTAACATTTAAAGATTTGATTAAATAGGTATAGGTATAAATCACACAATATACCAAGTTTATATAACTGATGCTAATTTTCAAATAATCATACCCTAGGTACTAATAATTAGATCAGAAAAATCTGAAAAATTGTATTACTTTTATGTATATTATGTTGTATAATTTTAATGTGTTTTAATTACAACAAAATAACAGAACATTTTATTTTTATAATTTTATTATTTAAAGGCTTTAAAAATATGTTCAAATTATGAAAATAAGAATTACTATTCTTCTGATTTAATAAAAATTACTTTACGAATACCTCCACATAAAACTAGAATAACGGTTATGAAGTCTATAATTTTTATTATGTTTGGCGAACTTTATAGTTATTAAATTTAACAATAAATGTCTGTATCTATTCTAATAGAGTATGATATGTTTAATGGCGTTTATAAGACGTATATTATCCATATAACTACCAAGTTTTGTACTTAGAAGTATAAACTACTTAATATATCTACTTTATTAACTTAGTTGTTCATTAAATAATTCTGAAATTTCTAAAACTTCAAACAATAACTCGTAATACTTTAAATATTTTAAATATTTTTAAGATTAATATAATTTAAAAAACTGTGAATAGTCATAAATTCTGGATTAAAATATTTTAATTTTCATTACCAATCAGTCTGTCTCAAATTTGTGTATATTAACCACACTATAATATGTTGAATACGATACGAAAATGCGAATGTATAAATTAGTATAATATACATGAATATAGGAATTGAATATGTGACATTTAGATAAAATAACTATATATCTATAAACTATAAATGCATTTTTAAATATTAAATATTTGATTAAGAACCATAAAAATAATAATAATAATTCTCTTCATTGAACAGGAATGTAAAACCTACAAACTCTGAGATTGCCAATGCACCTATACACACGAACACCGAGATTGCCTATTCTATGCGCCGTGTAATACAAACATTTATCATTTTATATTATCCTAGTAAATCGTGTCATAATTTATTATTTTACTTTTGCAAATCACTTCCTTACAATTTAATAATATTAAAAAAAATCATTGTTTTAATATTTTGTAAGCACTATACACTAATAAATAATATATTAAATTATACATTGGTTGAAAATTATAAATTATTTAGTTTTATATTACACAAATGGCAATGTTGTGATACCAACCAACCAAAAACAAATTTAAATTTTAAATTTTACATCAACAATACCTACATATTTTAATTAGTGTTCAGTTAAATACAGACAATATTCGATACCAAATTTACACAGTAAATTAATAAACATGAATATGCAATATATTATATTCAAACGCAAACTCTATTTTTGCCACTACCCCGAACGGATCGTTCTTGACACCCAGTTCACTACACACCGACTACAAAGACTCGATTAAATACTGTGTTATAATATCTATATCTACAAACAATTTAAAAACTAATTAAAAATTGAACCAAAACTAAAACGTCAATATTTTCAACTTAAAAAATTATCTGCCACATTGTGATTAATCACGGTCCATTTTTAGAAAATTGATTAATCTCCTCTATCTTAATATAAAAACGTACGATTATCGCACTCATACACACACACACACACAAACACACATAAACGTGTGCGTGTACATCGTTACTTATGAATATGTATTATTGTAAATTTAAGCGAAGCATGTACATTCGCACCATGACTGTTATGTGTATAATATATTACGCCATGGTATATTATTATAATATATCTATTGAAACGTCCGTACGTCATCGGACGCGATAACACAGCTATAGCGGGTGCACATACTGACATAAGTTCGTGTGTTGAATTAAGCTTAATTTAATGATGCCCGGTCGTGAAGTTTACAGGGGCTTGCAGTGTGGGGAATATTCCTAGAAATGTTCAATCATTATTACCAGGTTTAGCCTAAATGTGCGTGGGAGTGGGGGGATATATAGTTTCCCCAATTAATGTGACTCGATTAACACACATGTACACAATAGAGCCATAATAAGGGGAGCTAAATATACACAGATACCGGCCATACATGGACGTCAAAACTCATATATATATAATATCGAATATGTCCGCACGATATATAATACTACTGAGCATTTATGAATATCCACGCAAACGCGTATTCTCGGTAACTATCTGCCCTCTGAAATGTGTTATATTATGCATAATATAAGCGTATTATTCAGTACCTATTATATAATGTGTACATGTAAGTTATAACTTGTAGAACTATCAATGGTTTTTCGAAATATGCCTTTGAAGCGGAAACTTCTACTGTTAAAGTGTTAACATATGTATTATGTTCCTACTATAAATATAATACGCTGCTGTTGCTGTTGCCAGAATACGAGGAAGACCACTGTGGAATTCGAGGGGACCTAAGCTCTTCTATATAGAACGGAAACACCATGGAATGTCGCCAAACTACGGCCAACCACGACTTATTCAATTTATGCGTGCACGGTCGTGCTAAGTCACAAGTGAAATTGACGGACAGGAATATAAACTATAAGCTATAATATAATATAATATAATTGGTTTGAACTTTAAAATACGTAAATGTTAACAGCGCAGTGTAGGGTGGATAAGATCATTATTTTTATCCCGAATATAAATCGTGTGTAGTTGTTATTTATTTAACTATCGTTTATTATTAAAACTGTTTGTGTACAGTCCAGCCTTAATTATAATAAATAATAAATCAAACCAAATTCTAAATTGAACCAAAAAAATATTTGTTTATTTATAAGTTTTATATTTTACAGGTTAGTCAATTCGGTTTATGTGTTAAGACTGTTGGTTTTTTTTCTTAAAAATTATCTGTAAATTCAGCAAAAAATGAAATCATAGTTCAGTTTACACTCATAAAAAATGAAAACGATTTTCAGAAAGTGTAGGAATAATTTGATCATATATAGGGGTACAAAAATGACCCGAGAAATGTGCCACCAGGGACAATAATGACAATTACCTACGAGGGCACGAGGATATACGACATATCAGTAAAACAAATCAAATTGACCAGATAGTCTTCAAAACATAAAAATCATAAACAATTATAGGCGTAACATAAACACATTTCACCATACATTATTTATGTTTACATGTTGTTGAAAACTTATGAAGATTTAAAAATTATCCTTACAAAGTGTTATTTGTTGCTATTATCAATGAATAAGTTGATAAATAATCCAAATTTTAGAAAATATTTTACTGTCTTATAACATATTATGTGTACAAAAATATAATAAAAATCTCTTGACTGAATCTATTTTATCAAAATTGCAGCATTTTAGTTAACTTTGTTCTCTTTCAAGATGTAAAATTAAGTATCAACATTAAATTAGCAGTGCTAAAACTATTAGTACCTACAGATTACATTTTTTTATTTACGTTTTTTACCGCTGGATTTATAATAAATATATCATTTAGGTACATTAATATATATGTATATAGTTATTTACTCATATATATAGGTAGTAATTTTTTTTTTTAATTCTCAGTGAACCAAAATAATTTATCATACATTTCCTATAAAACGTATACAAGTTTTTTTCATTAAAATGTTACATTTGTCAGATGATATAACGCATTAAAGTTGCCGGTTCGTTCAATATATAAGAACAAATTTTGTCCGAAAAAGTTTATGAAAGAAAAAATTACTTAAATCCCGTTGCGAATACCAGTATGTGCTACCAAACACCATAATATAGGGAAACGCTGATGACAATCTCTTAGAATTTATCTTCATCACGTTCAACCAATTCGAGCTGTCAACGTGATCAACCCCTTCGCCACACCGTTCTCTCAACCGTATACGAACGACCGGAATGTCCGAAAATGCGTAGGAAATGCACAAATTTATTCAACTGACAGTTTTGGGGGACCACCAACACTATTCAGGGACTCACGACAGTATATAATAAATAATATGAAATAATGTTATCCATTAATGAGTGCGGGAAGCTTCTGTCACGAGCAACACAATGAACTTCCAGAAACCGACGTTTTTGAGAAATGGTTTTACACCGCACTGGCGCAATGAGGTGATAGCAATAACTCTGATACTATTTAACTATTTACTGTTAATGCGGTTTCGTTGATTAATATAGTAGTCAAACTGAAAGAGTAATCTACAATTAATCATTTCAAGTTGAGACGTCTTATGGATCCTACTTTTGAATGTCTATAGTTAAGTTTTTTTGCGAAACATTTTTTTCTCAAGCAAAGAAACGTTATAAAATATATTCTTTTTAACAACATTTAAATATTCATAACTTGTGCGTTTATGAGGTTGAATTTATAGTAAAAATAATTCATATTATAGAGAAGGTACTGTTAACTAAAACCGATTTACAACTAATGAAAACGAATGGTAAATGGTAATATACTTGATTGAGATTCTAGTTGATAATTTTAGTTAACAGAGTCAATTTTACTTGATTGCGATCTCGATATTTCCTAATAAAAATTGAATACATCTTGAACACATTTAACGGATGATCTCAGTAAGTATTATTAAGAAAGTTTTTTACATATTTAAATTTTCAAAACAAGCATATATTAAGAACACTTTGTTGGGATGTCATACGACACGTTGAATGATTTTTTGGCACAGTACGAGAAACGCCAAAAACTGTTTATAAGACAAAAACCGTTTTGAATGATTTTCCAGTGAAGGAAAATCTTAAAAAAAAAAAACGGAAAACGTCTACGACTGGTAATCGCACAGGACTCCTAGCTACCACGATTGGGGTCCGGTTCACCAATGAAAATGCCTATACCTATGTGTATATACCTATACGCGTAAACTAATGTTTAAACGCAATGGCAATGATAATAACGAAAGTAATCATAATAACGATAATAACCACAGGGTACGGTTGGTTACCACATGTGTTATATCCGATACATGGACTTACACCTCGACGGGTTCGCCGAGAGCCGTTTATTTAGCAGAGGGACTACATTACACATTTTTCTGTTTTCCCCGCGAGTATTGATTTCTCTAGTTTCCATGTTTTAGGTCACAAGCCGGGCGGGGCGAGTAGATTTTTCGGCGGCTGAAGACAATGACGGAGAATCGAGAATGTATGTGTGTGAATGTGTGCGTGTGTGTGTGTGTGTGTGTGTGTGTGTGTGTGCGTGCAGAGTGCATATATAGCAATACCAGATAATTTTTTTTTAAATTTATAAAAAAAAAAATATTACATTTTAACACGCTTTTATTTTTATTACCGTATTCGTATATCATATAGATGATTCAATAATATAGATGAACGGCCGATTCAATATCGACAGACTGCAATAATAGTAGCATAAATCACCGACACACGTACAATACACGGTAACTATATATAGTGTATTAGACGACGACAGAGGTACAGTAGATATATTAGCTGACTGTGGTTAAATGACAGTCCAGCCGACTATCAGCGCGCGCGCACAACACACACACACACACGCAGACTGACAGGTGTCCCGTGTGTCCCAAACCTAAGCCTATTTCCTGAAATTGAATTCACCGAAATGTGAAGTCACGGGTATGTTTCGGAAACGATCCGGCGCGGCACAAACATGCAAGGACGCGCAAGTATGCTATTATATATTACTATATAGGAACGTAGGTACGCCCAAAAATAATAATTATGATAATGTTATCACTGTTACCGACGTATGAGTTGAAAATAAAACCAGAGGTACTCGCGTGTTCGGCGGATATTATTATCAACGTGGCGAGAGACGATATATCGCGCCGCCGACGCGTGATTGTCGGGTTTTCCGGACGCGCATCAAAGAAAATAATATTTTCCCGGAAATGTTTTACATTATCTCCATCTCCGCGCGCGCGACACTCCTCTCTACAGCTGCAGCAGTATCCTTCCTCTCGTCACGCTCCGTTTCCGGAAATACAGTGGTCGGTTACACGCGGGGGCGTGTGGATCTCGCAACTAAATCGAATTCGCCGAAATTCCGTACAACTCTGCATTTATTAATATTATCATTACTATCGTTAAATAATATGCTAATGGCTTGGGTTTTTGCGTTATCCGTAACTTTTACGCGCGTACAATGTATAGTCTTCTCTCTAAGAAACTATACCGGAACACGGCCAAGACCAATGCAATTTGTACCGGGCGGTTGGTTGGCTTGTTCAAGTCAAAACTTTAGAGCCGTTTTAAAAATTCCCAGCTCGTTTCCGCCATTAAAACGAACTTATTTACCGATTCGATTTCCTTTGGTTTTTTTGTTTGTTTTGTTTTGTGTATAGTATATCACGTAATTTATGTTAAAACCCACCATGACGTTACCAAACAATAGTACGGATGCGGTGACGACCGTTCGAAAATGGAAAATGTACCCGAAGTGATGAAAAAGTTGCAACTGATAATAGTTTGAAGTGTAATATTAAACATGTGAAATATTATAAAGTTGTATTGAATGTTTTTGACCATTAAAATGGTACCATTAACTAGATGAATAATAGTGCGCGATAAATCATCGTGGAAATATGATCAGATTTTTTGTATATTAGAATATCATGGTCGCTCAAAGCGACAAATTATGAATGCTTTATTTTTGTTGATAAAAACTTTATTTCAATTTATTTAATTTTAAAATAATTTTTTACTTGTATCTACGTAAAATAGAACATAAACATGTATTACCAACTGTACTGCGTAGTGTATAATTTAAGAATATAAAGGAACAGAAAATAAAGAAAATATGCTAATGGTAAAACAAAACAATTTAATACTGTATATGATGGCGGGTATACGCTATTTTAACAGTTACCTACTGTCTTTTATACAACACGCAACATAGCGCAACATAGAAAAACCATTGCGATCCATATTTCCTTCATAGGTGGAGCGGGAAGATTAGGTTTGAATAAGAATATTGAAAATGTATATAATTTCATAATAAAATATTCATCTTAATTTACAGCAGCTAAAATATATTAATTACCTAATTATGTTTTATAGGTTACACACTATATCATTTTATAATGTTCTTCGACGGAGCTAATTTATAAAATCAAAATTAAGAACCTAAAATGTAAATTTTAACATCAAACCAAAACTGCAAATACATAAGTAATGTAAATTATGTAGACGCCAATGACCTGGTATGGTAGTCGAAACGTATTTCTTTAAATAATAATAATAATAAAAAAAAGTAATAACTAATAATAAAAGTAAGTGGGGATAATGAAACAAAATATTATAACAAATACTGTCTTGACAGATTAATTCAGATTTTTTTTTATTAAATTTGATAACCTATAGGTAATCTTTAATATTTTTACTCAAGACTATAATAAATGAAAAAAATAAATGGACGGTTATCGGTATAAGTATTTTGTGTCAGATAAACGATGCTATTAACTACTAAGGACCCGGACAGATGATGGGTTTTCAATGAACGGATAATTCAATACATCCATTAAATCATCCGTTTGCTCAACTTCTCCACACCCATTATGAAAATTTCCAATAAATACCTACCCAACGAAAATCCGTCGCCTGACCTGTAATATTATAGAATAAATAAATAAACAAAATGTATAAAATAATAATACACTAATCTCAAAACCATTTCAAAATTAGCATATTTTTATTTGTTTTCAGAGAATTTCCTAATATTGAATTTGTAATCATTAATATTAAAAAAAAAAAATAAATAATTTAACGAACAGGTACATTTTGTTTCTTTGTTTTTAGAGAGAAAGCGATACAGTATGTAATATTTAAATTTTAAACTAATGTAGGTACACTGGAAAATATTAAAATATTTTGGTTTTAACTTTCAGCTGAAACATGTATTTGTAAACTGAAAGTCATATACACGATGTAAAAATACATTTTAGAAGAATCCTCTAACGCCCAACCGTGTCACAATGCCGACACTAAAATATATAGGTACATCATAAAAAGTCACTACCATGAAGTTATGAACGTTGGATCAAATCTGTGACCTGAATTCCGTCTATTGTTTACTATTAAGGCTTAACAGAACAAAAGGGCCGTAAAAAAATTCCTTGTACAACACTCCGGAGGCGATGTTATCCTTTCTTTTTCTCCTACGTTTTTTCTCCTCCTGTCGCAAGGTCCCTATCGCGTGTTGGTGTATCACTTGTAATAGGTTTTGTGAGTATGACGGTTTTTTGCGCATTTCCCACATACTGACACTGATGAATGTACCTTTATCTTTTAATTTTTGTCCTACGCTCTTCTTTTATCTAATAACTTCGAGGAATGGAATTTTTTTTCGCTTTCCTTCGGGATTGAGATTTCGATAAAGGACATGTCTCGAGAAACGTAGCTATAAAGAAAAGTCGTTACACAAACTTCAACAGAATGTTAGAATATTTCATATTATGTAGGCACATTATATTTATTTACATTCAAGCATTAATGCGTTTTATTATAAATATTAAAATGTGTATAAAAAATTAAAAATTATCACCAAAAGAAATCAAACATATTCTGATAAACATAAATATTTGAAAAATCTGATAACCCACAATATTATAAAATTAATAATATAATATATGTATAACAAAATTAAATGTTAATTTTTATAATTATGATTAATTACTCATACTTTATTTTAAGAATTCCTCTGAATAGGTATTGAGGTATTGATAAAGTCCTCTCCTCTTAATTAATGGCTTTTATATAAATAAAAATATTCTTCTTAAATATGAGACATGGCGGTACTTTTTTGGTTAGAATAATGTATAGCCAAGTCATTGAAAATATTTTTTTTGAAAGCATAAACTCGTAATTTAAACATCAGAGTTTAAAAACGTGTTATGAATCAAATAAAATAAATTTAAATAAGATGTTTTGCTTAATTACCTGGCAAATAAAAGTAAAACTAAAAATGAATATCAATATTCAATAAGTATACCGACTTATTTGAAGCGACTAAATAAATGTATTAATAAATTTGTATGAAATGTCAAAAGTCAAAAGGCATAAAATGTCATATCTAGTTGCATGATAATTAAGTAGGTAAATAACTATTACTCTACAATTTTTCATTTGAAAATTCATGTTTATTTAAGAATTCGAACTTTAGCATATTATAGAATCTAATATGGGGTTTTGTTCAAATTCTAACCTCTGTTAAAAATTTTAAGCCAAAGAAAAAAAATTGGTTTTGTCCGTAACGCACGACCGTTAATGATCTTATAACTCCTGTCCGACAGCATTTGAAAAGTTTTGCGTACCAAGAACGAATGGGTGAATCATAATTATACTCTATATACCGAGTGCAACAACAACAATAACAACTTCAACTACTACTATACAGATTCTCTCAGTCTTGAAATTTATCGCGTAACCCGCGGGTGTCTTGCCCAAGTATAATAATCCCGTAAATATAAGCTCTTTCTCACTCTCCACTTCAGCATATAGGCTACCATATCCTAAAACTCGAATACAACGAGCATTATATACTCCACTACTTATCCTTAATATTGTTTTGGATACAAGGTATCTCCATTAATAAATCACGATCTTATACTTGCACGTAACGTCTTGTAAGAGTTTTATCGGTGAGAGACTCTCCCGCTAGCGGTTTTTATAGTACATCATTCTATATGCAGAATTAATTTCAGTTAACTTTGAATTATTTTTGTTTAAATGGAAAAATATGTTGTAAATTAATAGACCATATGATTTTCATGACACGAAATTAATTATAATTCATGAAGGGAAAATGTGTTGTCAAAAAAAAAAAAAAAAAATGTTTTCATAACAACACCAAAGTACAAAAGGATGTCACACCAAAAGTATTATAAAACCAGCTACTACCTACCTACCCTAAATAAGTGAAGGTAAAAAAAAAATTTTATATTTTAAATAGTAACAAACCATCTGCAGGAAATGAGAATTAATAAATAATCATATTAAAAAATTAAAAAAATACACACAAATCCCAAACATTTGAAACAATGTTTTGAATATTTGGATTTTACAGATTTACGCATATCTTGGTACCAGACAAATACTGCTCGAGGTTGGATTTATATAAGAAATTTGCATACGTTAATTTATTGGTAGGTATATCTCATATTTTTAATTTTTATATACATAATTTTTACGAATTTTTTAAGATAATTTGTTAATTTGAAGTTACGTGATAATGGTATTCAAACACCACCTCACACGCCCTTTAAACCACCCGTATATACATTAAAATACACCTGTGAGCTTCAGCCATTTCGGTATACATAGTAAGAGCAGTGGAGCACAGTACCCTAACAGGAATATTATGCAAATGTCGTTTACCTAAAAGCAGAATACTTTTGAGATCGTTAAAATGAGCAAGTATGATTGCTGCATACGCATAATTTAATTCTGAAAAGGATAATAATTAACCATAATTAAAATACATAGTATGGCGCAGAGAATAAGTAAAAAATGGTGTTATAAACACTAATCAAATTAAATGTATAAACATATTCAACTATTTAATGAATATTCATGTTGTTGCCGTATTCTTGCAAACACTTATAATTTATAAATTATCATTAAAATATTAAATGTTATTAAACGTGATTGATGACGTAATAAATAGCTTAAACATAATATGGAATAAAGTATAAACTTAGTTCAAAAATATACGTATAGGTATACTAGATCATTATTTATACTTTATATTTTTAAGAACCTTATATTTTTATATTTTCTTAAGTTTTAACTGATAATGTTATATTAAATGTATTGAATGATATTTCAACAAATAATATAATTTTTAATCATTATTTAATTAAATAATTGATTATTATTGTTAAAATTAAAACCATTAGTTTAATAATATGAAGGTACAGAGCTATGTGTCTTATTACCTCTATACTTAATATATCAAGACAGTTGACATTTTGACTTTTGTATTGAATTTTAATTTTATAAACTATAGTTTTAAATCCAACACTCACGTTAACATACAAGATGTCAAGATATTATATCAAGACTCAATGGTCTTACTTAATAACTACATGGTGGTGCCTGTACTAATCTTCATACTAACTTGTATTATTATCATTGAAGTGTGATTTCATAGAATTTATATTATCATACATATAGCCTACGAACAAGCATATAACAAGAGGTGAAAGTTATCTCAATTTTGTAAAAATAGTAACACGTTTGCTTCGATGTTCTCTTGTACAACATTAATATACAGAAACTTCAATGTGAAAATGAGTGGATTCTGTCTTAATTTCCGTTTTCTACAAAACCCATACCGGATATATGAACTCCCGTATTATTAATCGTATAATTTTAAACGCAAGACTTTGTAAAATCAAAGTTATAATCGTAAATTTCAAAAACTTAGTCATTAATAACGAGAAAAGTTTTCCACGTACATTAAGTGTTAACAAATATGGTCTACAAATAAGAAAATATTAACTTAATACATCACATAATAATATATTTTACAAAATAAATCAAAAATAACTTAACCCTAATAACATCATTATTAATTATACATAGTGAATATTTTATGACGAAAAATATTACTAAACCATACTCGAAGAATTATCCAACATTAAATCATGAAACACAATACTACGTTTGTAACAACAAAATTTGGTTTAAAAGTTAATGATTTTCATTGTACAACAGTTTTTAATTAAAAACATTTTTGGAATCATACTTTAAACATATCACAACAAAAATAAGTAATCATTTTTAATAACTTTAGTTTCTCATTAATTCTAATTTAAACAATTGTATATATTAATAATTTAAAAATTAGAAATGATTTCTAATATTTTTTGTATCGTCATTATAGAATATGTAAACATTGTAAACAGTTCTAACAATATTTGATTCAAATATTTAATATTATTTTTAAAATATTTTAAAATCCTTATTTAATTACGTGTTTCCGAAAGTTATATGTTATTTCCTCGAATACCTAATCTATGCATTCTTAACATAATACCTAACAGCGGTAATAAAGTTTCTGATTCTTGGTAATAAAAAATCATTAGAAAATCACTGAAATTGTTCTTTTGACGATAATTTTAAAATCTCTCAGTAAACGTGAATAACCTGACATGAAAATAACAAACAAATTGTAATTAAATGTTAACACTTAAAATTTAAAGACACCCTCCAGGACCCCCTTTATAATATATTAATATGATACGATCGCATCTAACGTATAACTTAAAATAAAATTAGAAATTTCTTTACATTGAAATTAAATTGTAAAACATAAATAGAATTCATGATATAAATATGAAAATAAACAAGGTAAAAATAATCCTACTGAAGAGATTTTTCGATCCGTCTATAGTATGAAAAAAAAGAATACCAGTCCCTCGCCTATGACCTACAATGTACACGAGAATATTTATTATTTTTGATCGTAAAATATTCCAAAGCCATCTCTCGGATCGAAAGAAACATTTTACACACGTATAGACATCTCGAACGCACAAGAATCGTATAAATAGGAATATTTGACTTCTCGGACAACCCCGTAATGTGCTCAAATATTCATGAGACATTACCATGTAATAATACAAGCCTCAGATATGATGCATGTAAAAGAAATATAATATATCAGAATCAACTCAAAAAACTTAAATTAGTTCACGATTTGATAAAAAAAAAATATTTATTATTTACTAGTTGCAACACGTTTTATCTGTGAGTTTGCTAAAATGCATTAGTAACTCTAAAATACATTAATTTGAAACTCATATAATTTAATTTTGTCATGATTAACACTCGAAAGTCTTTGTTTAATATTCTTCTAAAACTTTTAGGTTTCGTTAGTTATACATCAAACTATATGCAGTCATTATACCCTATTTATCTCTGTTATTTCTACAACGCACCCCAAACAAAAGCTTTATAGTATTCACTTCAGTCTTTTGTTTTAATTCCACCGAAATATCGACTTAATGTTCAAAATATTCCAAGGGACCACTAGCCTCAAAAACCCTATACAACTTATAACAATAATGATTATCAAGAATAAACTAAAAAAAACTCATTCATGGATTAATATTAATTAATATAAAAATACCTATTAAACACATCGTATTTTATACGATTCATGGTAAATAATAGAAACCGTTGTAGTCAATTTAAATTAATAATTATTGTTGCCAATAGAAGCTTAAGTCATACTATAGATTTAAAAAAATTATGCTTTAATCTACAAATAGTAAATACATAATTACTTAAAGACTAAAGTAACATAAAGTTATGCACATATATAAATGTATAAGGTAGTTATATCGACACTAAAAATAATAACCTTTAAATTCAAAATCAAAATGTTATTGGCAAAAAATATGAAACGCCAAATGCCAAAACATTGTCATGTTAAAATTCTTAGGCACCTACTAATATCTACGTATAAGCCTTAAATTTGTCTCACAATATTATAAAAAAAAATATCATAAAAAACTATGCAACAGTATAATTATTTATCAATTATAAAACTATATTTTCTTTTATAATTGAAAAAAAATATATTCATATCTATGATATATAATAAACTTGTAACAGAGGAAAATTTAAAACAGTAAACAAATAATATATTATATCAAACCACTAATTTTTATAATTGTATATATTTATTAAATAACTTTTAACTGTACCTATATAAGATTTCTTTTTCTTTAGGAAGTTGGACAAATTTGTATTGGTCAAAACTATAATGCACCTATGTCAAAATAACCAAAGTTTGAACAAAGATCATTGTGATTGGCAGCGTAAATTCTAACTAGAGACTATAGTACCATCCGTTTAATGTATTTCTCTTATTTATATTTTTTAAAGTAACCGGAAATTAAAATAAAGTATGCTTTATGTATTATTTGTTCTACAAAACATAAATGTATCTTCTCAAAATGTTTATATATTTCTAAAAACTTGAATACATTTTCCAACAAACAATTTCACAAAAAAAAAAATTACTTTAAAAGCTTGTCAACACATTATTATATTAAATGTTTAAAAATAATATTTGATACAGAAAGAAAAATCAAATAGGCAAAATCGTTTGTAAATATTGACGGGCTATGTATAGACGAACAAGAATGCAAGCACAAAAAAAAAATTAAAAAGTCCATACCGTTAAACGATAATAATATAAATATATATATATATATACGAATAATTATTATAATTATTAATACATTTAAGTCATGCCTTAAAATATTAATTAAATTATTCATGGTATTCGTCATTGACGAAAAATCGATATGTCTTATAACACATAAAAACATCAATCATTCATCGCAAAATGAACTTTAAAAAATAACCATTAAAACCTCAAACGCATAAAAGATTTTAAAACAATTAATATACTTATTATAAATAAATCTATACAACAAAATATTAGTCATATAATTATTATAAAATATATTTATATTTGATGTCCAATTATAATATTAATACAATTATTAAAAACTATTAAATAAAAAAATGTATGACCCCAAGACATAATCAAATTAGTTTGAGAAATAAATTAATACTCTGGGTGACTGTGTGTATACAAAGAACATAAAAAGAATAAAATCGTTTATAAATATTTTAAAACAACGTTTTATCAACAGCATCATTACATGATACATAGTTGAGGCTATATAGGACTGATAGGCGCAAGACTTTTGAGTGGTATGTGCTATACTAATGGTATCCAGATACATTTATCTTGTATTAAATGTAAAGAATTTGTCGAAATTTCATATGACACAGGTATTAGGGTGTAATCTAAAAAACGCATTTAAATTCGATACAAAATTCAGATAAACCGTGAGCTATCCAAAAATAAAGAGAAAAATATTCTGACATAATACATTCGTTCTTATTTCACACGATAAAAACAACTGTCAGCTTAGCATATGTTGTGTACGAATAAATAAATGACTGTCACAATTCATCCAACAACGTTTTTTTCCTAAGGAATCATATATTCTTTTTTTCAATAAATGTTTATATGTATTTAATTTTATCAATAAATCGGTACGCTAACAAAAAATAATTAAAGAAAATTACGTTTTTGTAAACTATTACTATCGAGACGTATATTTTAAAAACAACTTTAAAAAAATCTAAACTATTGTTAAAAATGTATAGACGTTTATCGTCTGTACATTAGTACCTAATAGATATGTCGTCATCCTATAATAGTGGACCATTATTAATAACTCTAAAGTTAAATTAAAGATGGTAATTTCGCAATATGTATTCAAACGAATAAAATATACATTTTAATACTTTCTACAATTTACGTCGTATCTAAAGGTTTGGTTAGTATTTTTTTTTTTTTTTTTTTACATAATAGGTCCAACATGCAACTAATCCTTTGGTTGAATATTCCCCCGAGTACTATGGAAATGTTCAATTTGATGCGAATAAAGGGATATGGTGGTAAGGGTAAAACGATGGTCAGACTGAAATCAATAGTTTATTTCCACTTATGCAATGTATGCGAATGTGCAAAATTGATCTTTTTTTACTAATAAAAAAAGAAATATATTTTATCTGAACAATAGATGAGTATTATTAATGAATTTAACTGTCGATTTGACAACAAACCAATTCCATCCATTTATTCCATCATTCAATTATTCTGTTTGAACTAAAAACTGACCATTAAACCTAAATTCAAATAGAGGTTGTCAAAAGTCAAATGACAAAGTGTTCAACCGATGGGTGAATATTTGATTAAATTTTAACGAAGAGCGTCGTTCAGGTACAATATAGTGATGTCAAATACAATACTTTTTTGTAATTTCTCCAATATAATTGTAAACGAATTAGCAAATATAAATATTATAAATATGTCATAGGTACTATACTAAATAATACATTTTTTTAATTTATAAATGTTGTGTATAATTATTATCAGTTAAATATTTTGGTGAAAAGCCTGCAAACTTCTGTAGTTTTTTTATATATAGATAATTCATTATTTTGTTAAAATACCTAGTCAAAAACTTATTATTCTGTATTATTAATAGATATTATTGATCTATGGCTATAATAAGAATGTCCTATTTAAAATGATTAAAAATAATAATTATAATAATAAAAAAATTAAAGTTTTTCAAAATAATTCATTTCATATTAGACTAGGGTAACCTCTCTGCAGTCAGGCTGCAGGTGCGACCGACTATATTCGGATGCTAATCAAGATGGACATGCACAATCGACGGCCGTTAGATAATGGCATTGTCACCAGTGTACACTATTGAATCACCGTTGTTATGACGTCCTCAAATATTAGATAATATATCAAACTCTGGACAAGAAAGTATTGCATACCAAATATGGTTTATAATAAGTTTCAATCAATATTACTACGAATAAGAATAATTAAATATAGGTAAGCGATTAATTTAAAATATACTGAGTTATTTTTGTTTTCACTGATAGAAAATAATATTATAAAGCTTATAAGTTATAACATACTCAAAATGTTCACCAAAATGTTGTGCTTCAATCAAACCTTCAGATAATAAACTTGAAAGACCTTATTACTATTAAAAAATAAAATGTATAACGATTCTGTACTGATTTTATAACATATTCAATATACATTTTGAATTACATTTAGCTGCTTATATTTATTAAACGTATATTTTAACATCACACTAGACGTTTTAATTTAATAACTTTATTTTGTTTACTAACTGACAAACAAGTAAGTTTTGTTCCTCCTTTAACAAACTACATAAAAACAAGTTAAGTCTTAAATTTAAACTTTCTATATGATTTTGAATAAAACAATTTATTTTTGTTTGATAATAAGTAAATTCTTTAGGATTCCATCCTTAAATATATGCAATAAATAATATGTTGCGAAAGGTTTTAAATATTTTATAATTTATTACAATTTACGGACATACATTAATACAGATTATATTTGGCACAATAATGTCTACAATGCTATGCATTTTAATCAAAATATTTAGTTTAATTTATAATATCTTGAACGGATTTCAAACATAATCATTTTATACCGGTTATCCCGCTTGAATTGTTTGATGTGAACAGAATTCCTTTCAAGAAAAATATACAACATCTATTAAACAAAGGAAAACGTGAAATGTTTTTTTGTTGAAAATTAAAGCGACATGGAAAAACAGAAGTATATAACGTATATGTATTGTGCAAAATCGGCGCCGTCTAGTCCGATAGGATTTTTTTACGAAACAAATTGCCAAACACAAAGTTTTTTCCTCGTAGTGTATTTCCCTCTGAAATGTGAAAGATGGGTATGTAAAGTAACTCAGATTAATAGCAGTTGGTTGTTACTTTTACGTTGTACAACCCATGATAAACAACCAGGTCGATCGGTTCCGAAGAGTGGTGTGTGGTATGGTTATTTGAATTGAGAGATTGGATAAACCTTTGTTCATAAATCTCTGGATTCAGTATACGGCATGCGTATATTTTATAATATATTAATATAATATAACCTTTATAAACTGTATATAATGTATACGTACAATTATATAAATTAAAAAAACAACATGTGTTTAATAATAAGGTCTGTGATAAGATTGTGTTTGTGGATTTTCGACTGAACTATAATAGTATAATATGTACGGTTTTTATATTATTAATTCATTAAAACTACATACGTATAAGCTATATGCATCAATCGGCTCACCTATTTTAAAATGAATACTCACACTTGAGTCTAATTAGCTAAATTATGATTGAATAAAATTTAAAAAACCATCCAACAATAAAAACAAAACAATTAAGATAAATAGACAGTATATTTGTATACGTATCATTGTAATATAATACATTATTTTAGATTCTGAGCGGAGACAATGATGTGTGTATATTTTTTTCTATCTGTCATCAACTTTTGGGCAGGTAAATTGTTTCGATGATTTTTACTTTAACATCTTTTCTGGTAGAAAAGTGAATCTAGTTGATACTTTGAAGGGGGGGGGATCAAAAGTAAAAAAAAAAACGTCGGGAAAAACGAAAAAAAAAGTTATATTTTATACGAACATGACATTTTAAAATGCGACGGTTTAGTAAAAAATTAATTCAATCTATTGTTTCACTATTAGTAAAATAAATTACTTTAATAGTAATATAAAATATATACTATTATAATGTAATATATTTAGTAATATAGATTGACAGACAGTCTTCGCTCAGAATCGTTTTTCGTATGTAATGATTTTTTATTGAATTCAAATTGAACACATCCGTTACAGAGACCCACATGAAACCCAATGTACAGTAGAGCGGTACCAACTTTCCCGCTTTTTTAAATGTAAATTTATTAAAACTATATATTACTTAACCAATTGAAGATATTATGAATTATTAATTTATGCTGAAACAGACATAGGTATTATAAACAAATCATTGCGATTCTAGTTTAAAGTTTCTTCGTTCCTATCATCAATCAGCGTCGATTATTTATAGTATAGATAATATATTTTCATAAAATACCATCAGCGTAAGTAATATGGTAATCCAAAAGCTAAGCACTAATGAGAATATAACTACCAAACAATATTGTTCCGCATAAAGTAACTCTTCGTTACTATACAAAATTTAAAAATTCGTCATAACATGACTGGGGTGGAAAAAACGTTTTCGGGTGAGAAATCGCATTAAGCTTATGCAAACGAATATTTAAACATAACTTATTTTTCAAAAATTAAACCCCGAGCCGTTGAAATAACTTTTGATACATGACCTAAACTTTCGACCGAATATTGCTTTCGTAGTTTATGGAAACGCGCGCGTTATTTTTACTCTGGTAACTACTCATCTCTTGCACATAATAAATATATATAGCTGTTTCGTTAAGACTGGTGATTCCTCCCCTATTTAATATTTATCATCCACCGAAGTCAGTAATTACTATTGCTGTACATCGTGACCCAGTCATCCTACTGTATGATGACCGTAAACAGGATCTAATGGAGAGAAAAAGGGCACACAGTTATAAATTATTTTCCTAATGCGGCCTACCCTACAAAGATCCAATGATTAATGGCCCCGAAACTTAAAAGTATGCCTATCTATAACATATTAAAACAAGCGCGATGCCATTCATTTTTCGTTGATATTAAATTTCGTTTCGCCAAAAATGATGTTTATATTAAACGTGTAAATAAATAATAAAAACACATAGGTATTTTTTTAGGTACACTTACCTTATTAGCTTGACATCGCCCTACAATATAATATCGTGATCGTGAATATCACTAGGTATATAAGTTATAAATATCTATAGTAAATTGTTCGTGTAAAGGATACATTCGTAAAGATCCGTTTTTGGTGCCAATGGCCAACAACCGTTGTATGGGGTCAAATGCAAGAGCAGTCGGCTGGTACGGAAAACCATGACGAAACGTCTGTAAAAAAACAAAACAAAAAAAATATTCTAATTAATGTTGGTTTTTCCTTCGTTATTTTTTTCCACAAAATATAATAATATTGTTTTATTGTATGTGCACGCTACGTAAAATTAACGAATCAAGCTCGTAAACTGAAAATAAACTTTAAAGCACCAAGTTAACCTAACGCTATAGGGAATTAGTTATTTTTCTATTTGTCTGACGAATTTCATATCAGAGTATCAAGCATTATAGTCCATTGTTCAAGAACATGAATAAAATTATAAAATTAATATATTATTATTTGTTCCATAAATCATAATGTATTTATAATATATTTCTTAAATTAGGTGCCCAAGTTATATTAATATTTTTTTATTAAGTAGTAGGTTTCAATTCTAGTTTTTCTGTCGGTTTTTCTTCATAAATAATAATGTATGAAATAAATAATTTGAAGATTAAAAAGGAAATATCTTCTAATTTATTATTGTGCCATAATATCATAAAATTAATATAGATGCATTAAAGCTGTTAAAATCTGATATAGGCCATATACAACCGAGTAATGTGTAAATTCATAATTCACTATAACTAATTCTGAGTAGATCGTTTTAATTAAAAACTATAACGTTGTCATTAAATAATCTATTTTATCAAATTGTACTCTTCTAAAAACAAAATATTAGAAAATTTATCTGTTTGCTAGTTAAGTAGGTGTATAAAAAGTTAAATTGTTTTTCATAATGGTATAATTAATGTGGCTACTATAGTCCATAGTAGACGATTTATTATATTATAATCAAATACTTCATTAAATATAAAACATAACAATTATCACGTTTTAACGAGTCATTATTAAACAGAAGCTAATACAATTGATGTATGATTAAAAACATAATAACTAATTTTAAAATGTATTTATTACGTATTATGATGTCACTGTAGTTTTAGAAATCATAATAATTATGATTACGATAAACTATTGACAAAATAAAAATTGATTAATTTTAAATCATTAGGCTTGATTCGAAGGCTTGTATATTTTATATATATTATACCACAATCCATCCAATGTCTATATAACGCTAATAGTACTACGAACCACAGGCTACAGTTGAAGACGCGTGCTTCAAGTGTTATAACTAATCATTCGTCACATTATTTTATAATATCGAACAAATTAAAAATGTCCACGTTTAATAATATAATAAAACTGTGAAAAGCATCTGTCATGACGTGTGCACAGTAGGTACACATACATCTAAAGTTTGAAAAAATAAATAAAATATAGATTAGATTACTATATATATCTACATGATGTGGCTGACCGGTTTGGGTACATGTACTATATACGTGGAGACAATATAACAAACGAGACACTTTAGTTACAAAGTCAATTTAAAAGCCCGGTGTCCACGGAAAATAAAAACGGATAATTCAAACACTTGCACCACAGCCATATTATTATATAGACGGAACGCCCGCGTGCACGAGAGATTCTTTGGCACTTGCAGTGTTGTGCAAAGATAACCAAAAAATTATCTAGATAAGATAACAGATAATTCATTGAAAAATTATCTAGATAAGATAATAGATAAAATTTAAAATATTTATCTAGATAATAGATAAAAGATAACCATTTTTATCTAGATAAAAAACAGATAATTTTAAAAAGTTTCACAATTTAGCTTGTATTAATTGTAAAATGGCAAATTTTATTAAAATATACTATAATTATCATACAAACATACACCTATATTTAATATAATAGAAATCTATACTTGAATACCACCAAAATTTAAATATCTTTATTTAATACTTACAAGTGAAATACAAATTAACAATTTATTTGATTTGATTTTACACAAACTAACATTTCAAATGTTTTATCACTTAACCGGTTCCTCCTAGGAGCCAAAATCTGACTCCCACTACTAAAAAGACGTTCCACCGGTGCAGAAGAAGGAAGTGTTGTGTTATACTTAAGAAATATCTGTTGTATGTTGTATGAAATACGAATGTATGATACTAAAAATGATTAAGTTGTTATCATGCAGACAGACGGCAGACTATTAATAACTTTATTGTATATCGCAGATTACTGTACATATATATTTTATTAATTTAGCTAAATTTATAAAAACATGTTTATGTTCACTAAATACCTACTAAAACTAAATAGTGATAAGTGATTACTAATAAGTAATTATTAGTTATTACTTATTACTGTCGTCTGTTTTCTATTCTCAGTAGTCAGTGGTTGGTTTTATTATTATTTATTACTTTAATCATGATAATCCAAGTTTACAATTATATATTGTTATTTATGGAACATTTCAGACAGCAAGTTGATAATGTATCATATATTCGTATGTGTTTACTATTTACAATTATAAAACAATAACTATTAATACTTATAGTTAGTAGAATATATATTTTATAAAAAACGAATTTACTGGCCACTACTAAAGGTACGACCATGGCTAAATAACATGGTATGACAGCAACTGCTTACTGCGCATGACGACTACGTCATCCGGTCTCGGTAAAAAGGCGCGAAATCAAATATTGTATTACGATAACAGATAAATTAAATTTATCACTTATGAATTATGATAAAAAATAGTTAAAAATTTAAAATAATAGCGTTTGTAAAATTAATTAATTAATAGTTAATAGTTAATTTGTATACTAAACAGATAAATTATTACAGCAAAATAATAAAATATTATTATTACTATGTGAATTATACTATTCATGTTGCAGCATGCTTTAGAACTACAAGAAATTTTATCTGTGTTTCGGTAAACATTCCTGACAACACTTTATTAAATTCAATTTCATTTTTTTCTTTTAATTTATTATTTGGTATGGAATTAATAATCTCTTTCTGTAATTTAATGGTATTTTGTAACTCTAAATTTAGTTCTTTTTCTTTTTTTAATTTTAAATGTAGATCCAATAAATGTTGTTTAAGGCTGTTTAATTAAAACATAAAAATAAATAGAATTGAATTATACATTAATAATTATTGGTATTTTTTTCATACTTCTCAACTTCATTCAAGTCATCACCACACTGTGTACTAACATCAGCTCTTTCCACTGGAAGTCTAGGATACACCATACCTATTTCACACTGAATACCCACATCTTGTGTTTCACTTAATAATTGTACTCCAAAATCAGGTAGATCATTTAAACAATTATTTTTATTATTTGAAGTAAATAGATCAATTTTTTCTATAGGTGCTGTAGAACTTTGAAAACTAGATTGGAATAAACTATCATACGTGGAGTGTGATGTATGTGTATTTACAGGCTTACATTTAATTGTTGGTTTTTGAATTCTGGGCTGGAATAAAATGATTTTGAAAAGATTTAATTGATTTTTTTTTATGTTGAAAAATAATAACCAACCAAATTTTTTGATGGTACAGCATTGGGTTTAAGTTTTCGTTGATGTTTAGGAGAATACTCTAACATTCTTTGGATCAATGGTTTTTCATAATCAGATGAATGAAAATGTAATGAGCATACTCGTGCTATAACGTTCACATACATTTTACGTAAATCAAAATAATTATATACTTAAAAACCAAATTAATCTATAGTTATTAATTACTATGTATCCATGTAGGAGTATAATATAAAACCATATATAAATGTTATATGATTTGCCTAATAAATAACCCCGGAAAAAATAACCCCAAAAACCCCAAAGTTTTTTCCTTTATTAAATGAAACTACCGACTAAATTTCATACTCAATAGCTTAAGCGGTCCGGCTAGTCGAAGATGAATCACTCAGGACAAGTCATTATTTTATATATAGAGATTTATATCTATTTTATATTTTATCTATTAATATTCAATTGTTCAAAGGTATGTCATACATTTTGTATTTTTTTTAAGCAATGACATGATACCAATATTTAGATTAATTTGCAATTTGGTTATTTTTTCCGTAGTTATTTTTTCACGGTACCGTCGGTACCAATGTACCACGTTATATATAGACGACAATCCTTAGTTTACTAACCAGAAGAGATTTTAATTTTTTCAGACATAACACTAAGTTTAATCCACAATTTTTGCAAATATTCTTCCTTAGGAAAACGATGAAGAATTGGTTTAATTTCGCCAATTTTTGATGTACGACTGCCACTTGTACAATTTTTTACTACGCACACAGGCATTATAAAAAATATAAATAAAAAAACAACAAACAATGACAATACCAAACAATGATTATATTATATTAATTTTTTCCATTACCCTACATTATGATTTATAATCACTATAAATATGCAGCAGTAATATTAATAGTATAATATATTTATAGAAAATGTTCAACTCAATACAATATACATATATTATTATAATATAATAAGAATTCCCGCTAAATAGTATTTCAAATTGTGGGACCGGCTGACGTCATTTTTCAAGTGATAACAATGAATGCGCGTAACAACTGAATATCGTCAGAGTTGCTGTCATACCATGTTATTTAGCCATGGGTACGACAACATTTGACGTTAGGTATGAAATATAGTTATAATTTATAGAACACAATAAAGTGATAATATTATTTTGATTTCATAATTCTATTTTAAACGAAAATTACCTATAACGCTAAAAATCTATAATACTCTTGTCTCTTGTAAGTTGTAATGAACAATGAACTACGAAAATAATTTTGAGCGGAAAAACTCAGGTTATATAGTCTATCGAGTAACAATAAATTATACATAAATATAAATTAAATGCACCGCGGCCGTAAAACGACGTCGCGCGTCGCCGTCGACCGCCGTGTGCTACAGCCTACAGTTGAGGGACCAATATTTCCCGCGGTTACACGGGCAATGCGCGTTAAATAGTATGAGACATTGAGACTCATACAGTCAAACTGAAGGTATTTACAAATAGAACTTGTAAGTTAAATTCAATAAAAAAAAGCAGCAATAACAAACTTAAATAATTTAATTCTCACTAAAAAAAAAAAAAATTATCTAGATAATTTATCCCAGATAACCATTTTATTTAAATAGATGAGATAAAAAGATAATTAAAATTATTTTTATCTAGATAAGATAAAAAGATAAATATTTTTATCTAGATAATTTATCTAGATAAAATTATCTAGATAATGCACAACACTGGGCACTTGTCATATAATACCTTATCGCCAGCGACATTATATATTGGCTATACATATTATTTTTATAGGAGAGTCGTCCGTCGTAATCCTCGACGAGATTGGAGGGAGTGTTTAATGTGTATCTCTATATACAAACACACACACACACACACACACACACCGCGAAGCAATTAAGAGACAAGTCCATTTTCTCCAACGAAGTTAACACCACACGCGTACCTATACTTATACACGTATCTATATAATACGAGTACCTAACGTTGGCCATTGCACGCGCATCGAGTATTATTGCCATTTTTCAAATCGTATATGTATATACCGACCTCCGTCAAAACGACGAGATAATCCTATGGACGCAGTTTCTACGGCCCATTAATAACTTTTCTGGAAAAACGCCGATGCCGCGATAGTGAGAGTGCGGGAGGGGCACCATCCACAGCTATACGCGGAAACCGTATATTCGGAAATGTGGGCCGGTCGCTTTATCAGCGTTTACGAGAAATCGACAAGAAAAGTGCACACGATGCAATATAATACATTGCTCGAGCCGTTTATTATACATTATCTATAGGTATAAATACGTATATATAATACACACCCATATTATTTTTACGCTTCGGGCTCGTGACGGATTCCATAATAACTGCAGGAGATCAGTAATAATAAGATCTAAAATAATGCTTGACTTTCCAAATTGATTTTTGACGAATGAATGATGTATAGTAATTATGCGTCACATAATATTATAATATGTGAACGTATAAATATTATAAACCGTGTGTGAGATCATCGACAATCTCTGCTACTAACGTCCCAAAATCATAATATCAACCATGCAAACTTTATACCGACGTTTATGATTATTTACAATTTCCTAAGGAGTATGCAAATTGTTAAATACTATATAATTTACTAAACAAATGACGAGTATAAAAATGAAAGATAACATTCTATACATTTAGTTTGCATAAACGTTTAATGTTTTTACTCTGGAGTGTACGCTGAAAATGACAAACGGTTTCTTTTTTTATTCATCGTATTGTACACACTATGCACGTTATAATATATGCAGCATTTATATTTATGATCGATGACTGTTTTGACCCAATGTTCAAAACGGTAAAAAGATGAGATGAAAAATATGATCACACTATAACGGTCCCGTGGCCAGAACTCAAACATACAAAAATAAATCGAAAAGTACACGGCCGAATAGGTTAGAGATACCACAAAATTACCCCTTCAGCCAGAGGGAAATATTATCATTTTAAAATCTATAGTGATGAGAAAATATATTATACATACTGTTATATTATACGCTCTCGAGCTTTCCGTCATAAATCAAATTCAATTTAAAGTCTTAGTCAGCCACGTGAACAATAGTCGATACTCGATATTAATATATAGACGTGAAAAAAAGTACCCACGAGAATCACATAATTTATATTCGGGTTAACATCCATGTAATTTTGTGTTTATTAAATAAATGTAATTCATGGATTACTACCAACTGCAATGCAGTTTATATAATAATATAATGTATATTACTAAAATGTACCTATTTCAAAAGATTTGTCCGGTTTGTAGCTGTATAAAATATTAATAATATCTTATGACATACCTACCTAATAAGTATAATACGACTCGTATATTATATAACAACACGTTTCGACTCAATGCTTATAAAACACTTTTTTACATGACACCTACTCCCTTATTCAATATTTAAATACTTACGTAAAATTCTTATTATCCCAACTTCAAAATGTGAACTAATCAGGCATGTATACATGGGGGGGGAGGTACCTAGAAAAATCATATTTTGTCGATATCGTATCTTATTTTCAGAGCTCAGTCGGTTTCCAAAAATTCAACCAAAAAATATTATATTCCTACTTCTGAACAAATTACAAACATAAAATTTGGATATTTAGCATAATAAGTGTCACATTAAAAATAATGAGTAAGAAGGGAGAAATTGTTTTATTATGTTGCTGTACAATTTGTATTGGTATATTTTGTAAACCCCCCCCCCCCCACTAAATGTTGTTCTGTGTACGTGCCGGGAACTAATAAAATCGATTTATATAAACTACTAGTTTTTAGAATCACACAGTTAAATATACCACTTAATATAAAAATTAAATTGTTTACCAGAATGGTATACTTACTAATGTACTATATTGACAGCAGTTGTATATACTTATTACTCATATACTTTTACAGAACACTCGTAAAGTATGTCAACTAGATAATTTAACGATACTTTGAATTAAAGCTTACACATTTCAAGGGAAAAAAATATTATATTATAAGCATCCCCCCCTCACGACCCATTTATAGGGATGGTTTTACTCTTACGGACGTATACAATCATTGAAAGTTCAACGATCAGTCGCATTAACAATATTTAAAGAGTTTTTCTCTATATATTTCTAAAGTTGTCCAACACATTTATCACAGCCTGTAAATTCTTTACTGATAAAAGTGACATTATGTGATGTGATGTTTTTCCGCGTCCTTTGCTATCAATCTTAGTAGAATGCTGTAAAACGCCCTTTTAAAATAAATAAAACTAAAAAGTTCTTTTGCCTATTATCCTTTACGGCCGTCTTTAGAAATCACGTTTTTCGATTGGCCATCAGATAAACTATTTTTCTTCTAAGAAATAAATAGACAACCTTAAAAAAACTGAGCATCGTAATGTTTACTGTTGCTTGCAAATAATCAAAATGAAAAGGGTTTGTAAATAAATATTGCATACACTATACATACTGCAGCTGAAACCTTTATAGACGCCAAAAATATATACGCCAATAAAATAACACAGATTATACACGAAATATAAATTATTAGCAACATCAAACAAGAATAAACACATTTTTAAGATACGAGCCTCATCATGTCATCAAATACTTGACATAATATTATACTAAGATTATAATATGAAACCCCAGCTATTCGAAAAAATCCGTTTCAATTGTTACGATATATATTTTGTAATTGTGAGAACAGCGGAGTCGAATCCCCTATTCAGGTACGGCAAAAATTTTCCTACACAATATAACTAAAAAAAAAAAAGGTGGGTGATTACAGCAAGGGCATTTCTGGGACCGGAAACCTTGGAACACTTTGTTCTACATTTGTATTTAACTATGGGTCATTAATTATTATTCACATTACTATAACACTATAGGTAGGTATAATTAATAGCTGTATAATAAATAATAATATATATAATGCAAATTTAGTCTCGTCTGTATTTCTGTATAATTATTTAGATGGGTACAGATCCGGGTAGTGTATATAGCGTTTGGAGACAAGTTTGCTCTACTTTAGTAAGTTATAAGCTTTTGGTAGCTCATATATTATTATATTATCAAAAAAAATTAAAATCTCTCAATCAAATTCGATACGGAATCATGACATACGCTTTTGAAGAGTAACCCCAATTATAGTGTGTCATTAATGAATAATGATCGATACATAAATAATAAGACATTTTCCAAAAATTAATTGCACAATTTTCTCAAGAAAAAAATATATCAATCATTCGTTTTAAAATAATTTTATTTTGATAAAAATATAAACTTTTACAGTTTGTATAGATTTCAAGTATTAATTACAATTATTAATGATATCATTAATTATGCTTGAAAGATTAATACATGGTATCCATAAATAATTAACTATCCAAAATACATTAGAAACAAAAGTTTGTAAAAGTTTGCGATTGTTTATATTGCTCATACTATTTGGTCATGAAAAATTATTAAATTTAAGTGCATTTTTAACTGTTTCACCATGTACCGAATAAAACCGTAACTATCGATTATGAAAACTTCATATAATCAAGGCAAACAAACTATTGTATATTATTTACTTTTATGTGAAAATATCAATCACATTAAAAATGTAATGTGCTTGCAATGTATAATAAATATCCTGGCAAAAATAAAATATATAACTTGATTAAAATATTTTAATAGCTTTTCCAGAGATATTAAAATAGAAATTTAAAGTTAATAAAAAAAAAATAACATTGTGAATGTATTGTTAAAACTGTACAATTTCTAACTAATACTTAGGAATGTTAATCTAATATAACTTAACACATAGTTATTGAATTATTATTTTGAATTCTACCAAATTGTCATTCACTACCAAATTCTGTTACACAGTTTTCTAAAATAAACAAGATTCTAAAAAGTATTTATTATATGAGGAAGGTCGTTGGTAGCAGTTACATATTCTACGTAGTACAGCATTAAAGATCTATGATGATCTATTTTGCAATACCCGTTAGAATTTAGGTGTATTGGTTTCGGATCCAATTCCCACTGAAAGCAGAAAACGTTCGTCAGAAATTATAGGTCAGTCGGGTTTCATTTCAAAATGAATTTTCACTCGTATAATATAGTCGTATCTATTTTCACTTTCGTTTTCATCATTGTTTTTATTATTGTTTATTTATTTACTTTTTTTTTCTACCAACAGCCATATCGTTTTCTGTAGAGTGAACGACGACGTTCATTTTGCACGACACGTGCAACCGTTCAGCGAATTATCGTCTTGCATATTTTTAATAAAAATTCATCCCAAGGTTTTTATATTATAAACCGTATACGTTAGATTTAATTTATGTAATAATATCCAACAAGATATACACATATATATATATAAATTATATAATGAGAAGTGAGAACTGCTGTTACGTGCTGCAACACACCTATACGGCTATACAGTTATATGAAAATAAAAATCGTCGTCCATCTGCCACATCGTTTAATAATATTACACTGCCGTCAACGCGTCGTAAAAATGAACGATTGGTTCACTCGATACGGATATGAATATTATTCAATATACCATATTATAACAGATGATAAAATACATTAGATCATGAAAAAAGCGAATCTACAAAACAATGTAAATTATAAAAGTGTACACACATATGTAACATAGGTACTTATGATTCCTGATAATTATAAGCTAGCCAATATTTATATTTCTCAATCATTAGAATTACATTTACTATGTAAAATAACTTGTTTCCCAATGGCCTATCCGCCGTGGGTTTTTTTTATTGATTAAAAAAATAAATACATTAACAACAAATGGCCATTAGATCGTTATTATTAAATTCACGTCTGACTACGTTCCGTCAAGAGTATACGCAATAAAACGCAACACACACGCGAACAAGAGAACGGTGAGCGAGAGCTTGCGACATGGATACTAAACTTGGACCTATTCATAGCTCAAAAACGGATCGTTTTTCATCACGCGATACCCCCCAATCGGAGCGGTCCGTCGAGTACATTTTTATATATATACGTTATATATACAGACCACTCACGGTCACTCTGAAGACCACAGCACCCCACAATTATAGAGCCGTACTGATATATTAAATCAACGATAGTGGGTCTGCGCCACAGCGCCGTTTAATCCCATTTTCGTACGAATATTTGAGGAGCACGGAAAGTCGAGAAACGCAGCGATTGCAACCCCCTCTCTCTAAATCAAACTTTAAAACTTTATTATTACGGGTGTTGATGAGATTTGAGTGACAAATTTCGAATTCAGTATTACAAATAATTACACTAATTGGGTAATAGTGTTCTAAATCCGTAGTCTTAGTAGTATACTTACATAATTGAATTTGAAATGCTTGGTACATTCGAATAGCACAATAATATAAACACTATAGTGTACAAAATAGCTTCTCCGATCTGAATTGTTTTTTGGAGTGCTCTACGATTATAATATTCATGAAAAATAAATATTATAAATAGGTACCTCCTATAATACGCGAAAGATGTTAAAAATGTTTACGAACCCGAAGTTAAAAGTAAATGGCAATAAATAATATTATATTATGCAAAATAAATCAAACTGAACTCGTCATCGACCACGGTGTTTTGTATCTGATTGAATACACCCTAATATTTTATGTTTGATCGAGAGGGTTGCGCTGGTCGAAGAAGGATGCCCGGTGCGCTGCATTGGAGCACTCGCGAATAGACCTTTTTTTTAATGAGCGTATAATATTATTTCGAACCGACAACTGTTCGAGTGGGTGGTGTCCCGGGAACCATTGAAATCCAAAATCCATCGACGGTTCGATGAGAAGCGGCAATACTATACGATTCCCAGAGTAAAAAAAAAGAACTTGTACTTGACAACGATAGAGCGAGGATGGACGTAACTATACTTACGAATGTATAACATGTGTGTGTGTGTGTGTGTGTGTGTGTGTATACAAGGTGATTCACGAAGCAGCTCATCCCCATTTTTTCCTTTAATAATAAATTTATTTAAATTCTGATTTATGGAATTTTTAAGTATACCTACCTAAGGACGGTATTTTAAATTATTTAGATCTTTATACCATTTTAGGGGTGACCTGTGGCGATGCGAACTTAGTTTTTTCAGACCAACCTTTTTATAGTAAAATTTTTATGAAAATGTTAATAAATTTAAATCAAAATTCAAAGAGTAGTTTCTGATTTATTACAATTTGTACACTAAGAACTCGTCCTTAATGATGGTTTTACAAAAATATAAAATAGAATTAATATTTAAATTAGTATTATAATTACACTCTGGAAATATTTATAAATTATAAAATTTTAATGGATCAATAATAATTACCATTAGGTCTTCGAATTTTCAAAAAATCTTATCTGCTTAACAATTTACAGAAAACAAGGTGGTTGTCGTTTGAAATAAATAACTCGATATCCTCACAAAGACACTATACTTGTTGGTAAAAAAAAATATAAGTATTTACAAAAATGATTCTTAAACATACTCGAAAATTCCAATAATCAGAATTTGAATAAGTTCGTCATTACAGAGAAAAGTGGGTGTGACCTACTGCTTGGTGAATCGCACCGTGTATGTATACCTAACACATACATATATATATATATAGATACACACACGCGCGCTAAAGAAATGAACGGTTGCGTCGCAACGTCGCATCCACGTGCCGTGGCAGTTTGTCACGGTCGCAGAGAGCAGCGGTGGTGGCATGCAGGGGTGTGAGGGTTGTGGAGTTGTGGAGGGTGGGTTCGTCTATACGTGAGAGCGGAATGCTCGCACGGCCTCAGCCGTATTACCCCCCCATACTAGCCGGGCCAAAACCATTTATGTATATATTATATATTATACAGAGCGGTGGGTCATCACCACGCCATGTCTTAGAGTTTTCCAACGTGCATACAACCGACGCGGGAAAACTCGACGGTCCGCCCTGTATACATTACGCGCAAGCGTAGGCACGCCTATACATATTTTTATGCTGGCGACGACGCTCTTATACTACGCCCGAATGGCACCGGTTCCGCCGGACAACAATCGCTAACCCTTTATTGTGTGTGTAATGTTATGTCTATATATGGTGTAGGTACATGCACGCGGCGCAGCGGACACCACTCGGGAGCAGTATACGACGACGTCGCGTAATCCGGGCGAACACCGTCGGTAGGTATATAATATAATATATCCGGTACGACTACAGAACAACTATTTCCCCACGGAAACGTTAACCTCCGATTTTATAAAAACGTAATTTTCATTATACCGTCGGGGCACGGGATGGACACGACAGCTGAGCACACAAGACTTTCGAACGCATATAATATGATATAATCATATAGGTACAACGCGTATTATCATATAATTATTGTTTCTAGGTTAGGTATAATACTGTGTGCACGACGACGAATCTATAGAATGCTAGCCCTCCCCGCTTCGTTAATAGTAGCTGGGTACACTTCGAGACGAGTTCCTAATTTAAATAATTCAGAAATATATTAATATGTTTTTTTTTTTTTGTTACACTTGTAGAAATCAGTCCAGGACGTTTGCCGAGTAAAGGGTGATGTCTATTAATCGGAATATAATTTTCAAAATAATGCCTTAAGTCGGTAAAATTATAGTCTGATAAAATAAAAAATAAATGTCTATAACGCCATAATTTATTGTACCTACTACAACTGTACAAATAAAAACAATTCGTCACATTATTATTTAATGCATACGTCTTTCATCGTAATCATATTAGGTATATTATAAAAAATAAGACTATGAAAATAATATATAAGCAGGTATGCCAAACAGTATTCAAAATCCCCATTCTCCATTTATTACTACTAAACAAACAAAGATTTTAACATCTCAAAGGTCAAAATATTCAAAATATTGAATATTGAATTATTTCCAATTACAGATAGTATCATTGTTCTACTGAGTAAACTAACAGATCACTGTTCAATGTTTATGTTTTTTTAACTAATATGTATTTTTCTCGCGTACAAATAACATGTTGTGTAACTTATTTTTTTCTGATAAACGATATAAATGTATTGTTGCAGATTAATATTTACGAAGGACTATAGCCATACAATCTTTTGATTTATGATAGCTTCATATTACTCAATCAACCCAAAGTCTCGGGATCACCGATTCTCCACCAAAAATAATTTTCATAGACATATTATACTATCACAGCACCGGTCTTTGATTTAATTTATAAAAGCCGTTTTCAAAACGAAGCGTTCTTTTTGATTTATTATTCTAGCTTTTGTGCACTTTGTTCTCCGTGGCCATTACGTTATGCATAACACTTACTGGTTATAATAAACGTACAAACTTTGTTGCTCTTCGCATAGTCTATATACAGTCTACACACTCAGTCACTATACATTATATTTTCCCTTATTCTACTCACTTTACTCAGTCGAGAAGACAGTAAAATTGATGGATAAGCCAACGCCCATTTTGTGCACGTTGTGTATATCAGTTAAGCCCTAAAAGTTGGACTATGTAAAAAAAAAAAAAAACAAGACAGTACATGTATATTGTATATGCAAAATTGTTTCCGAAAGCGAAAGGACGTGAACGTATTTTGTGTTTAGAAAAATGTCACCTTAAATGTTTTAAGTAAATGTGAAATGGATTCCACCGGGTTAAAGTATGAATAATTTAAAAGAAACGTATAATATTTAATATACAAATTTATCATAATATATCTTTTTGCACGCAAAAGTTTATTAAGTTGATAAAATATAAAACAGCGGGGCCGGATACAGTGTGACTGGGTGTTCAATGTTCACCCTTGCCTTCGCTCACATCATAAATTCTAAATGTATATATTATTTACGTTTAAAATCACTAATATTGGCAGTATTACTATCAGATATAACGGATAAAACTTTTTTAATTGTTTGTAGTATTTTAATGTACGAATACCCTACTTCGAGTGAACATTTTCAAATTCGTTCCATTCCATTATTTTAAAATGCTACTGGTTAGTATGTATAATAATATGTACAATGTACTTAATATGCAATATATATTATAAGCAATTTAAATTTGTTTAAAATGTTCAGGTTATACATACCTAGACAATATTATGTTGAGACTATTTCAAACATTTAAATCGTGTGTAGTGTAATTTAAGGATATCCACCTAACAAACCCTGAAACCCATAAATTGTACATGGGTAATCCAATTTATGGATTCTGAAACAATGTAGATTTACCAGCATTGGTACGCTTTGAATACGTGAACGGAATATATTGTATTCTAGATTCAACTTGATCATATATTTAAATTGTATTTTATTTCCGTAAACTTTGAATGATACAATTATTGATACATTTATATGTTTCATGTGCATATAAAAAATTAGTAACCTCTTTATTTTGTATAATTATTGTATTGATGTAACTACAACACGAAACTTTAAGAAAAATACGAATTCTTGAAGGAAAATAATGAAAACAACTTTATAATATATTAAAGTACCTAAATTTGTCTTTCTTGAATTATAATACGCATATAATAATATCAAAGTTATATTATGGTTTTACAATAATTACTTAAGTTTTCATGATACACATTTTTACACGATAGATTACAAAATACTTGAATACATTTTTATCTTTTGAATAAAAGAACAAATTTTTTATCATAAAGAAAAGACGTCAGAGTTTGTACCTAATTTTGAGAATTATTTATGATGATATATATATATGTATATTATATTTCCTTTAAATTCGTTGGCATAACAACGCTTATTGAACGGGTTTGAAAATATTAAACGTTAAAAAAAGTTTTTAGGTATCCTATGGGGGGGCCCACCTTGCAATTTGCAGTAAAACTTTATAACTTTATTATAATTCAAATTTGTTTCATTACCATATTATAACCTTTCTCGCTATGGTCAGTTGGCTTAGAATATTATCATTGAGTATAGATTAGTATAGGTAACAATACTGTTTAGTTATAATTAAAATAAACTATGGATGTACTTGCATACAAAGTAGTACATAAAAAAAACTAAACAATAAACTACGTTTATATAAACGTATATAAATTAAGGAAAACAATTTTAATTTTTTAATTTAAAATGTTTAAAATTAATGTATTTTATATGTATAGAGACTTTAATACGCACCACTTCACGGCACGTTCCAATTAGTAATACAATTCTCCCCTTATTAACTGAGAGCATTTATAATATATTTAAATAAATTTCGATAGTTTTCGTAAATATCGAGAATACCTATACAGGAATTTTATTAGGTAGCTTATAGGGTGACTTTTTTGTATAAAGTACCTATGTAGGATATTTTTTTTTAGTAAAGACCAGGCTTCTATAATTTACAATATATAGGCAGAATATCTATACAATATTATAAGATCTTATATTCCCACCATATGTGGGTCAACCCGCCGACACTTCGTGGCTATCAATACCATTGTTGACTTTACAAAAAATATATATTAAAGAACGATATTTCTACAAGTATTTCATTGTTTTTTGTTTCAAATTAGTTTTTAAAACTGAAAAGTAAACTCTTTTGAAATCAATCTGTAATTGATTGAAAGGACTACATAAAACATTTTTAACAATTTTTCTATCCAAAATAAAAAAAGTTTTTCAGACGAGAGATCCACACATATATCATGGTAAAACCACTATCTCCCTTGTTGATCACCTCTGCAAAATCTAAAAGCACACATTATAATAAACTCAATAGCTACCTCGTACCGATCAGAATCCAAAATATAGTGTCAACAATAATGTATATATTATGGATTTTGGGTGGGGCTATTGCTTTAACTCCTATGACCTCATTCAATATAAATTCAGTATCTGTACTCCATTTATAAGTACTGTAACTAGATAGAAATAGTATTTTACACATGTTTTATAATTAAAACATTCGGTTATTAAAACATATTTAACCTCGCATAACTAATAATAAGTATTTATAGTTAACTAACACTATATTATACACAGATATAAGATATACCATCTATGTAAAAAAAATTGCTAAAAATGAAGAACAAAGCAAGATTTTAAAACAATAATGGTCAATACATTATACATATGGCGTAGTTTCATTTTTTATTATTTATATTTTCATTTTTTATCAACGTTGTACATTTTTTAATTAAGTAGGTACCTATAGTTGAATGATTATTATATTCAAGTAACAAAATTACCTAATAAAGTAAAATTTAATGCTAAGTACTCATATAACAAACAATAAAATAAAAAATATTCTACTATACCACGCCACGAGCACGAAATCTATTTGTAATAATCTTACACTTTTGTTCACGTCGTAATGCACGTTTTAAGGTCAATATTTACATAAATATTGGAAAATATAATACTTGAACCATCTTTAGAAGATAATATCGAAATATATTATATTATACTTTACATTTCTAAAGTATTCAACTTCCAGCTATATATGTCACCAACCACCTCTTCTAAATCACGCTTTGAAGATATCCAATCATTTACTTAATATTACAAATTATTTCGTATAAATTAACATGGTTTATTAATTTAATTTAAAACTCATCAAAATAAATTATTTGTATAAATAATAATAGCCCTAGCTACGCTAGGTTTATGTTGTTTAATATAAATTTTCTTTTTTTTAAGTTCATCATTATACTTTTGTTTGTGTGTTTATCAACAAATCTTTTGTTTGATATTTTTTATTGTCCTTGCAACGGTATGCACACACGGATGAATATATTCACTCAATAAAAGAGAACTTTTATGAAGATTACGCGCTTTAAAAAAATGAGAAGGATTATGTTTGTGGTATATAGCATATGAAAAGAATACATAAAATATACATGCTTTCGGTTAACAGACCATAGGTCTATTCTTATTTAAATATATATATACACCATCTCAACATGTATAGGTACACTTATTATATAAATGCATGATTTTTCCTTTGTTTGGTTCATAATTAATTAAAGGAATTTACTTATTGGAACTAAATATATCTAGGTAAAAAGCAATAATAAAAAGCACTTTGACAATACATATATTTTTTTTTAGTTCTAAAATTTGACGCAATGTGGTTTAATATAAGTTCTAATTCAAGAACAAAACGTGTAAGAAATCGTGTTCTCTTCTTGTAGGTATACGGAAAATACTAAAAGAAAAAGAATTCACGCACGTGACTATCGCTTGATTAGAATCCTGGATAAGAACCTATATTAAGTTGTTTGGGTTTTATCCAATAGTATAGCTTTTACGTCGAGATGAAAGAGACACGAATGACTGGACATCTGGACATGATCCAAAGAAGTTTATTACTAACGCCAGTATGTACAAGACAATTTAACAGGTTGAACTAGAAGAGAAATAAAATAATATATTTTTTTGTGTAAACAATTTAATTTCCATTAATCTGCTGTTTATAATATTATTTAACTACTCGCGTACCTATACTGATTTACTAATCTGAATCATGCCGTATATAAAATCTGCACCCTATAATATAATGGATATGTTTCCCTAATTATAAAATAAAATAATTCACCTTTGATGAAAAATCTTTTTTTTTTTATAAATCAATACAATTTAATAAATTTAAGTTGTAATAATTCAATAGGTTGCAGGTTATCTATAGGATTAGTGATGGAAATTATCAAACTTAAAATATATATTCATTTAAATTCATACAATTAGGTATTCAATAATCATAGGTACCTACTTATGTATTTTTACTCTAGGTTTTAATTTTTGTATGTACACACTATATAACCATTAGAATTTGGAAGCAACAGGTCACTAATATCAACTACATAAGATATAATCATACATTCCAATTTAATATCGCGCTTAATACATTTAACTAATTATCTATAATCTATTATCTATATATTCTATATTGTATGAATTGGTGCAACTAGGATCATAAATTAACTTTTCTATATAGTAATTTATAGGAGTATTTATTTTTAATTCAAAATTATTTAATATATTTTTTATAATTTTCATGGAACAATATCCTCACCCTTAACTTTCTTATAAAATATTATAATACTTTGAGATGTTTTTATATAGGTACCTAACTAAATCAAAATCAATTTTAAAATATGTTTATTAAATTATATTATGAAAGATATAATAAAACACATTAAACATAATAGAATAATTTTTAATTGGTAATAATATGAGGTTTATAATAATTACATTAACCTATAAGTAATTTATTTAAATATTAAATACCCTGTAAATGCATTGATTTAATACATAAATGCAACATTCGACATGGAAGAATATTCCATATAATATAAATAAATATTATTTATTATTTAGAATCTTAATAATTCAAAGAAAATTTAAAACATTTTTTTATAATTTTATATTACATATTTATGTCAACGTATATAAAATATAGAAAAATAAATAATTGGTGTTCCGACGTTCGGTCGAGTAGTGGTTTGTGCCCGTAAAAGGTGAGATGGATCGGAATGGAAAATAAAGAATGGTTACTCTTAGAATGAGAAGGAACATGGAAAAAGACAGAGACTAATAAATCAGGGGCATCGAGGGTACCATTACAAACGGAGGAAATACGCAGTAAAAGGAAGCTAGTAAAGGAATATCAAAAATTGAACAGATGAGGGAGTAGATGTGTAGTCACGTGGAGGATGTTCGATTTGTAATATAAGTTATACTAGAACTAGATAGGTACATGTAATAATACATTATTCCATTATATTTTCTATATTATATATATACGTTTACATAACTATGGAATATAAAATTATAAAAAAATGTTTTAAATTTTCTTTGAACTATTAAAATTCTAAATAATAATAAACTGGTGACAATACAATTACAAATTTAAAAAAATGTGGGCAAGTAGGTGTACACTCTGCTGTACAATAGGTTGCAAGTGGGTCACTACAATGGATGGTGTCAAATTTGAATTCAATAATATAATATTATGTTGTATACAAAAAACGATTCTGAGCGAAGACCGTCAGTCAGCCTATGATATATTACTATAAGTATATTTGATGGTATTATTGTGAATAAAGTTATTTATTTATCTATTTCTGTGGAAGCGTGTTTTAAATTTTCAAAGCGTACTTAAGAAAGTTAACATTTTATACATTTTAAACTATAAAATCATTTTTAAATTTTATGTTTGATACATTTTGTCAAAAGTTGAACTTTAAATGAGTGTAAAAAAAATTTGTGCCTATATGTAATTTTTATATTTTTTAACTTCTATTGTAACGATATATATCAAGAGCCTTGCATTAAATTTTCTTGCTTTTTGACCTAATAAATAACATTTTATTGACATTCATAGAAAAAATAACTAAAAATATTGGAAACTGAATATGTCCATAAACAGTTTAAACAAATCAAAATATTTTTGTATAAAAACTTCTAATATAAACATTCAGTGAAAATTTCATGTACCTATCTACGGTAATTTTTTTTAATTACAGCAAAATAAGAAAATCGCGACATATGAGAAATCGAGTGAATAACCAATCTTGTAAAAATTTGAACTTCATACGTTCATAAAAATTTAATTTGACAATCAAGTAGACATTTTTTTTTTTTGAAAAAGGTAGGCGAACTTATAAGGAATCTTAAATTAAACTTTCAAATCTTAGATTTAAAAAGAAAAATTTTTATAAATTTCTAACTCAAAATAATTTACCCATTTTCATGATTTTTACGTATTATCTCAAAATTTGAACTCTAAATGCCTATAAAAAAAATTGTGACTATGGATATTTAATATTTTTCAACTGTCATGGTAAAAATATATTAGCGGTCATGTATATTAAATTTTCAAAATTTTTTACCCAACAAATAAAATTTTATTGGCATTCATAGAAAAAATAACTAAAAATATTGGAAACTGAATATGTCCATAAACAGTATTCAATACAAATCAAAATATTTTGAAAATTGAATGGAAAATGCTAATATAGGTATAAGTATAAAGTAAAGTAATGTATAAAGTAATGTAATGTATAATAAAGTAATGTATAAATACAGAGAAAATGACATGAATTATTATTTCTAGAGGTACATCAAAACTGAAATCGATTTTGTCAAAAACCGATTTTGCGTCAAAATTTCCGTTTTTTCTTAATTTTTCTTTTGTTTTTCCCTGCGCTTTTGAAAACTATTGGGAACTTTAAATTTAGATCTCCCGATTGCACCAAGTAGATTCACTTCCCCAACGAACTGTTAAAAAAAATTTAAGCAGTTTTACTCCCCCAAACGGCGATGACAGACACAAAAATAAAGAAAAGACACACATCATTGTAAAATCATTACATTCTTCGCTCAGCTCAGAAGCTAAAAAGAAATACATATAAATGATTAATGCTCGTCAGTTCTCGACACGTATTGACGTTTGTTTTTATTTTTTTACCTACATTTTATTTTTTTTAAATAGTTTCAATAGAGATTTTTTTTTCTTTCCCTACAGTATCCTTACTATAAATATCTGATTTCTCTTAATGTGCTAAACACTTGAGCATCTGGTAGATGATTGATTAGTTTTAATGTACAGGTGTGTCAAACTTATGTATGAGATAGGTACCTAATACATTTAAGTGAAAATTACTTGATGGAAAACATTACACACTATTGAGTTATAATTTTTAATACAAAAACTAAATTAAAAATATTCATAAATGTAAGTTGATATGTGTAAGATTCTTGTATTTAAAAAATTTAATAAGCTTTAGAAATACAATTTTTAACAGCCTAAATAAGAATGGAACAAATCAATGCATTCTTCATATTAGTTGGGTACTTAGGTACTATATTTAAAAAGATACGTAGTAAAATAAAATCAAACAAATAATTAATTCATAAAAATCCAATAGGTATTAATAAATCGCAACTCGCACAGTTACATTAGTATCGAACTGATACATGTTTAGAAATTAATTAAATAAAAAGTATGTATAAGTAACTAAACATAATCACACAAAGCCTCTAATTATATAAAATTGATTCATTAATCAATGGTCATGTTTATACTAATATATTATATAAAAACAAAATATTAAAAAATACATGTATTACTAGATTTAAATGTATTATATTATTTGCTGTAAAATAATTAAAATATAATAGTTGACAAATTTTAACTTCAAGCAATTAAAATTCTGAACCAAGTGATAAATATAATAGTTTTACCTTTTACATTAATATTTTTTTTTTTTAAATGTTTTAATTAATTATTATAAACTTTTATTATAGAAAATTAGGAAACATTTCATGGTAGGAGAGATAAAAAATGTTATAATTTAAAATGACAATTTGTATTTTTTCAATCTCTAAATGTATTCAAAACTACAGGCAACTTCAACATTTTGAAAAATTACTAACATGCGAGGTTTTAATTTTTCCGTTTCAAAACTATTTAAATATATAATATTTGTGTAAACATCATTCTACAAACAATTCTATTTGTTGATGTACCCAACTATATTTTAGATCTTAATTATAAATAACTTTTTTTATTTTATAAATATTGTATCAAGTAGTATTTTATGTTTTTGTCACCATAATGCATTTTGTTTTCATTAAATTTGTATACTATAAGCTTTAGCAAGAAGTATATATTCTAAAGTAGAATAGGTAGTAGGTACAGAATATATATAAACTCCTACATAGCCTCTTGTAAAACTCAAAATACCTAAATTATTCAACAGTTAATAGCATACACTTTTTTAAGCAACCATAGATAACGTTGGGTTCTGATACAAAATTAAAATGTTAAATATATTCGACGTGTTAAATTGATAATAAAAAAATAAAAGTATTCAACTGTTGTTCTACCAGTTGAACTAGTTTCATTGTTTTATAAGCCGATAAAAGTTGATATCATAAGCCAATAACCTAGTTTCAGTGAATCAGTACGTTAACAGCATTGTAAACAATATGAAATGTTATAAACTTATAACAGAGACACAGATAGATAGTAGTAACATGTATTGTACATATTATTATTAATAATTGTGAATATATCAATATATTTTGAACTGTCAAAGTAAATTATAAAAACAAATTTATTTAACATAATATTGAATTATTTATAAGTTTGACATTTATATCAGCTTTTACATTTTTATCAATATATTTTAAATAAAATAAATAATATCTATTATAAAACTAACTAAATGACGTTTAAGTGACAAGGTTAAAAATTAAACATACATTCTTTAATATTTTTATAAAATAGTATTAAGCAATTTATTAATATTTAAATGCACTCAATTTAATATTACCTACTCCTTAAATTTGCTCAAAATGTTATTTTATTAGGCAGTATTTTATTGACTTTAGTTTTTACTTCGTGTGATGTTGAGAATTAGCACAGAATATTTGACAAAAATTGTGTGTGTTATAATATTTTATCTACAAATTCTGATTCTACATAATCTTGCACCATATACTTAATAATAAAATTCATAAAAATAACTTCATCAAATGGTACTATAATAAAATATTAAGTTACCACTTGACCTCGAAGCTAACGGGTCAATGGGACGCTGTATATTTTTTTGTGCAACTATACTATGTATAGCCGTATAGGTACTTAAATTATTAAGATGAATAAATAAAAATTTATCATTCTGTAATTACGAATTAAATTTCTAGTGTTAAATGCACTTTCTTGTATTTGAAAATACATTTTATTAATCCAAAACTGAAAATTCTAGAAGCATATATTTACTAAAAAATAAAATTGTAATTAATTTCTATTTCAACTATGATTCAACAAAATTTATAAAAGTTACAAAATTGCAAATACAATTTCAGTTCAAAATTCGATTACCTACAGCCTATCGCGCGTAATAATCAATAAAAACATAGGTATACATATTTATATAATATTATCACTAGATAAAGATAGCAGAATATAGCTAGAAATCTTATTGCAAAAAAATTACATACCCCCTAGTGCAAAAGCACGATAGTTAGATAATTACTATTACATACCGACCTATAATTATTAATATAATAATTAAATCGTAAATTTTAGCAATTATTAGACTGCACCTATATAATATTACAATATAGAAAATAGAAATGGTTCCTATCACATGGATACATTCTACCCGCTGTTTCTTACTTAGTTTAATATTATTTGCCTACATTTTTATTTATGAGTTAAAAAGTTAATATAATAATATAATCAATGTCTGAGAGATTTTTACTATAACATGCTTGTACGATACATAATAATAACAATATGTTAGTACACTACCAATAAATATTATACACTTATTATAGTATTTTTTTAATTAATAAATAAATGATACCATTCAATGAATAACTCGGTAAATAAAAACTTGTCTTTTATACATACATTATATGAAAGAAAATAATACAATATGTCATTCATTGGGGCGCAAACGCATTGTACAATCGTCGCGCCGCACGTACAACGGAATTGAGTTATGTTGTCGCCCGAGACACACGGTTGGGTTGCGCCCACTCGAAAACGTCTCACGACAGCGTGGAAAACGGAAAAACAGAAATGTTGCGGTTATCTTTAATCGCCCGTCGGCAGCAGCTAACCGCTGGCGGCATTTTCCCGAAGTACGGTGACAGGAACGGAAACCGGCGGAGGATAAAAATACGACGAAAGGACGACGACAGGGGACGAAATGTCTGGTGCGGTGGAGGGAGGTGTAGTGTGGCACTCTGGCGGGTAATAGGATGGTAGAGGGGGCGAGAAAAAATACGAGAAAAATCCGTTGTTGACCGGAACAGACGGCGACGGCGGCGGCGGCGACGACGTAATGAACCACACGCGTTTGTTGCTCCGGTCTGCGCGCACGCATACTTGACCGGAACCCGCGCACACCCCCGTCATGACGTCATGAATATAATGATTATTATTATTAATACTAGAAGTAGAAACTAGTAAAATTAGTAGTGATGCTGAGAAAAAATAATTTATTATCTTTGAAAGCCTCACTATTTTACCTATACAATACACCTCTCATTGAAAGAACTGGTGAAACAAAAATGTCTAGGGGCAGTTCATAAACTCCATGCGACGTATACACCACGTTTGAGTAGATGTGCTGGGTAAAGAAAATTAAGTGTGTGTGAATAAAAAAGGGAAGTGTAGGGTGTGCCCACTATTGTATCCTTGCACTTGGACCACAATAAGTATAGTAGATAGCTATATACTTATACTGCAATACATATCCACAAGCAAATCGATAATAGTAATAAATTATTAGGAAATGGTTTTAAGACTAAAACGCTTATTGCATACATTTTTTAGGGTTTTCCATAACCTTTTATCAAAGTATTTATGCATAAAAAAAGTTAGTGTCTAAACTCTAAAAGTCTCAAATAACAAAAATGTAGTTTTAAGTAATATTAAGCATTATACATGTATAAAAACTAGGCTATGACGAGATCGGGCCTCAAGGACGTTATTTCCTTTCGTTTTTATGCGCGACTTATCAGCTCCAAAACCGTCGGTCGTTCATTTATTTAGTACATGTAATAAATGAATTTATTTTTTACCATGTCACACACGCGTGAGAAACGGAAACGGTAAACATTATGTTGATTTATAAAAGTGCTCAATATGTCAAATCGTACGAAGTAAGAACGCGAATATTTGGTAAGTACCTGTATAGGAGCATTACTGCAGTCATTACTCATTACACATTAACACATACCTACCTATATATTTATTAGTATAATAATATATTACAAACGTAGACTGCGATCGTGGCACGCTCGTTATTGGAACAATCGAACAGAAATAATTCCAAATGTATACTTATACCTACATATAGGTATACCATTGTAACGCAGGGCACATTCGGTGTTACTATCCATACAGAATATAATAAACTCGGGTCCATAACACAATATAAGATACACGAGGGACGCGCGTAAAACGACATAACATTATATTATATTACACGAAGTAACCCATAAGTCGTAATATTATATTATATTACAGTATTATACTGTACACGCTACACGGTATACCTATACAGCCATTGCGTCACGAGCGCGTTGTCGACGTATACGTCGCGGTGCAATTAACCGATGCGTATTAACCTTTCGGCCACCGACGCGCGCGCCAATTGATGTCCGATCTCGACCTCGACGACCTCGACCCCATCAAACTGTCGCAGCACTACACTAAACTACTTAGTAGTTTATAATATGTCTATATTACAATATGTATATTATGTGTATATAATATCATATGCACGCACGTGCAGACGGCAGTCTCTTACTAATTGACGACGAAGACTTACTAAAATATAGGTGTAGGTGGTCTAAAAATGTATTAATATCGCCATTATTGTGACCATCGTCATCGTCATTATCGTTATTTATCACTCTTACTGTTACTATTATAGCTATTACTAATTACTATATTATACTATTGTTATTATAATTATTATTTTTATTATTGTTATTGGTGTAACTCGGCGTGGCCGATAATATTCAGTTTTACCACTCTGTTAAAACACTGTGCACGCGCGTCGAGGGAAATTGCAGCCAAATATGAAATGTAGTTCCGTTGAGAATATTATTATGAGATATTATTTTTCATAAAATTTCAATTAAATATTAATTTTTTTGTTTTATATTTCAAATTAAAAACGAACAGATTGTACCTTCGGGATAAAGCCTATCGTATGAAAATACATTTATTTAGGCAATACATGATAATTTTGCTTTTTTTATGTCGTTTTCTCTTTGCACTCCCAATAGTAATACATTATACGAGTAATAAAATACCCATAGTCAAATTATTATACCATATTTAACGACTTTAAAAAATGGTACATTTTTTGCAGATTGAGAAAAATATTAAGTTGTCTTAATAAATTAATTATTAATCACATAATACCTATACTATTATATACAATTAAAGCGTATTGTGAAATTAAAATTTTTTTAAAAAAATCAATAAAAAAAAATAACTTGTAGGTACCTACTGCAACTATATTTTTTTGAATAACAATAATCAAATTAAAATAAATAATTATTGAGAAAATTACTGATAATTTCCTACTTATTCACTAATTTCAATAACTCCTCTCAAAGTTGGTACCTATACACTACCTAAATATAAATATGTTCTGCACCAAAATGTACTATCAGATACAAAAAAAGAACGCATATGTTAAACCAGTTCTCGTTCTACTCAGAATCTAAAATATAATACAATATAGTTCATTTTTAATTTGTAGGTGATTAAAAGTTACAAGTAGATATCAAATTTTTAGATAAATTACAAAATATTGACGTGTATATTTATAATTTTTATCATAAAATAAACTTCTAATAAGAATGCAACTTGCCTAATTAAAATTAATTAAAAAAATGTGCTTTACTTTAGGTTATTATATGATGCATTATAGGTAGTATCTAGTTTTTTTTTTTTTTTTATTATTAAAGTAATCTACAATCTATACATTTTTTTTTGTACAATAAGTAGGTTTGATAAGTAACAAAGAAGTAATTTACATGAATCTTAAGATTAGGGAGGATACCCAGTATAGATACACACTAAAAGTATCTATAGTTAAGATTATTTTCCTGTAAAAGATAATTCAAACAAGAAAGTTATAACAACACTGACATTTTTAAATGAGAAATAAAATATGAAAAAAAAAATAATCATAAAATCAATTTTTGTACAAATATGCAATTTAGCAGAATATTTTAGGTAAGATGTTCTAAATATTATACTAAATATAATTAAAATAAAACAAGTATAGTGTAAACATTTTGTTTTATTTGTTACAGACTCGTGTAATCGTGGACAGACATAATTTATAAGGTTTATCTTAGACCACCCAACTAAATAATTAATAGCTTAAAAAAAAATCATAAAATATTATATAGGATAAAAACATTGTACATTTGTATATTTTAAATGTACTTCGTTTTTAGAGAAGACGATTGTCGAAGTGAATAATTATTTTTTGGTACTTAATATTAATGGTAAGTACTTTCTCTATTTTTGGCTTAAAAAAATAATCTTCAAGTTCAAAAACTTTACAAATCCCCCAAAGTATTATAGTAGAACGCATAAACATAGGTTGTATTTTAAAATTATACAAACTGCCATTATTCGTTTATGCCTAAAACAAATTGGTTATTATGTTTACAACATTCAGCTAAAATTATTATAGGTAACTACCTACTGTAATAAATAATGATATCAATAATGTACTTAAAAATAATGTGTTTAATATTAAGTTAATAAAATATAACTATATTTAAAAATATTTTGTAGAATATAAAAATGCAACTTTTAATAGTATAACATTACGCACTATTCATTTCCAATAAAAATAATAAAAATAATAATTTATCCGTCTATAATCATATACCTATAATGGATTTTTATTTTTAACCTTTGTAATGTAATTATAATTAGTAATAAGTGTGTTGGTAATAATTCTACGAAATTATATTTCAAAATTAGTATAATTTTAATATAACTCGAAGTACCTATTTAAAAAATCTCAATAAAATAAAATATATTTTAATATCAAACCCATTTATTGTAAATCTCCATTTAAAGATTCATTTATAAGTACTTCTTTTTTTTCAGTAAAATAATAGAAATGTTAAACTTAATAGTATTTTAAAAATACAAATTGTATGTAAAATAATAATTAAACCACACAATTAACAGTTAAAAATTACTATAAATAACATGTGCAATGACTGATTTCCATTAGAGTTTGAGATACAATCTCAAACCAATGTTATTTACCCAGTTATTTATTAATTACATCAATGGATGTATTTATTTTATTTGAGAAATTATCCATTCATAAATCCTATTCATTATAATCATACGTGAACTATTATAGTGCGTGACAATGTACACGCTTATACCTCTGGTCATTAAAAAATAAAGACATTTTTATACTATCTTTTTATTTATATTTTATGGTAAAATTGTAATACCTACATTTATATTTTGACATGATGAAAAAAAATGTATAGTTTTAGATTTTTTACACTAACTACTAGAATAGAAATTTAGAATAAAATAGAAATTACTCAAATATTTAAATGAGTAACCTGTAAAATAATTCTAAAAATTCTAATACCTACTATCAATAGTTAAAGGGTATGTACCTAATATTTTGGTTTTATATGGCATTTTCATTCAGAATTTAATGTCTGTATAATTTTATATGAAGTTCAAAGCCTAAATTCAGATAATGTCTACATCACAATCTCATAGAATTTCTATATTTTTAAACGTCTCTTTGAAAAGGGGTTGACGTTTGGACGTATACACTGAAACTCAATTCTAGTTCCACATATTATGACTTATCACATAGTTACAGGTTAGATACCCACAACAATTCTGAAGTAAATAACTGAATAAAGAAAAGAAAATATTAAATAATATATAAAATGCATACACAAATTTGTGCTTGCTTGATATTAAGATTTGTTAGTATTATATTTTTTTTTAATGAATACATTTTTATTACCTATTATTCTTTAGGTATAAACAATAAAAAAATGTTTGAATACTTATGATTGTATACAAACACAATTATACTATATTCAATATTGTCATCCCCAATTATGAGTTTTCACATCGAACAGCCGACTGAACTTTATTATTTAAGTATTCGTATAAGAATCATCGAGGAAAACCAACCACATTAATTTCCCTTCACGCACAATAGAAATAACCCCTATTTTTGTATGGTACGCACTGTAGAAAATTACCACAAATTATAAACGACCAGAAACTTTGTCGACCATGAATAGATTATATTCCATATTAATTATAAACGATTTTAAGCAAATATGAATAATCGTCAATACATCATTAATTTTTCCAACGCGCAAGTCTGTAATGCAGCTTACACATTTCGAAAATTTATTTTAGTATATTAAATCAAAACTGACAAACGCGCGCTGTTTAGGGTAGTTATTAAAACTACCAACTAAATAAAACTATCCGGTAACCGTCGAATTTATTGGTACAAAAAACAGATAGTAACCTACATACGAAATTCTCTCGTATTTTATTGCACAACAGTTATATAACTGAAACTAAAAACACAAATATAATATATTATATTATGTGCATAGGTAGGTATTTGTATAATATATATATATATAAATGTGTATGCATGTGTGTTTGTGTGGAAAAACAACAGTAATATTAAAGAGGTCAATCGAGCGGTACTGGAATTCCCTCTCGTTTTTTCCCCATTTTGAGGGGGTGGAAAGGGTCATGTGGGATGTTATTTCACTCTGTTTTTATACGCAGTGCATACTAATTGCTCTCAAACATGCACGTCATATTTTTACAAATGTGTAATGGAGGAAACTAAACACACATGAGATAACATACTTTTCACCTTCTTTTAAAGTTACCTAGGTATACTATTATTATTACATTGGTTGATTTCGTTTCGATGTACCTACTAGCTAATACTTATCACTATTTATAACTATTACTACATTTATCAATTATTATCGTTTATAATAACCTTATATTAATAAATCATAAAACAACAAGAAATGCAAAAATTACTTAAAAGTCACAGTTATGTATCGAATTGCAATCAAAAATGTAACAAATTATAAGAATTAAAAAGAAACATCGTATTGTAAAAATCGAGATAAAAATCAGAGTAATTACTTATCTCCCAATCACGTACAAATGTACAATTACTTCAGTATATTGTTAATTATGACAAATGGGCACTTCTACACTATAGTGCGCTATAAATAATACGTTTAAAAATTAAAATTAATGCAGAACTCTAGTCCCACTCTCCAGGTACGGTTCATAAATTCATTAATCATCTATGATGACGAGGCGACTGTCTGAATATTCAAACAACATTGTAACAGTTTAATTGTTTATTTTTTCAATTATGAAATTAACAAAAGTATTAAGTTATAAAAATTAAATTAAATTCGCTGTTGCAAGACTTGATAATTTCAGATTCAACAAGCTTCAATCTAAAAATAATGTAAACGACAGTACGACACATAAACGTGATACACATCACGAAAATTCTACCCTCTATAAATATCCACTACTCTTATAATTAAACTTATAAATTAGTTATAACTTATTATAATACCTATTATAATAATCCGTTTGTTTTTAATTAAAATAAAATTTATTTAGTTTTCATAACTTTAAAGTGCCAAGGTCTCTTTTATATTTTGCCACAAATTGTGGGGTACCTATAAATAATTTTGGTTGATACTTAATTTTAAATTTACTTTACAATTAAAAATTTGTTTAATTAAACTATCAATTATGGTTAAATAATTATAAATTTAATTAATTATTACCCATCTTAAGACATTTTAAATTAATTTTTCAGTTTTTTTCGAAGTGCTGTATACAGAATATATAGAATATATTCTAAACAGAAAATGTCTTTCAAAAAAAATAATAGGTATATTGAATACTTAAGTACAATTCAGTAATTCCCTATAGCTTTCAACTATAGTTGAAAATGTCATAATAAAGTACCTACTTCAGATTTATTAAGTGATATAAATGAAAATCTTTAGTAATGTAGTCATGCATTTCTTAACTATACAATTTACTTATTATATTTAACGGCAAATACTCAATAAAAAAATAAAAACAAAATTAATATAATGTCATAATACATGCAGAAATATATTTATTTTTTTATCTCATCATATATTTTAATGCAAAATGTATAAACTATAATAATCTTACACCAAAGAAAGTTAGGTCAGAAACGTTAAGGACACAAACTAAGGGGAGATAATCCTCTAGGAAGTGGTAAAACAAATGTAGTATACACCCGGGATATAAAAATTAAGAAATAAGATACTAAAACGGTTATAAATAATTATACTTTGCAAAAAATAAAATTAATTAATTATACTTTTAAAAAAAACTGCAAGATACAGAGTATAAAACTGACATTTAAATAATTATATATTTGAATAACTATCTAAATAAAAATAATAACAAATGGTTAGAAATAATGTTGTTTTTATATCATTATGTTAAGTCCTTTAGGACGTGTTTCTCATTATGTGAATAGTAATATGTGAACAATTTTGTTTTTTTTGCACAAAATCGACATTCCATTGCGAAATCTTTCTTCTAGGGTGTACAATACCCGTAGGAAACCCACTCCAATGTACCTCCGGGGAATGCGAAAATGAACAATATATCAAAGTCCCGGCAGGCTTCAATAATGTTTTTTTGCAATAGAGCAACAGACGTTTTCAAACTGACAACCCGAAATATGTTTATGAGATAATATAATTGAAACAACCAAATTCAAATGGGCACTTATTTAGGATTTGGCTGGCAGAAATCTACACACGTTGAATTTATTTAGGCAGTAGATTTCGCAACAACGATAGTAGTTGTTTCCGAAAGTTTATGTGTATACCTGCGACAATTATTACGGTGACAATAGATAACAGTCGGCGTTTCAATAATAATGCAACGTTGTATTATTCCTATAATGCTGTTTGTGTTGACCTTCAAAATGTTATTTTATTTTAAAGTGAATCACTATGACAGAATCACACTACAAATTAATTTTCCTTTAAGATGATCTTCTAGAACATCAGCTATATGTTTAAAATACTTTTACATTTCTTAGTGTAATAACTAATGACAAATTGTTTAAGTAAATAAATTCCAGTCACTCAGAAAGTATAATATTGATCCTGACTTAAACACACAAACTTTTCCAGCATCAAACAAGAACTTTTTTTTTAAACAAAATTGTTAAATTTAAAAAACTACAAAATATCCCATCAACACATTTCGATGAACGAAATAAAATAATCAGCAGTTTATGTGTGAAGGTCGTTTCTGAACTAATGAATATAAATATATAGAATACCTTGCATTGTGCAACACACCTACCTACAATAACATACAACTGTTTTTTTTATTAAATAATAATAATCAACGAACACTCATATTCCAATGGAAATTAAATATCTATTGCAAGTTAAATCTTACTTATTGATGATATTTTTATTTAATAAGCATGTAGTATTTCCTTACTACCTACATTACCTATTAACCTACCTATAAAAAATATTATTATTATTATTATTATTATTATTATGAACAACTATTTTAAGCTTGTCAGTAAAGTTATAAGCCATTACGTGGCTGAGTATTATTTGTTTATGAAACACAAACAATATATTTAAATTCGTGTTTTTCTATTAAAATTAATTTATAACAAACTTAATTATTCCTCCATCTTGTGCCGATAACTTTTTTTAGACATTGTTTTTTCAACATGTATTAACTTTAAATATGTAACAGACTTTAATCGATTTTCCAATACTTTGTAGTTATAGTATTTACATTTTACTATCATAACGTTTTGCTTGCACATTAAAATTCTATCAAAGAACCATTAGGGCTATGTGTAAAGTAAACAATTAATGAAATAAAACCAACGTATGCGTAAAGTACACGTACCTACATCTACATTATTAACAGTATGACCAATAGGTTACACTTACGGTTTTTTTAATAAAACAATTTGTAACAAGCGGTAATTTGTTATGATTTTCGCTTGATATTATTTTATACGCGCAGTTATCAAACAATCAAATCAAAAATTTAATAATTTTAAAATAGACAATCCTTTCTATTTTATAAAACCCTGAGAGTCTATATGCTTATTGCAATGTTTTAATCTAGTACGAGTATAGGTACCTACAACTTTTGTCGTACAATTTTATGCGTAAGGAACCTTATTATGTAACCTAACGTAGGTACTAGGTTACATGCCTATATTGGCTATCACATTAGCCTACGTAGTCGATAAAAATAATAATAATATGATAGAAGGAAAAAACAACTATTTCACTAGATGGAACGACTACTATACTCGTTCTCTAAACCCGCGCCATGTGCGACTAACCGCACGGACGAAAAAACAAAACACACCTATAAATTTACATATTTTATGTACGAAATTTGTCAACAACAATTGACTGTGCGGAACACTATAATATAATGAATGATACCAGTGTGCTAATAATAATACATATCAATATAATACGTATTTCTTGCGTAAAAAACGATTATCGATTCGATCAGAGCAATTTGTACGCATATACCTCGGCATATACCTAAACACGGTGTCGGGCGAACAATTATTGCAGATTTAACGTCAACACGGCCCCCCCTAGACCCCCTCGGACGTTATTTATTACCAAAAAAAAAAGTTGTGTAAGTTGTCCGAACCGATAATAATAATATACAAACCACCGCACAACATGCGCAAGTAGGTAGGTACCCATAATCTTTAAAACATATTATTTTTTACATATTTTATTATACATCGTGTATTACACCTATGTAGGTTAGGCACGTGTGGGGGGGGGGGACAAAACGAAAAACTCGTTGAAAAAACGTCGAAGCGTTTCGTCGACTCTCCCGCCGACACCCTGTATTCTCATATTACAGCCATATCACCGCTGCATCAGCAGTACGCCGTTATCGGGTGCGCGAAAACAAAACACTAATTTACTAAAAAAAAAAAAAACCCATTTGTAATGACGACGACGGGCACACACCGGCAAGTACTCCGCTGTTTACCTCGTTTAGGTTACACTGTAACGCGCGTTTGTCCACGTTTTATCGTAAAAAGACGCGTAATTTCAACACGCGCCCCGTCCACAGAGCAATACTCCAATATTGTTATTGCCGCTGGTTCGTATGTGACGGGCTGCGGCCGGCGGGCGGCGGGCGGCGGCGGTCTGTTTGACTGACGTCCATATGGTCGCACATGTTGAACCGCTGCCGCGGCCGACGACTGCCGCCGCGGCTGCCGTATTGTTGTTGCATATTATAGGTAGGTCGCCGCCGCCGCCGCCGCTTAGAATGCGGTCCGATAAGCGCGCTCGCGCGACCAACATCATCGCCGGTGAGTGGAACACACCGGATAGAGTTGTAGTCCATTGCATAATAACAATATTATTATTATTATAATAATATTATTATTATTATTATTACACACAGTGCACGAATATATACGCGATTGTGGCCACGCGATAACCTCGCGTCTCCCCACCTCCTCCGCCCCGCCCCACCACCATTCCCGCCATCGAGACGAGCGCGCGCCAACGATACCGAGCCGCGCGCGGGAATCGCTGTACGTTACCCCGCCGCCGTTTGAACTGCGGCATCGCTATACGGTCTTCGCCGCTGCATCAGTCCGTGCAATATTATACGCGGCAGGTGCGCGGCCGTCGTCGTCGCCGTCCTTATTAAACTATTACTAATCATTACGTTATTTAGAAATTACAGATCGGCACACGGCCGTGTAGATCGAACTCACCTTGGCCACCTGGAAGTAGTCGGGCCGGAGCGTCTCGACGATTTCCTGATCGGGTTTGATCTGCGGCGCCACGGAGGACCGTATACCGTCCAAAACGCCTTTGAACGTGAACTTCTTCATGTCGTCCGGCCGCGTTTTCGTCGAGCGTTGTTTGACGACAGCAGCAGCAGCAACAACGACAACGACAACGACAACAGCAACACACGCGAGCCGCCGTTCACCACACGATCATAATAATATTATTTCATCCGAGATTCCTGGCGGCGGGACCGGTGTGCACGACACGAGGGACAACAAGACCGCCGGAGCGTTCAGTTTGCCATATTTTGGTTTGGCGCGACGAAAAAAAACCGTACGGTATGACAATACGATATTATATGTTGTCACTGCGTCAATTATATTAATAACAATATATTGTTTAAATAAAAGAAAAAAATATGATATTATAATCACACAGGATGACCACGAATATCGTTTCGACTTTCGGACGAAGCGCGCCGCACACACGTCGGACGACGACTGACTGCAACGATCGTACTGTCGTACTAGACCGAGAAACGCGACGCACGAAATGTGTGTACCGCGCGCGGGCGCGTGTGTGCGTGATGTATATTATACAGTGTGCGTGTACCTTCGCACGGCGCTACGTAGTGCACCGCGACGGCAACGACGGTGCCGTTTCCGCGTATATACTGCACCACCGCCGCCGCCACCACCACCAGCACCACCGCCGACGGCAGTTATCTCGCCGATATATGTGTGCGCGTGTGCGTGTGCGTGTGCGTGTGTGTGTGTACGCGCGCAGTATTATCTCGTTATCTCGCGGCGGACAAATGTAACGTGTCGCGCGCGTACGGTGACGGAGTACGACGACGACGACGCACGGGCCACGGGCAGACGCGGCTCAGCGTCGACGGCGTTCCACTCGGTACTGTGGACGCGCGTGCGCTCCCCCGCCCGCCCCGATACTCCTCTTGTGCGGGTGCGTGACGCCGCCGCGACGGCGACCGCCGGTGGGGGCGCCCTGCCGGTGGTGGCTGATAAAAGTTTACTATAATATACGCTACGGGCGCGCGTACCTCCCGCCGCCGCCTCGCGAGCGGTGTCCGCGCGAGGTTACGGCGGTGGCGGCGTTGTCGGCGCGGCGGCGGCGGCGGCAGCGGCGGCGCGGTGGCGGTGTCCATGGCGGGGGAGAGGGCGGTGGGAGGGGATTTGTACGCGCGTAAAGGTGTTCGGTGTCGGTGGTGGTGCGCGCGGCGGCGGGGGAAGCTTGCTGCTGCCGATCCCGGGCTGTCGCCAATCGTTAAACGGCGGCGGCGGCAACGGCAACGGCAGCAACGCCGCCGCCGCCGCCGTCGACGACGACGCCACCGGAGCCCCCTAAGGCAACTCGGGCATTTTACGTGTGTGCGCCCTCTCCGCGCGCCGACACGAGTACACACACATACACACACACGTGCGCGCGCGCCGAGGGACACCGAAAAGTCTACTCTGACGCGGACCCTTCGTCCGGCAAGTGACTGGCGGCGCCTCTTTTTCGCGTGTGTCCGTGTGACGCTGCCCGTGACGCGCGCGCGGACTGCCCTCACAATAATAATAGTAATAATAGTATATGGTAATACCATCGTAAATCATATCCAGCGTCAGTGATCTCCGCGGGTGACGTCTGCACGTGTAATATTATTTCTAGAATATAGAAGGTTCGTGTGCGAATTGATTTTGATTTCTTACATCATCCTCGGTAAGCGAGTCCGGTAAAAATCAAAATATTTTATTATGCGGGCCGGGATGTGCTGGCGCAATTTCCGTCCCAAAAACCGTCTCGTAGTTTATTAATACGAGTAATAATAATGATTTATTGCAACATCACAAGTTTTTACATCAAATTTTACAATTATAATACAATATTGCAGCACCCCCTGTAAGCAAAGCGTGTGCGCTTTGGGGGGGGGGGGGGTGAAGCAGTTCTTAAGAATATAAAGAGAATAAATAATAATAAACTTGGTGTGATGAGTAAATAATATAATGTGGAGTCAAAATATAGGAATATAGTGGATGTTCCATTTTAAAGTAACATGTTCAACAGAAATAAATGAATATAATTTAATACATAATATAGTAGGTAAGCAGAAATTAAATATTTTAGAAAATATGATAAATAAATGACGTAAAAATGTTTTATTTTGTTTTTGATTCAAGCACAAGCTAAATCTAAATGTTTAATATACTTCTTAAAAATAATTAAATTACCACAATTATTCATATAAATATTAAAAGTTAAACATAATTTCAGACCCATAAAAAATACACTTTTTTGTCCATAAACTTTTACACAAATTAGGTAAACGTATATTAATATTTTGTTCAAATCTAATTTTGTGTTCATGCTCAAAAAAAAGGAATTAAATGTTTATGTTTATATAGCTGGATTAAAACAGAGAAATTATGAATAAATTTCAGGTTATTAACATAAAGTACTTAAAAAATTATTTCTGTACTAGTTTAGTAGTTTTGTTTGTCCTATATGAGTAAAATACATAATTAATATTTAGGTACTATCTAATCTAACCGTACTCATCGAGATAAGTATACTGTATAGCCTATATTACATAGTGGCTGGAAAGAGGTAATGGATCACTCCTGCAAAACTCCAAAATATGTATTTCTAGCCATTCTTAGAGAATATTAAGACTCAAATTTGGAAAATAATTTTTATATTACATTTTTAAGCAACTTGTGAATGGTAGGTCTCTTCGAGCATGATAAGGATAAAAACGTATTTAATATCGACTATTTGAGATTTATCTATTTTAAACATTGAAAGAGATTTCTCGAACAAAATATAATAAAATATTGAACGTTATTCTCAACGATACGTTTTAATAAAATCCGTTAAAAACAGTCGCATTCGATTCTAAATACATCTAATATTAAATAAAAAATATTGTGATTAATACAATTTTTATATCTATTTAATTAATTTTGATTAACTTTTAAGATAAAAATTGGAGTAAAAATGATGATGGAATTAGGAGGAGGCGAAGCACTTCACTGAGTTTTTTAAGCCCTATTTCCTTTTTCATCTACCTCCTATAAATTCAAAATCCTAGACGTTAGTTACGCCCATATCCGTACATATTTTAAGATTTTAACTCGTAATATATTCGAGTATCTCCAGTATATTATAAAAAAAAGCATGTACCATAAATGATTTATAGTAACATATTTTATTTGAACTTTAGGTTATGAGTTATGACATATCATAATTAATAATTATAAGTAGTAATACCTATAGTGTAAATTAGATAATAATACATTATAATTACCGTATAGTTTAGCCATACTTATTAGTTATTACCTATTATGAATTTAAAATTTAAAACATATGAAAATTTGTGACCTTAATCTGGATAAACTAATAGTAGTACCTAATTTAAATAGTATTATTTGGTGAAATTATTTATCGAAAAATATTTACAAAATAACTGTATAAGATCATTGAGTTTATATTGCATTACATTTTATAATAATAATATGGGTTTCACATGTGTTATATAATATCACCTAAGTAATGCTTAATTAGGAGTACTCCGAGTACCTAACCAAACATTTCCAATATTGAACAAAATAAAATAATTTAAGTAACTATAGCTATATTTTATTGAGCTAGGCCAAGGACTCAGCTCAAATTACTATATATATATAAATACAGTGGTTACTTAATGAAAGACACAAGTACCGAATACATACTTCATAGCCCCAAATTAAGAAGTCCACTGTACTGATTTACAATTTGTATAATGGTACTCTCTTTGGAAAACAAAGTTTTGACGAAAATATTACAATCCCAGCATATAACTACTAGTTAGGTATTAGTTAATTTGTAATATTCAATATAATAAATGAGAGTGTGACTAAAAAAAAAAAAATGGATATACTAAGTGTCACGTTTAAAAACGTTACACTGGTAAAATCAATTTTGCGAACATTTTACAGGTAAGAATACCTATAATTCATTGTATTTTTAATAAGTATTAACTATTTAATATGAATAAATTATTCATATTATCTGTTATCTGTATAATTATTATACAAGTATACTTTTGCATTTTATCAATAACAACTTTACCAATAAATAAATTAAACGTAAAATGAACAACTACCTACTTTATAAACTCATAGTAAGTACCTATACGATCTATAATCATCTTAAAACAAAATATTATATACGATGAAATCAATAAATACTATTCACTACACATTTACATACTGCTGGTGAAATGGAGAACTTAGGAATAGATATTGAACTTGTTGTGCAAAAACTATGTTTTATCACTTGTTGAAATCTTATTTTTATTTTTATTACCTTCACATTTTAATATATTACTATATGATTCAAACCTCTTTTTATTTATAAAATATAATATATTTTTACTATCTATACTATAATATATCCTTCCTCGTTACTGTAAACCGTAAACCCCAAGATTATTTTTATTAAATAAACTTAATACTTAATATTATATAGATACAAATAAAATATATAACTTAATAAACTATTATTTATATTAATTTTATAATTTATCATTTAAAATATTATCTAATAATATGTCAATTTTTCAATGTTTTGTTCGCTTATCAAGCAAGTACCAACTTTAATGTTTTATTAAATCTCAATTATATGGATGTTAAAATATGCACTTATGGATGAAAATGGTAAAAACGTATCTACTTGATAATCACATATATCACATTATCACATTTCACATTTATCATTCAAAGGCGGAACTGGCGTGGAAAAGAGGAAACGAGTATTTATCTACGAGAGGAACATTTTTAATGGCATTAATTTTTTTCAAAATATATTTTATCAACAAATACCAAAACACATTAATAACAATACAAAACCAAATTATTTTTATTTTTAAAAATAAAAGTTTTTATAAAACTGTAAAGTAAGATCATCATAATATGTGGATATGTCTGTGATTTTGGAAATGGCCAATCGACCGACAGCGAAAATCTACCAACAGAACAAATTTTCAAAGTTTTTGTATTTATAATATATATTGACATAAAAATGTTGATATCGTAGACAGAATAGTATTATTTTTAATAATAGTATAGTTTAACTTTATATTCAGTAACTTATTGTGGTTGTAATACCTATGAAGAGAAGGTATAAGTTTCACAACGTTCGAGTATAGGTTGTAGGTACCTTAAATGTGGGTTTGAAACTAAATGCGAAAACGACTTTTCTCTGTTTTTAGCTTTTATGATTCTATTCCTCAAGTGCTATGTTCTCTTCATTTAAACTTATTCGCTTATCTTTTTCCATATATTTTGGCGAAACATATGAAGTTATCGATGAGTATCTCTTCATTTTCAGTAGTATCATTAGGACTCGTACTCGTATAAATATACTTCTCAGTTGCAAGTGGTCTTTCTCTTTATTCAAATATGCATATGTTTATCTTTTACTAGATATGTCAGCTGTGAGATTGAGTGTAATATCATCATATTATGACATATTAAATTTTGAAAAGCATTGTGTATTTTCGCCATTTCCGTTCGATCATTTAAACTTTCACAATACTTTTATGCTAATTATAGAGCCCCTAATTATAATCACCCACGTTACTTTTAAATTTAGACATGATTAAGTGCCAAGCAAATTCCAAAAAAAAATACGCCAACTCAACGTGCTAAATATTTAGAGATAAAATGTATTATATTCTTAACGGGAAGAGGTTTGCAGACAATATGTACGTTGTAGATTGTCCCTATCGGTCGATTGCCTATATCGGTATTTACTATTTTGGTTGTCACCGGCTGTCGATCAATTAGGGTGATTCGGTCGATACTAACGGAAGAATGGTTGTATGTTGATCAACCCAAATGGTCAAACCCCGGTGAATTAAACTAAACTAATTATTAACTACCATAAAGTTGCATAAAAAATAAATAAATTACGCTAATCTTTATTATATTAATTTTCGAAACAACGAATGTACCTAATAGTTTATTGAAAATACTGATAACTGATAAGCAATGATATTTAAAATGGTACACACTATACCTACCAACATGCGATGGTTAAATATTAAGTAGGTACCTACGTAGTAAAATCTTCTCCCTTTTTCTGATAAATTCGTTTTATGTCATAATTACACTGTGCAATGTAATTATGTACCTACTGTTTAAAATAATATAAAATTGTACCCATGTGTTCTAGAATTTTTTCTAGGGTCTAGAGTACCCAGTGATTGTTGTATTGTATTTATAACTGAGTAAGAAGTAAGGACCTACATGTTTCTGTTTGATTATAATAATTATTTTTTTCACTTTCTAAATATTATAGATGGCCTAAAAGCCTATAATCATATTAACTGAAATCTAAAACTTAATTTTGAATAGTCAATATGGCAATATAGTCAAAATGTTGTGCAAGTTTAAATTATAAGTAGAAAAATGAAATATTAATTTTATCAAAACATATATTCATCTTATAGATATAGAGCCTATAATATAGAAACGTCAAAACCAAAACTAGTTTCTTCTTTATTTTACCATTTAATACTATGAAAAACGTCTGTCAAAATGCGGTTGACGGGTGGTTTCATAAAATGAATATGTATTTTTATTATTCTATATTAGCATTCATGCGTATTGTACCATTATTATACAACAAAAAATAAATACTATATGAATAAAAAAAAATATGTTAACTAGTATTTTAATAAGAAAAATGTAGAATCAATAAATTATATATTTAAATAAGATATTAAAAATAAACACAAATGTAATTTTAAAGAAAAAACGGAGGTATGATTCAAAGTAAAAGAATAGCTTTTAATGCATTATGAACAATATAAAAATTATTTCACTAATTTAATTAGCGATCACTGAAAATATATACTTAAGTACGGGTTTTTTGATAATACACAAAAGATTTTTAATTTTTCTTGGCAACTATAGTTGCTATAGCATTCTTATACTTATTTTACTTTTTTGCAATAGGTCTATGGTTTTTAATTTTCCTTTCATGCAGTTTTTCCACATTAAATCATAAATCTCATTTCAAACCTTGCGCTTTCTTATTGTCTTTAGTATAATCTTTAAAAGTAATTTTTAAATACTAAAAATAGAAATGTATATTGAATATTTATTTTTAATTTATTCCATATAAATATTAATAAGTAATTATTATGAATTTACATAATTGCTTTTTTTTATTAGAAAACGCGTTTAACACAATATATTAAAGTATACGATCGTTTTATCTCTATAATGAGCCTAAAAGTCTCCATTCACCCCCAACCACCAACAAAAATTATTTATTTAGGTAAAGCACATCTCAGTATCTTACAACACTAACCAGTTGGGAAAAATCATATTGAAAAATTGCAACCTGTTTGGATCGATTATTTATGCAAGAAAATAATTTTTATGAAATTGTTTATTTTTAAATTTTATAATCCTCAAGTTTTTTTATCTGTTAATTGTATTATTAAATATAGTTTGGTTTTTTTTAATTGCTATGTAATGTTTATCAAATTCTGTAAAACACAAACGCTGAATCTTATTCCATACTAAATATCATAGGTATCCTTGATTTAACTGTATTTATACATCTATGTAAAACCCAGCAAATTTGCAAAATATTGGTCTGTGGAAACTCAAAATAAAATCTGAAATTTAAATGCGCACGTTTTTGCATATTTTAACTGTATAGTTTTCCTGGTAACCATCTTAGTATCCAAGCAGGTGAAGGCCAATTGCATTAAGTACTTAACTATTATGTTTCCTAGTAAACAACTAATAATTATTGACAAATTAAATAATATTACCTTTTCAATAATTGTGTTACTCAGAAACTCGGAAGTACCTAAGTAGTAACTATTTAGTTGTAGTTTCCAGTATGCAATGGACAATGGTAATAGTTTTATTTATCTTAAGAGGACGCTACACCCACATGTGTTGTCTCCGTCTTAGGGCCCGTTTTACAATCATAGTTTAAACCTCGGTTACGCTTAGCCCACTGCTTTAACCGGCCGAATTCCACGGTTTAACCTTAGTTTAACTATTGTAATACGGTCCCTTACAATTGTTTTGCACGGGATGGAACCACTCAAGCTGTCGTGATGGTTAAGACTCCAAATTGATATACAATATAATTGAGAACATTGTCTGTGAAATATCGTTTTAATTTTTTTATATCACTTATTATAGGTACAAAAAAAGTTCTTATTGTTTCAAAATCCATTATTTTTATGTTTTCAAAACTTTAATAACTTTTTTTGTAATTCCGATATCAAACAAATAAATATGATATTTCACAGTAAAAGTTCTCCTTTTTACATTGTGAAAATTTTGTTTCTTTGTTATGACTATAGTCTATAGCCTTCTCGTTTCTTTCCAGAGCAAAACATTATTGTTGCTATGTTTTACAATTGTATGACGGAAACAACTCATGCGGGTGTAGCGTCCTCTTAAAATATTATTAAAACCTATTATCAATAGTCATTACCTATAAAGATTGGGAAATATATATTTTTTTTAGTAACATTTTTTATTAGTCCATCTGTTACAGAGCTGAACAATAAGCTTAATTGTTAAATAACAATACATAATGGCATGGAAATAAAATAGAGTGAAAAGGTCTCTCAATAGGTTATTTACTTCGTCATGAAATATTAGTTAATGGTTCTTATATCAACAATAATAGGTAGTTATAAATTATAATAGATGTATAGCTAATTATTTTAGTAATGTTTTTTTACTTTGGATAAACAGGTCACGAGACCGCTGTCTAAAGGTTAGGTTAGATATAGATCTAAATAAAAGAATGTACAATAATGATATAGGTAAGCTAAAATCATTATGTATAGAGGTAAACATTTTAGAGCAGATTTTTGTTTTTTTTTTATGCACATTTAATAGTGTTTAGTGCGTTTGCATTCTATAAGCGTTTATAATAATGTTTTTAAGGGAATTAATCCTAAAAGGTGAACACTGTTAATAAAAATTAATACTTAAAAAAAAACCCATGCAAATCTTGATCAGTATTATTCTAAAAGAGTATATTATATTTTAGGTAACAAATAATTAATAGATAATACGAACCGTTAACCGTTATCTAATAATTGAAATTTCCTATACTTTCACATTTCTTTGCCCCTCCTCCTCCTCACAATTAAAATATTACAATTGTTTTATGCAACTAGCATGTATTTGCACGTATATTTCATGATTTTCACTCCTTTAGATTATTCGTAGAAACATGAATCATGACACGGCACGATATACGTATGCTGCAGCCAGCTCATTGCCACGATGGTTGCAGTGTTCGCCGTGCGGTAAGTACACCGCGCCGTGCCGTGTCCCATATTTTATTCAATACGTTGATAAACAAAATGTTGGTAATACGCGTTACCTAGAGTAGACCTTTAAAATTGTACCGACGCACTCGACAGCGTTCACTTTGAACCACATATTACCGCATTTACTGTCAAACGCCTGCTGAACCGCAAATTTATAGAACATCACTATATGGAATTCAAGAACACAGAATTTTTTTTCGTGTAAACAGCTAGTGAGATTTCAATCCAAATCCACGCAGCAGATCGACCTGTGAACACGATGAGCGCCGTGATGATGGATGACCACATAATATGGTTTACGGTAAACCACGAATCGCTATATTTTCCGTCAGTCAGTCTTATGAAAAAAGGTCGTCGTGGTTGTTATTTCCATCGTCAAATTTTCGATCGCTCCATTTACGGGTCTGCAAGTTCGTATGTAATAATATTACATATGACGTACATTATTATATATGACGTAGGAATATATTAATTGTACAGTAAAACGAATTCCCAATCGTTTCAGAGCATACCTACCTCTTTATGGCTATATATTAAAATACCATTTTGTGATTTTGTGGACGTACAAAATATTGGATAAAAATGTCCAATATTATTATTTCAACAATATCTTTGATGAGGGGTAGGGGCACTCGTGCCAATATAATATTATTGCATTTCTTATAATATTATCGAAGGCGTATTCAATATATTGAAAATATCAAAATCATATTGATATATTTTATTGACGAATAATTATTGATAAAATACAATTTATCGTATATGGGGCCGTTAAGGGTGTTGTGAAGTGACAAAACATGTCTTGATCACCACCGACTCTGACAAAACGCGCCGTCTGTTTCCCGAGGATTACGCGCTACATAATGGTGTTTCGTAAAGATAGGGTGCTAAGTCACTACATTATTCCCACGTTCCTTATAGGAATATAAGACGGTTAAACAGTTTCGTACACATCCACCCTATACTACTGTTATTTAAAATTTAGAATTTATTGTATTTACCTTTATAAATATATGCGTACAGGTTTGGAAAATCTGAATAAATTCTTGGTAAAATAATTAGTCATATTTTATATAAAAGATTATAAATTAAGGAAATATAGGAGCTAGTAATTAAGATAATCATAAATGTGGACATATTAAACATGAATATGCTAGTAAGAAATAGTAGCATTAGCATTAAGTTAATTTAGAATGGAAGAAAATGGGTGATCAGTGGACTGATTAATACATTTAAATTTGAAATGAATTGTGATAATAAGGTAGAAACAATTTCTGAAGAAAAATTTTAGCTTGGCACAGATTCTGCATATGTTTTTATTCTGAGCTGGGTATGAGCATTTGGAACCTTGGTTAGTGGAACCTTATAGGAGACGTTTATTTTTATTTCACTGTAAGAAATAAAACAGTGTTAATTTCTTATTTCACATTTTATCATATGCGTATTTATTGTTGGTGGAGTGCACGCCGGAACATTGTGTGAGAGTGCACAGAGTGCATTTGACCAGTAAAACTCACTTGACTTATTACAATCTTCAGTAATATGATCTAGGCTGCATTTAACACAGCGTGTCGAGTGACAGCAATATCTATAAGTGTGCCCGTACGACTGGCAAATGAGACCTATAATAATATCAACAACTTTCTTTTTTAAGTGACTGGATGTATGAAATACAATTGGGAAACATTTTGAAAAATAAGGTGAACATAAATTCACATTCACTCACATGTTACATAGTTACATCTTACCTACATACTATTGTATTCGGAATTTAAATAATTTTGGCCTTAAAAAGCAGTTTTTAAATCGTTGGATTGAGCTCCTCTATTTAATAATTCACACTTCGAAGACTATTTATATTTATATTTATTATTTTAAAAAAAAATTACTGCTCGGGTGGATTTTTCTTTACTGACTTAAAATAATGTTTTTAGAATTAAAAAAAAAATTAATTAAATTTCATCTGTTATGTTGAATAATAAATGGACTCGATCATCAGGAACCACAAGTACAAGAAAAGAGCATTTCACGTAAATTATAAATATTTAAACAAATATATAGCATACAGCATTTTTTTTCTGAAAGTGCCAGCTGTATATAATACCATTAATACCTCCCAAGAATCAAGTTTAAAAAAAAATTGTATTTATTATATATACATGTATATATTAAGTGTACTGTATAATGTGATTTAAAACAGGGGATATGTATCGGTGCTATATAGAGACTACATACAATACACCATACGGTAATTTTCAGCGGAAGGGTAAAGGACTAGCGAAGGTTACTAGGTAGGTTGGGTTTTCTTGAAAAAGAATAAGAAAGAAAGAATATGTATACCTTATTATGTAAACATTAACTTCAAAAAAACTGTTAAGGACTGAACGCAAGACATTACAATATTTTTCTCTAATAATAATGAGAAAATAACAGTTGGAATTTTTTTTTTTGTTAAATCCAAATTAATTTATAATATTGTTAATGAAATCGGTTAGGTTAGGTTTATCTTTAATGATTTCTCTATGAAGTATGAACACTTATCATGCATAGCCCATCAAGCCTATCACACTCATTATTCACCTTAACTCTGCGTAAGGAACTGAAGAACTTTTCTACGGTGCAAGTCGTTAGTGGCAATGAATTGTATATTAATTATTAGTGTACAGTGTTCAACTTCCGAAAAAATTCACATTTTTTTAACAATTTTGTGTTGAATATAATTGCATATCATGTTATGTCATCAATATAAATTTTTGATTTTAATTTCCATTAATGACATCAAATTGAATCATTAATTTTTAAATTCTGCAGTATTTTAAAACTCTTTTCAACATCTTGAGTCTTGACGTACCAATAGATATTTCAACATATTCATTTTTTTCCAATTTAACTAATTCACTAGTGTAATTTAAAAACTTTTGGTTCTAATAAGTAAAATTATTTTTGAACTAAATTAGAAAACTACCATTTGGGAAAATGATAGGTGTTATTGCGGATCATTGACTTATAGTTAAATTATTATCGATTTTACATACGCAAAAAATTATTTTCAAATCATTATCTTAACTCTTGGCTAGCTGGTCAGTTGTGGTCATATACACTCTTAGTACTGAGGTCTGAGTCGTCTGAGACAATCACAAACATACAACAGTTAACAATCTAGTGACTATATAAACAATATTACAAACTTTAGTCCCAAAAACTGAAAAACATAATATTATACAGTTTTATTTGAATATACCTAGTTTTTTTTAAGAACAAATTATAGTATAGAACAGCCTCAATAATCAAAAATTTTTAAAAAAAAATTGCATATATTGTTATTCCATGTGTAGTCATTATAACAAAAACAATAAATTATAAATATTAAAAATTAAAATTATTCTTCCAATAACCGTCGACTGCAAATATTCTTTCGGTAGTAAATACCTATAGGTTTTATGTAATGATCGGAAGAGATTCAAACATTACATATTATATTAAACTAAGTGCAAATCGAACATTACCTTTTTTGAACCAGAGTGGAATTCGAATATTACCTTTTTCTGTCCCGAATGCAATTTGAAAAAAAATAAGTGCAATTCCACCTTACCCATTTCACATTTGGTTCACAGTGCAGCTGATACGAACGTTTTCGGTGTTCTGACTGACATCAAACGATGTTTGGGTATGATTATGCGCGAGTGTGTCCGTCACACACCTGAATAACCCCACACAACGCATTGCGTAATAAAAAATGATTTATCAATACCTAATAAAAAAAAACCAGCTGGTGGCTATGGGCTATCTATAAAGTATACAACGTACATGTATTACATTATTATATATATTATTATACATTATGATTTATTATAATAAACTATTTGGAAAATATAAAATGTATTATATTTTAGGATCATAATTTCAAACTCAGACATAATAACTCATAAAATCTAATAATAAATTTTAAAAATGGTATATATAGGTATAGATACCTAATATGACAAACCACTCAACAATAATATTTAATCCACAGATGGTTCGAAATATTAGAATATTGTAGTATTCAAGAGTTCGTCATATCGAGAGATAGGTATGTCAAGTGGGTAATAATATTTTATCTCAACTGGTTGTTTTATTTTAGATTCTGAGCAGAGTGATGAATGAATTGACTTTACAATGATGTGTGTTTTATTTATTTATTCATTTGTGTCTGTCATCATCTTTCAGGACACAGTAAAAATGCAAAGGTTTTCTTCATAAGTATTTTTTTTGATAGAAAAGTGAATCTAGTTGGTACTTTAGGGGGTCAAAAATAAATAATTCCCAATAGCTTTCAAAAGCGCCGGGAAAAACAAAATAAAAATTATGGATAAAACGTGAATTTTTACGCAAAATTGGTTTTCGACATAATTGATTTTGGCTTTTGGTGTAACTATAAAACAAATGACCGTAGAATGTAGATACTTGACATTTTGACTGAGTCAGTATTTTCAATACACTATAACATTTTCAAAATATTTTGATTTGTTTTGAACTGTTTACGGAGACATATTTAGTTTCCAATATTTTTAGTTTTTTTTTCTATAAATGTCATAAAATTGTATTTTCCGGGTAAAAAATATTGAAAACTTAATAGTATATAGGTTCCTAAATAGTATATCATGTGGCAAGGGCGGGAAGTGAACTATGTCAGTCGCGGGCGACGTATAATACTAGGCCAATATCGTGCCACATTTAGCCCAAGGGCCAAGACTGAAATCGCCTTCCCGTGCGAGCCACACATACAATTTTTGGTCATCCCCCTGAATAGACTATTCTACAAAAACAGTTTCATGGAAGAATAAACTTATCGGTAACATTCATCGCACTTATGTGGAACAGCAAAAATCAAATATGTTTAAATGTTTATGCGTCATGCAAGGATATTATAATATGAATATATTATATAAGATGTAACCAATTAATGTTTTTGTTTTTTTTTGACCGTGGTACACATTTCAGTTGCTGGTTGTGCAAGGAATACGCTCCCAGCAGTGGGGGATTTCCACTTTACCGCCCAGCACTTTTGAGGATTTCCAATTTACCACCCGGCACTTTGGTCGCAGAGCGACATCCATTTAACCGCTTTTTTTTTGGTTGGTCTACACGCGAGCGCTGCCAATTTTACCATATAGAACAGTTCTTAATGACAGTGGCGTAGCGAGGGTATGGCGAACTGTGCCTACGCCAGGGGCGCAAATTAGTGCTTCAAAATTTTCGTCAATTTTTTAATCGCTAAAAAGGCGCATTTTCCTAGGTTTACGCCAACGAGTCTTCCTACGCTACTTCTTAATGAATCAGAGCATTCAGAACTCATATAGTCATATGTAATATGTGTACAACACAAAGGTTTGGCTGTATGAAATCACAAACTCGAACGCACAAAACCTTGACATAATATAATTGCAAGACTCTCCTGTTTTTCGACGCGTTTGTCAGAGACAACTGAATACTGTGCTATTCGCTGCAGGGACGTCGGCTTAAAATGAAGAACGTTTCCCGCCCGTGTCCATTGCCGAACTACGACACGCGACACGCGCACATCGCTGGCGGACGACTCCTTCGCAGCCCTCCGCCCGCCACCTGCAGCAGACACCCATCACCCGGCGGCACCCATCACCCTGCGGACGTTACGTTCGACCCGCGGCGGTCCGTCGCTCGCGCCGCGATGCACACTGCACTGCACACGCAGCGATGCGATCAGGCGGACTACGCGCGACCGTTCGATCGGAAATGCATCGAGCCACCGTTAAACCGTCCGCACCGTCACCTGCAGCCGTCATCATTGCGGACGAGCGACGATGCAAAATATTATAATTGCTCCCGGTACTATCGTCGTGCTCTCAGTGTCATTATGTTATTATTGTATTATCCGGAGTGCGGAAAGTGAATAATATGCGAGCCGGTCACTCGCTAGTCCCCGCACCCCGCTCGCACGTGGCCGTAACTATATAGGATTTAATAGTTACAGCTACTCAAAGGAATAACTAGTGGCTAGTTTCGTAGAAAATCAAGTTAAAAAAAAGCCATCATAGGGGTGAATCACTATTCACGATCGTCAGAAGGGTTAAGCCGGAGTCAAAGGGAGTCCTGTCAGATCAAAGTTGAAAAAAAGCAACAAGCGTCCACTCGCTCGTCATTAAAAATAAAATGTAAGCAATAGAATAAGTATAATTAATATAAAATACAATTTTTTACTTTTATTGTAACTACGCTAACTAAAATATCAGGAGAAAATCTTAAGTACTTGGATTTTTATGAACTTAATAATATTATATAACCAATTACCAGTAATAATTATGGTGATTAAGAATTTATAGTATTCTACAATACGTACTATTATAGTAAGGAAAATAATATTTGTATAATATAATATATTATTACAATATTATGTACATGATGAATGATGATAGTATTAATAATATAATATCTATGTGTACATTGTATAGTATACCATCAACGGCGCTATTATTCCGCCAGAGCTTCTTTTTTCTTCAAAAACCAAAACGATACCGAATAAATATAAAAAATTTCAATATTCAGCAGGTTACAACTACTATGTTAGTAGTTTATGTACTGTAAGTACTAAAATAGTTTTTTAAACAAAGGGGATACATACTAATGGATTTATACTTACTATAAACAAATAATTACAAACTGTAATTATTTGTGTAGATATACATTTGCGCAACACCTTAAACATTAAATTAACTGAACTGCATAGTTGTAGTTAGGTGCACTAACTACAGCAATGTGTTGTTTAAAATAAAGGGGCGTACCTATTACATGGAATGGTGAATTTTTGCATTGTAAAATATAATATACTAATAAATAGGTATTATATTATACACAAGTTATAAAAATGAATAGATTAAACATAATATTATATTAAAATCATCACTACAATTCTATACCCATTTTTCCTTTACCGCCATTTGCAACCAAAAATAGTTCAATTTTTGCGTCGAATACGTTGACTTGTTGACTAACTACTTCGTTGGTGACTGTTTCACCAATATCTAAAATAACTGAATGGCACTGGTCAATTTCGGTACCATCAATATTCCACAGATCTAATGGCATACACGTACCCACAACAACCTGGTGCACATTTTCGATTTCACTGGGTATTTGCGTTTCGGTTTCTGTTTGACGGACGTTGTTGGTGCTTCCCCGTGGGGCGTCATAGGTAGGTACGTTTCGTTTCCTGGACGACTGTCAACAGTGTCAATAGCATATCTAGGCTATAATAAATATTTATATATAGTTGATCGCGTCTATTCTTGTATTAATTGTAAATGCATGGCACATATCAAAAATATTTATTCCCCGTGGGAAGATATGTCATCAATTTATTATTATCGATGATTTCTACTTGGAAAATCGAAAAATAATCTCCCTAACTATAAATTACATTTCAGATGAAACCATAAAGTCAGAAACTATAAATAATTTTATAAGTAAAATGTCCAATGTAAAAAAATTAAAACATAATCATGAGAGCTAATCTCCATTTATACCTTTATTTGATACAACCAGTAAAACCAGGGGTATGCCACTCTCATAATTCCTAATGTTCCTAGTTTAAGCTTTACCAACAGTCTACGACCTACGTCAATAACTAAAATATTATAGTTATTACAATTTTCCTTTATTTTACTTCACTATTTATATATGGCAAAAAAAAAAATTAAATGCCTACCATTCATTGTTAAATTTACCAAGTGTCATACTAGGTATTCATATTTATTGAATTTCTTGAAATTAGTAGAACGATTTAAACATTTTAACGGCTACCAGGAATCAGCTAATATTAAATTTACTAAGAATTTTATTTTACTCAAAAAAAAGCGCTAAAAAAAGGTTACTCGTAGATGGAAAAAAACTAACTAAGAGTTGCGAAAAACGTTACAACGTGCGAAAATTGTGTATATCCGTCTCTGGGTTCATAATAAAATCCTTTAATCACTGTTGTAATTTGAAAAAAATTCCATATTTAGATTTTATTACTATCTACACACATTGTAAGAAATTGTAAATGGAAAAATTACGTGTTAATACACATACAAGAAATTGAATTAAAATAATTTAAATTGCATACGAGATGTGAAATTATTGATTCAACATAGTATTTACTATTTGTTATATAGGTACATTGAAAAATATATATATTGTACTACATTATACTCCAATACTTGTAATTGATACACAATTAATTAAAAAACAGAATTATTTACACTTAGTTAATTACTGATTATATTATCGTAACTTAATAATTTTTTGAATTTCAAAAAATCTTACACTACGATAAATATATGTATATGCAAGTGTGTGTGTGTGTATGAGGGAGAGAGATAGTGTATATCCACGGCAATATAATACAATTTTCTGCATCTATCGCTCCCCGCCAATGAAAGAAATCAACTGTTTCCCTATCATAATTTTAAAATTCTATTGGTACATAATGCAGGCGCGTAAATGAGTTAAAATTTAAAGTAACTTAATTTTCAAACTATAGTTTTAAATTTGTTTCACATTATTAATTTATTATACCAGGATACGTAGAAACGTTATTAAAATGTAAAATATTACAAAAACATCAACGATTAGTATGTTCGTTGTACAACTTATATTACTACCGGCTACCACCTACCAACTATATCTACCAATTAAAAAGTGTGAAAATCGTTATATTATACAATGTACATGTATTTTTGAAACTATGAATTATTCCCATTCATTCAAAACTTGACCAATTTCAAAGTGGTTTTTTTTCTCAATATTATCATTACTAACTCTATAGGTCTATTTTTGAATTTTAATGTACATTTTAATTACGTTAAAAAACTGCTCTAAAATATTCACATTTCACACATTTTGAATTAGTGCTACTGTGACTTTGCAAATAATGAACATATGCCTACTTTGCAGTAAACATACATTATACACCCTAATAAAACCTGTCAGGGTATATATTACCTACCCTGATCCATTTAACGTAAGACGCTTATAAATTATAATAGGTATCTTACGTTAAATGGATCACCCTGTATATTATGGTATATTATACTGTATTATATAGTACCAGTCCCCTGCAGGTGACCGAGATTAGCTCAGGTTCAGTTACTCAAAAATTATATATTTGTTTGACAATTGTATTCTAGTTGTTCCATCATTTCTGTCCAATGGGGGTATCCAATCAGGGTTGGATATCATTGTGATAAATTATTCCAAGAGAGAACCCGAATTAAATTGTTGATTATGTTTATACATCAAGCTTAAATGTACCTAGGTACTAAAATACGAACAGTTTATGCAACTTATACAATTTGGGGCTTTCAAGGTTGTTAAATCATGTGGCAAAGTTATATTATTATATAGATTCATAGATTGGTAAGCGATAAACAGCTTTTTACTATAGATACATTGTATCTTTTCAAATGACAATTTTACGGCGGGCGTTCAGTTTTGAATTTTAATAGGTATGGGTTGTACATATAGGCATGTCTATTGTATTAAATATAATTTCAATTGTCTGTATTGTTCAATAACATGTAACAACTGCGGAAAATAGATAGATACTCCCACTGTATACGATTCCTATTTACACCGTTAAAAACACTTTGGTCCATTGACGACGTATTTACGGGACAAGAACCATAGAATTTGTTGGTTTTCCCATTCGAGCCGAATTTGTGTGTCGTAACAATGATTAAATACTAATATAGTTTACGCATTTAATATCGTTAAATTAATTAATTTGCGTTGAATTAGCGGCATTGAAGAATCTTAAATGTATGGCATCATTGCTGTTCGGCGACTTTCTATTTGAAATATACATAATATTTAGTAACTAGTAAATTAAACTACCCGCAGAGCTAAAGAAATAACTTTATTTCGTTCTTTTCAAGTAATCCTATTCAACAAATATTGATATTAGCGTAATTCATTATATAGGTATGTATTTATTTTCAAAAATTATGAGAATCATATCTCGTTATTTTGACTTTAATACATAAACTGAATACATTATATATTTATATAGAATATACAAACTAAATACATAATATGGTTCATACAAATATGAAAATATATTAATAAGTATTAACTATTAATAACTATTGCACTAACCTATACTGCAAAAAATAAAATAAAATAATATAGATATTGTTTATTCACAACGAAAAAGCTTTAATGTAAAACTAATAGGTTTTTACTACACTTCAGAATAATGCACCTTTTTATATTGTATATATATGAATTTATGTGAAATAAACGGAAAGTATATGCTTGATAAAAAAAATGTATTATTTTAAAATAACTATGTAATAGTTTGTGGTGGTTGTGGTGGTTATAGTGGTTATCATAATCACAATGTACTCATGTGTAGGTACCTACCTAAAATTCTCTTAATAAACATATTATTATACATTATATTGCGGAACACTCATACCACTAGGCACTAACATTTTAATGACTTTAAAAACTAATTTTATAATAGTAAAATACTGCTGAATTAGGTATACGGCATACCAGTTAAATAAATCCATTAAATTACAGCAATTTTTCTAGTATTTAATTATCTTTTTATGCTATGGAAGGAGTGAAAGATTTTTAGTATGGTATAAAACTATAAAAGTAATGTGTGGGTTATTTTTTTGGCATTTCTGGAGGTAGCAAAAATCTCAAAAACTTTATGCAAAGCCATCTATAGATTTAAAATATAGCACTAATCGTATTTTAAAAGGGTTATAATCGTGAAACCAATTTTTAAATAATTATAGGATATACCTGTATAGTTATAATATTATTTAATTTTCATAATAAAAATGCGGGCAAGTAAATATCACTCAGCTGTACAGTAGGTTACAAGAGGGTCAATGTTTAATGGATGGTATTAAATTTAAATTCAATGATATAATATCATTATATACGAAAAACGATTCTGAGCTGAAATGGTTTGTCAGTGTGGATATTTTATATTGCTATTTCTTATTACAATTATTTAATACGGTATCCGGTAGGTTGAATAATGAATAAAGTTACAACAAAATAACTAAAATCGTTATTCTTGATTAATCAATATGACATTTCGTCCAAATTTTATCATAAAATAACTGTAAAAAAAAAACCTGGGTGATAAATGTTTGGAAAATTTTATTGACATTTATAGAAAAAAACTAAAAAAAATTGTAAACAGCATATGTCCGTAAACAGCTCAAAACTAGTCAAAGCTTTTTGAAAATGTTATCAAGTATAGAAATTGACGAAATAAACATATGATATAAATTTCAAGTATCTACAGTTATTCGTTTTTGAATTATAGCAAAATAAGAAAATCGCCACATGAGAAATCGAGTGAATATCTAATCTTGAAAAAATTTGAACTTCAAACATTCATAAAAATTTAATTTGACTTTCGGGTAAACATTTATTTTTTGAAAAAGGTAGCTGAACTTATGAGAAATCTTGAATTAAATTTTTAAATCTTAGATTTAAATAAAACATTTTATGAATTTCTAACTCAAAATAATTTGCACATTTTCGTGATTTTTACGTATTTTGTCAAAATTTGAACTTTAAATACAGTAAAACTGCTCCAAACAGTGATGACAATCACAAATATAAAAATAAAAAACACACATAATTATTGTAAAATAAATACATTCCGCACAGAATCTAATACATCACCAATGACTCCAATGCATTTTCTTAAAAATTTATTTGCACTATTCGTTATATATTATAAAACTTGATGGTACACACCTGGTACAGTAAGACCTCCTTATAATGGAATCGCACGGTGCCAACTGTTTTTTTCCGTTATAAGAAGAATTCAATCTTATAGAGGGTCCGTTTTAAGGATGTTTTACTGTACTACTAGTACAGTCTTACAGTATGAAAATTTACGTATGCCCTAAATATTAATCTTGAATCTGTATTTTGGTATTTAAACTAGGAAGTTAAATTTTGTTAAATTGTGCGAGTGAAAAACATAGATAACATTTAACTAACCTTATAAGTGCGTCTTTATAATAATAATAATAATGATAATAAAAAAATTCTCACACATTAAATATGTATACTCTTTTGTCTGCGATTTATTTATTATAGATGCTTAAGATTTGGCTTGATATAATGTGCATAACTAAATAATTATTAAGTCATGAATGATGATAATATGCATTAAATATGAAAATTATTGATATTGAAAAACTAAAAATAATATCCAAATATTTCACAACATATATGGCACAATCTATGATTTGGTAGGTATTATTTTCAGAAGTATATTAAGAAAAACAATGGTTCGGAATTGGTTCCCCTATTCCACGCGGCTGAGATTTCTACCTAAATATACCTATATTTTGCCAACTGTATTGACTGTTCTAGTAATCGGAAACAAATTCCGAAAGCATATTTGAATTCGTCATAAAGTTAACTTGAAAACGACTTTTCAACTTTTTTGAAATTGATCACTTAAACTCTTGAAGTTTAAACTTGAAATTTTGAGTTTTAAGAGTTTTAAAATAATAGTAATATTGAGCTAAAAAAATTAATTTAAAAATGTGAGGAAGTCGTTTTTAAGTAAACTTCATGGCGAATTCAAATAAGTTTTCGGAATTTGTTTCCGATTACTAGAACAGTCTGTACAGTTGGCAAAAGATTGATACTTTTAGACAAAAAAAAATAGTAAAAAATGTTCGTTAGGCTAAGATTCGCACCGTCACGGGCTTTACATGTGACTGCGCCTGCGAAAGTCTCCCGTTCCTGGGCTGTTGTAGTCATGTGGGCAGGCGGAGGCACTCACACTAATGATCGTTTACTACAAACCCAAATACACGCCACGCACGCACGCACTATGACAATTGCCTATATTAGCTCCTTAAAAACGATAGGTATCTCCTTAATAAAGGTTAGGTTAAGGTTTAACAATAAGGTACAATTTTAAGGTTTTTAAATTATATTTAATAGTCCGTTCAGTAAGACAATTGTAAAATGGGTCTATGGTTTAATTTAAGTAAAAATTATAGTTATATACACTACCAAATGCAAGTATAGATTAATAGAGGAAAATATATTTTTAAACCCGTAAAATTGGGTAAACTAAATTAGTAAATTATGCTTAACATCATAGAAGTGCTCATGCAGGGGGATGAGGGTGTCATCCCCCCCAATAAATTTATAAAAAAATAGGTATGTAATGTATGACTCCTATGCATTTATATGCCAATAAGTATATTTTATAAATTTGTATATATGAATATTGTTTTCAACAAAAAAAAATTCAATTCATCCCATTCTATGGGCGCGGGGGGGGGGGCATAGAAAAAAGTTGAACACATCATTTTGTCCTATATAAAATGTATAGTAAGTACTACTATATGTAAATGCTTTTTTAGTGTTTTTAAACATTGCATGTATTAACATTGTTTTTAAACATGATATTAATTAATAATAACAGCAAGTTTTTAATTTTCACTAAAAAAAAAAAATCTATAGGTACTTTAATATAGGTATTTTAGATTTTGATGAGTAATGATGAATGTATTGGTTTTACAATGGCTTGTGCGTGTAATCTATGCCGTCGCCTTTTGAATTATTAAATATGATTTTGCTTTAGTAGGTACCTTTTCCAGTAGTTTTCAAAATAATCAGAAAAAAAAGAAAAAATGATGGTAAGTGGATGTCGCTCCGCTGTACAGTAGGTTACAAGTAGATCACTGTATAATGGATGGTATTAAATTTGAATTCAATGATATAATATCATTGTATACGAAAAACGATTCTGAGCGGAGACGGTATGTCAGTCTAGGATATTTTAAATTATATTGATATTGTTATTTTACGGTAGCTGCTAAGTTTAATTAATATTATTTATATTATTTAATTATTAACCTAAAATTATCAGTGATGCTTGAAAAATATTATAATATATACTTTTACTCGTTAAAATTGATTTTAATATGTAATTTCGTCCAAATTTGAACTTAAAATGTCTATAAAAAATAACTGTGTTTATATATTTTTTAGATTTTTTGATTACAGTGTGAACTATTTATCAGAATCTTTATTTTAAATTTTCAATTCTTAGTTATAAAAACTGACCAATTTATAATTGTTTAATTACAATGATTGATAATTTTCGAGATTTTGATGAATTTTGTCAAAATTCGAACTTTAAATACTTATAAAACTTGTGTGCCTATGTATTTTTAATATTTTTCAATTGCTATTGTAACAATATATCAGGAGCCTTGTATTAAATTTTCATTATTTTTGGCCCAACAAATAAAAATTTATTGGTATTTATATAAAAAAAACTAAAAAAGATGAAAATTTAAATGATCCGTAAAAAGCTCAAAAACAGTCAAAAAAAATTAGATGGTGTATAGAAAATGCTTATATAAACATTCAGTGAAATTTTCAAGCATCTACAGTTATTCGTTTTCGAACTGCAACAAAATAAGAAAATCGCTACATGAGAAATCGAGTGAATATCTAATCTTGTCAAAATTTGAACTTAAAATGCTCATAAAAATTTACTATGACTTGCTAATAAACATTTTTTTTATTGATAAAATTAGGCAAACTTATGAGGAATCTTGTATTACATTTTCAAACCTTAGATATAAAAAGAAAAATTTTTTTGAATTTCTAACTCAAAATAAATTGCACATTTTCGTCATTTTTACGTATTTTGTCAAAATTTGAACTTTGATTACCTATAAAAAAAAATTGTGACTACGGATTTTTAATATTTTTCATCTGCCTTTGAAACTGTATATTAGAAGCCTACTATTCAACTTTCAAGATTTTTTACCCAACAAATAAAATGTTATTGACATTTATAGAAAAAAAAACTAAAAAAATTGAAAACTGAAAATGTCTGTTAAAAGCTTAAAATAAGTCAGAATATTTTGAAAATGCTTTGGTGTGTAGAAAATGCTTATGTAAACATTCAGTCAAAATTTCATGTAACTACGGTCATTTCTTTTATAGTTATACCAAAAACCAAAATCGATTTTGTCGAAAATTGGTTTTCCGTAAAAATTCCCGTTTTTTCCTTAATTTTTAATTTGTTTTTCACGGCGCTCATGAAAACTACTGGGAAATTTTAACTTTTGACCCCCCAAAGTACCAACTAGATTCACTTTCCTATCAGAAAAGGTGCTATTGAAGAAAATTGAATCATTTTTACTGTCCTAAAAGGTGATGAGAGACACAAAAAAAAATAAAAAACACACAACATTATAAATTCAATACATTCATCGCTCCGCTCAGAATCTAAAATTGAAAATTGAAAATATCCGTAAACAACTCAAAGTATTTTGAAAATTTTATCTAGTATATGAATTGATCAAATAAATATATAGTATAAATTTCAAGTATCTACAGTTATTCTTTTTTGAATTACAGCAAAATAAGAAAATCGATACCTACATAAGAAATGGAATGAATATCCAATCTTGGAAAATTTCGTGGTTTTTACCATTTTGACAAAATTTGAACTTTAAAGGATTATAAAAAAAAAAATTGTGACTGTATTTTTATTATTTTTCAATTGTCATTGTAACAATATAATATACGGAACCTTGTATTATATTTTCAAGCTTTTTACCCAACAAATAAAATGTTATACCTACCTCTCCAGTCCCCAAGCATCGACTAGATTCACTTTCCCAACGAACAAGATACTGCTAAAGAAATTCGAAGCAGTTTAACTGTCCCAACTGGTGATGACAGTCGACTGACAAAAAAATTTAAATAAAAAACACATTATAAAATCAATACATTCATCGCTCCGTTCAAAATATAGAATTTCGAAAATGGGAATTTTCGACAAAATCGATTTTGCTTGTTATATTTAATTAAAAAATGAAAAACTTTAGACATAACATTTTTACCAAATATTTATATTAGAATTTACTAAAAATTTTGGGATTTAGCTTTGGCTGTGAAAAAAGTTGTGTTGTCAATATTATTTAACTTGAATAATAAAACTTATTAGAAACATTGTTATACCTATGTCCTATACATACATTTTCTAGATTTTTTACTTAAAAAACCAAATTTTTTTATCTAATAACTAAAAAAGTTGAACATTTATATTACCTTACTATAAAGAGCACAAAATAATCCAAATATTTTGAAAGTTGTACTATATATCTGGTAAACGTTAATATGAATATTTGGTGAAAATTTCAGGTCTCTGCAGTTCTTCATTTTTCAATCACAACCATACACCTACCAATTAGACCCAAGTTGTTACCAAAAACCACTATCGAAATTAAAAATTGAAATATTTTTACTGATCTAAAAAGCGATGAAAACAAAATTACGAAAAATTGAATAAACACAACATTGTTACCAATATATTCATCACTCCGCTCAGAATTTAAAACTTATAAACATTTCAACATTTCAACACAACCTATAATGGAACAGTGATATTCTTTTGCACGAAATTTTTTTATCCTAGCTATGTGGTTTATACTTAAATTATCTATAATGAATAAAGAATTGAATAACTACATTTTTTTAAACCTGAAAAGGATAGACAATAATATAATAGGTAGTTATTTTAGGAACATATTCAATATACCTACGAATATAAAAATGTAAAACATAAATTCACAAATCACAATGTCTTACTATTTAACGTATAAAGGTGTATTCAGTTTTTAGATTGTATTCATATGAGATGAAACTTCAGATTTGTATTAAAATAAAAAAATAAATCTTTTATGAATAACAATTACCATTTGGTTTATTTCAAAAGAGTTTGCATATTTTAGGCGATACGAAAAAATATTCTAAAACTTATGAATAATATGTCCTATGAGGTTACCATGCAGAGATCGTTAAAAAAGATAGTTAGACAAGCAGATGAACGAACATGCTGCAATGATTTTAATTTTCGTAAATTAATGTAATTTTCTCTAAGAATTTATTTTTAGATTAGTTTAGAACTAAATAATTGGAAACAAATAAGCAATAATAAAGAGATGATAAAAGTTAGAATTTCCCCATAACCATTTATTTGAAAGCTTTTATTTTATGAAACAATTACAAAGAACAAACTAGTTTAATCTATATAGTATATATAGAGGTAAATAATTGTATACAATAAGCAACTAAAGAGAATGTAGTATTTTGACTATTTTCAATAAACACCAAAATGAATAAGGCTTAATATTATATGATACATTTTACATTGAAATTTTGAACTAATAAGAAATAACTCTATTTATGGAATGTTGGGATAAATATATTAACAATGAAATATCTACCTTTTTTTATTTTATTAAAAGTTACAATCTATATTGCAAACAAAAAAAAGGGGGTCAGTGGATGTCGTTCTGCTGTACAGTAGGTTACAAGTAGATCACTGTATAATGGATGGTATTAAATTTGAATTCAATGATATATCATTGTATACGAAAAACGATTCTGAGCGGGGACGGTATGTCAGTTTAGGATATTTGAAATTATATTGATATTGTTATTATACGGTAGGTAGCTGCTAAGTTGAATTAATATTATTCATATTATTTAATTATTAACCTAAAATTATCAGTGATGCTAGAAAAATATTATAATATATACTTGTACTCGTTAAAATTGATTTTAATATGTAATTTCGTCTAAATTGGAATTTAAAATGCCTATAAAAAATAACTGTGTTTATATATTTTTTAGATTTTTTGATTACAGTATGTACTATTTATTAGAATCTTTATTTTAAATTTTCAATCCTTAGTTATAAAAACTGACCATTTTATAATTGTTTAAATACAATAATTTATAATTTTTGAGATTTTGATGTATTTGGTCAAAATTCGAACTTTAAATGCTTTATAAAAAAAAATTGTGCCTATGTATTTTTAATATTTTTCAACTGATATTGTATTAATATATCAGGAGCCTTTATTAAATTTTTACACTTTTTGGCCCAACAGATAAAACTTTATTGATATTTATTGAAAAAAAAACTAAAAAAATTGAAAACTGAAAATGTCCGTAAACAGTTCAAAAAGATTCAAAATATATTCAAAATTAGATTGTGTATAGAAAATACTTATATAAACATTCAGTGAAATTTTCATGCATCTACAGTTATTCGTTTTCGAACTGCAACAAAATAAGAAAATCGCTACATGAGAAATCGAGTGAATATCTAATCTTGTAAAAATTTAAACTGAAAATGCTCATAAAAATTTATTATGACTTGCTTATAAACTTTTTTTTATTGATAAAATTAGGCAAACTTATGAGGAATCTTGTATTACATTTTCAAATCTTAGATTTAAAAAGAAAAATTTTTATGAATTTCTAACTCAAAATAAATTGCACATTTTCGTCATTTTTACGTATTTTGTCAAAATTTGAACTTTGATTACCTATAAAAAAAAATTGTGACTACAGATTTTTAATATTTTTCATCCGCCTTTGAAACTATATATTAGAACCCTACTATTAAATTTTCAAGATTTTTTACCTAACAAATAAAATTTTATTGACATTTATAGAAAAAAAAACTAAAAAAAAAAAGGAAACTGAAAATGTCCGTTAACATCTCAAAATAAGTCAGAATATTTTGAAAATGTTGTGGTGTGTAGAAAATGCATATATAAACATTCGGTCAAAATTTCATGTCTCTACGGTCATTTCTTTTAGAGTTATACCAGAAACCAAAATCGATTTTGTCGAAAATTGGTTTTCCGTAAAAATTCCCGTTTTTCCCTTAATTTTTCATTTGTTTTTCCAGGCGCTCATGAAAACTACTGGGAAATTTTAACTTTTGACCCCCCAAAGTACCAACTAGATTCACTTTCCTATCAGAAAAGGTGCTATTGAAGAAAATTGAATCATTTTTACTGTCCTAAAACGTGATGACTGACACAAAAATAAAAAAAAAATTAAAAAATAAATTAAAAAATAAATAAATAAATAAAAAAAAATAAAAAAAAAACACACATCATTGTAAAATCAATACATTCATCGCTCCGCTCAGAATCTAAAAATGTACCTATAATATTTACATAGTACATACCTACTATATATATAATTACTTTAATTATTTAATAAACTACAAGGTTCATAATTTAAAAAAAAATTAAACATTTTTCATAACACAGAAAAGTTATTTCCTCATAAATACATACATAATATTATGTAGGTTTAATGTAACGAATTATTTTGTTTTAATTTATAATACGTATTTTGTCTAACTTTGGTAGGTACCTATGTGTTTCTTAAGAAGTAAAAAGTTCATTAACGTTAAGTATATAATCCGTACACAAAAGTTCTTCTTCACGAAGTTTAATGAAAATTAATATGTTAAATTTAATATCCATAGGTATATAACATACCATGCAGTACCTATAAGTTATAACTTTGAATTTAAACTATGACAACATAAATCCATTAAAGTTCATAGACCGGTCGATTTGTACAACAATGCATTAAGTCGTCAAAATAAACTGCTGTACAGGTACAAGATATTTATTAAAAGGGACAGCCGACAGTACCTTCTTTTTATTTTACTTTTTAAATATATTAGTTTAATTGGAGTACCAACTTTAATTATAATATTTTGATGACAAATTAAAAATAGGTTTTAAATAAATCATAATTCTTTCATAAATAATAATATCTATGATGCCTATTATACTGAGTATTTTAACATGTTACTGTTACATGTAGGTATAAGGTTACCTACATCAAATGTGTATATAAGTCTTATATTTAAAATTGTTTAGACAATGCTAATATAAATATTTTATAAAAATGCCTGGTATAGGTGTCTATGGTAGAAAATCAGATATAAATGTTCTTTTAAGTTAAAGGTAAAAATACATACAAGGAAACTTACATTACATTTTCTGATCTTAGATATAAAAAGATAACAATTTTTTTTAATTTAAACTCAATTTTTTTTTCAAATTAATACTTATAACAACTTATGAAGAACTTGTATTAAATTGCCAAGTTTTCTGACCTAGTAAAAAATTTTTTATACACAATAATTAAATAAAAACTAATAAAAATCAAAAATTTATTATGCAACCTACTTTTAGATTTCTCAAAAAGAGTAAATATTTTGAAAATTATGTGGTGTACTAATAAAAAATGTTAATATATAAACAATCAGTGAAAAAACCATGCATTCACGGTTATTATTTTTATTAACACCAAAAAATTAATTCGGTTTTGCGTAAAAATTCCAGATTTTAAATTTTGACCTCTTCATTAGCAAGATTCCCTTTCCCACCAGAAAAGATCTGAAGTTAAAATTTAAAGCATTATTTCGACTAATTATATCATGTACTCAGGCACACACAGGAAAAACACACACACACATCATTGTGACATTGTAAATTTGTAAAACCGTTATACATTCATCGGCTCACCGCTCAACTCAAAATCTAAAATCGGAACTTGATTAAATGTAGCCTACGTATACTATTAAAAGTGAAAATGGGGTTGAACATGCTTGAAAAATCTCCTTGTACCTATATCTATTAGTCAATACCTTGTAGGTATTAAATTGTATATATTCTGTGTCTAAACTGTCCAATGGTGTATTTACGGGGGATCAAAGGGATCAATCCCCCCCTCATAGGCCGTATATAATATGCAAAAGTTTTAGAAGTCTTAAATTATGGCCTCTAACTTTAAAGGCGGGGCTACTGGACAAAATCATGCATAACCCCCCCCCCCCCACACACACACACACACACACACACACACAAATAAGACTAAAACCTAAATACGCCACTGAAACCAGCGAGGACTCGATGTAGAGGCGCTTCTTGGCGGTCGGTTGACAAGATAGTTTACTCCAGTGTTCAAAAAAAATACGAATTTTCAGCCACCGATAACCACAATATTATTTTTAAGATTTATTGTATTAAATATAATATTAACATATATAATACATTAACATTATGCACTTTACCTCGAATAAGCATGGTTATAGATGTTTATATTTTATTTTCATGCACTATAGAGTATAGGCATCATTGCCGTAGCCAGGGGGGCACTGGGGGCACGTGCCCACCCTGAAATCCTTTTTTTTTTTTGGTTGGCCATAGTACATTGCACAGAAATTTTTAAATTTATATAATTCAAGATAAATCTATGATAACGAATAACAATAAATTATTAATTTTATAATTTGTATTCATAAATGTAAAATAATAAAGATAAGCACATACTTTAGATAAAAAATACTAGTGCATTCCATTTTTGTTGTGAACACGGTTATGGTTTGATTATAATTTATAAGTATCATATTATATTATAATATGTTTTGTGCACAAGTGCCAAGTGGTATATAGTTAATGGTGACATGATATATTATTTGCGGTTAATTATTGTTCTATGATTATAGTTAATGTGTTTATAACACATATTGATAAATGATAATATTGATATGTTATTACTTATTAATATAGCGCCTATATTAATTAATAAATTAATCTATCAATATATGGCTTAATATAATATTAATACTTTGTTACTTTTTTAATTTTTTAATTTTTAAAATATTATTAAAGAAATACTAATAATACTTTGTTATGTTAAATATATGGGTAGGTACCATAGTTGTTAGCATATAATGGTAGTCATAAAAATAATAGGCCTGTAGTAAACACTTTATAATCAAAGGGGCCATAAAGTAATAGTCGATAATCAGGTATTCTAGCATTGAAAAAATTTGAGAAAAAAATTAAGTGCCCCCCAAAAAAAAATTTCTGGCTACGGCACTGATAGGCATGAGAACATGAACGTTAGGAATTTACGATGTCGATGAGTCATGACTATAGTCTGTAGCAGCATAGACCATACGTATATTATATTGTATATTTTGATCTAAGCAGTAACTAGTAAACAATAAGCACGAACTAAGATATACCTAGCTCTATATAAAACTTCTATATATAAATATGTTAGTTCGTGGCAATAAGCATTATTATAATTTATAGTGTATCCGGTACCGTGTACACAATTCATGAACTATGATAGATATTACCAATAGGTTGGGTTATTACTATATAAACTGTACTATAATATAAATATAAAATTATTATCTTACATCGTCGCCACAGACTATTTTCTTGAAGTCTGTGTTCTTACTTCTTACCAGCTCATGACGTCACAGAATAATAAATTATGTTATGACGTGATTTAAATCACGTAGTCCACACTAGTCCACAGTAAGTAAGTTGTAGTCATGGCTAAATACTTTAGCCATGGTTGTGGTTAGAGTCGCGGTGGTCGTCGACCACGGACTGGTCGAGTAGATTGCTAGTATCACTGATTATTAGTAATTTTCCAAACGAGCCCGCGGCGTTATCAGTATCCTTTATCACGACCGGGATAACACGAATCACGATTACACAAAATATTTCAGTATTAATAATATGTCGAACGCACGTCTTGAACCACGGGATTCGGGGCACGGGTTATAATATTATAATTTAGAATTAGGACGTGACAGTGACAATAGTGACGTATCATAATAGTGTTATATTATATTATAGAATGTCTGTACTGTCACGAATGACAGTCCATTGAGCAATAAGTACTTAACTTTCTCGCAATCGTAACAACGAGAATATTTTTTAATTACAGTTTTTGTGCCCTGGAACTGAGGTTACGTTTCAAGCTGTGTTTTAATAATTTTATAAAAAGCATACGTGACTTACGAATTCGAAACGATGATATTGAAAATCATATCTTCTACCATGAAGACTGTTTACACGGCGACGTGCTTAAAGATGAAGGATGACAGCAAATTTAGGTAAGTGCTTGTAAAAAATATTTTGTCTAGGTCACAAAGAGTTGATATGACATAGCTTTTGGTACTGAGAACAGAACTTTGTTGTATAACTTTTATTATTAAATGTTTTATATAGAAAAAATTAAAAATTATTATAATTTGGAAATATGCTTTATTATAATCTGTAATGTTCATCAATTATAGATTAATCCCTGGAACACTTATTGCGCTAGGCATATCATACAGTACTGCAGCAGCGAAATCAGTGGCTATTGATAAATTCATGGCAGACACTGTTACAGATTCACAAACATTAAAAAGTAGACCTGAAGATATGAAAACAATCATGGAACTTATGATTATGGATATACAAGTAAATAATTACAAAATTATGCAAGTTATTATTTGTTAATATAATTATTTATTAAAACGTTGGGTTTTTTTTCCAGGCCGAGTTTTGTCGAGCACTTGAAAAAGAAGAACCAAAAGAAAAATTTAAAGTAGATCGATGGTTAAGACCTGAAGGTGGTGGTGGAGTTACATGTGTAATGCAGGAAGGAGAAGTTTTTGAGAAAGCTGGTGTTAATGTTTCTGTAGTTCATGGTAATTTACCTCCCAGAGCTATCGATCAGATGAGAGCTAGGTAATTGTAAATAAAATGTATAACATATTATTTGTATGAACATATTCAATGTATAATAACATAATCCCTCAAAAATACCTCAAACTAAAAAGGATGTCAGCACACTATTTTTTTTTTCTATGACCCACGTGCAACATACCAAATTTACATTTAAAAGAACCAACCTGTATTGTTACTTTTAGTATTATAGTGAATTTAACTATCATCAAACTTTTTAGTTAAGAAGATAACCTGTGTCATTACATTGGCAGTTTTACGATATTTTAATTTTTAATTTGTATAATTTATGAGCTTGTAAAATATGACAATTTATAAATACTTATAAATTGAATATAAATTAAAATGTCTTAAAAACTTCAATGTAGCGATACATTTATTGTTCTAAACTTAATGTCCTGAAGTCTTATAATAGACAAATTCACTCTAATATTTAAAGAAACAACACATGATAAGTTCTGATAAACATAAATTTGCTATGTTACCCGGGGATCGGAAAGAGAAAACAAATAATACGCTGACATCCACTCAATGAAATTTGATAGGAGAAAAATTGAAGTATGAATTTTAACATCTTAAATAATATTAAAGCATAATCAAATTTGACATTTTTTAGTATGATGGTAGATTAGTTGTAAACGAAGGACAATCCTTTGACTTACCTATGGACTATGATTAAAATAAAAAAATTGATTATGAACTAAACAACTATGATAATCATTTATTGCTCAATATGTAAAATATTAAATTATTTTTTTATAATGTGTATAAAATAAAATAATACTTGATGTTGTTTTAAGGCCAAGGACGTCAATATTTGGCTCATATTGATAACTTTAAGTCTCAAATCAGAGTCAAAAAGAACACATTTTAAAGTTCTAGGCTTATTTTTGATGGAGAAATCTTAAAATTCACCGTTTAACAAAGTATAGCAACATTTTTTATACTTTCTGCAGTTCATAGCCTAATTATAATCCTAATATTTTCCTCAAAGTTGTCTACCACCTATAAGCCTATAACACTAGAAGTTATGCTGGCCAATTACCACCAGTTGACTCAATAAAAGTATATACTAAAGTATTATTCTACTTAGAATATTTGTGTTAGTTGTTCCATTAATTATGAATAGTACTATAATATACTATCTATAATGAATGGTTCTACCTACATCTTATACTTCAAATTAATGTTGTTTGGTATCCCAGTTACACTTTAGACATTTGAGTATTAGGCCCATTTTTCTTTTTGAATAGAAATGTTGTATTAGTATTTTTATATTCATTTTTTTTTTTTTTTTTTGATTGTTGAAATCATCTAACCACTTACAAAATAAATACACAACTCTAAACGTCATTATTTAAATTTATCAATAAAAATCAAATTATAACTTAGTGTCTTTTATTACATTTAAAACACTTAAACCATAGATAATATAATATAATGGTTATATATTATTATCTATGATTAAAACGGATTAATTTTTAATCAAGTATTTAATTAACAAACAACTGATTTATTGTATATGTTACTCTTGAAAGTGTACAATAAGTCAATAAACTTATCATCTTCAAGCTGTATTTGTGAATCTATTTATTTTTTTTTTTAACTTATAGTTAATTATATTTCAGAGGTAAAAATTTTAAAGGTGGCCAAATACTTCCATTCTTTGCAGCAGGTGTCAGTGCAGTGATACATCCGCGCAATCCCTATGTGCCTACTATACATTTTAACTATAGATACTTTGAAGTCACTCTACCTGATAATACAATAGAGGTATATTTGCAATGAAACATTACTTATTATCTGAGTTATGAATTTAATAATTTTTGATATCGCTTCATTCTTATTTTTCAAGATAAGTGTGATACAACTTTGATAGAAAATATTACTATTCTTAGTAGACATTATATTTTGAATGTTTTTGATATTTTAGACGTGTATAAAATATAACTGCATACAAGTTCATTGTTTTTTTTTTCATTGTTCATTGTTTATTCATTGTTTAAATCATTTTATTGCCTATTAAGGAGAAAAAGTTATAAATTTGGCATTTTTTACTTATAGGTTATTACTACACTTGATATTTTGTTATAAAAAGTTTTTTAGTTTTAAATATTACTATAAATAAATGCATAATATAATTTATTAGTATAACTTGCAAGCTATAAATATGATTGTGATATAATTTGTTACATTTATTTTGCAGAATTTTGCATATTTTTTAAAACTTTGTACATACTTTTGGTTTTTTAGTGCATTAAATCACAGCCCATCTTATTGTAATCTGTATAATATAATTAAATCATTAAGTATAATGGTTTTCTAATTGTATTAATTATTGCAGTGGTGGTTTGGTGGAGGTACTGATTTAACTCCTTATTATCTGAATGAAGAAGATGCTGTCCATTTTCACCGTTCATTAAAAAATGCTTGTGATCAACATGACAAAGCGTACTATCCTAAATTTAAACGTTGGTGTGACGACTATTTTAATATACCACATAGAGGAGAACGAAGAGGAGTAGGTGGTATATTTTTTGACGATTTGGACACTCCATCTACATTCAGTTTTGTTAAGAGTTGCGCCCAAGCAGTTATCCCTTCATATCTGCCATTAGGTATTTAGTTTCTAATTTTGAAACTGTATAGAATATTTAATATAACCTTATTTTCTTCATAGTACAAAAGCACAAAAACGATTTGTATAATGACAAAGAAAGAGAATGGCAATTGCTGAGACGAGGACGCTATGTTGAATTCAATTTGATATATGACAGAGGGACAAAATTCGGTCTCTATACGCCTGGAGCTAGATATGAAAGTATACTTATGTCACTTCCCTTGACTGCAGTAAGTTTTTAACATTTTACTGTATAATTTCTTGTTAATTAATAATGTCGTTTTTTAATAAATTCTATTAGATAAATACAACAATGGTAAAGTATTTAAATAATGATGTATTAAGCACAGTATTTATTATAAATTTACATTTGTCAGGAGCACACTATACCTACATGATGTGTTGTTCTCCGTCTTACTAACGCAAAACATAGCAAAATGTAAGTTTTGAATAATTAATTTAACTTTGTTATGTTAAGTGAATCGTTATAATATAAAATGTTTAAGTAAGAATAATATTATCTTGTGAATCTCATAGTGTTTTTTTGTATTTTAATTTTAAAGCGAGTTATGCTCATTTTAAAATGTACAAGCAAATTAACATTTTGAAATTCTCATAACTCATTTAAAAATAAAAATATAAAAAAACCCTACTGAAATCACTGGATAATATTCTTACTTAAAAATTGTATAACATGAAAATTCACTTCACTCTAATATTAAACATAACATAGTTAAATAGATTATTCAGAATGTACATTTTGCTATGTTATGCGTTTGTAAGACGGAGACAACACATGTGGGTGAAGTGTCCTCTTAATTTTATATTGATTAACATAAAATTATGCAAATACATTAATTTCAAACTACATAAATAAATAGGGATTAGTATTTAAAAAATTATAGTAGATCAAATTTGTATTATATTATACATAAATATAAAATAATTAATATATAAATTATATTGTCGTTGCATGATGTATTAATATAACACATTCATTAAAATTTGTTATTTGTTTTATTTTATTATAGAACTGGAAGTATATGCACAATCCAGATCCTGATAGTAGAGAAGGAAAATTAACAGAAGTTCTAAAAAATCCAAAAGATTGGATTAAAATTGAATAAAATTACCTTATAAGTTAAATTTAAAAGAATTAATATTATAGAGAATATCATAAATTTGAATCAATTCAGAAGGAGTATATTATTGTTAACTGATGAATAGTATATCAAATTTGTTTTTCCGTATTATTATTTTATGATTGTATTTTTATATTGTTATTATAGTTAAGTATATAATATTATATATTATTGTTAATAATGAGGGTGTTTTAAAAATCAAATATTAGTATATTTTTTTAGGTTATAAGTTATTACTTATAACACTTTTGGTGTTAAGTAATTTTGTTAAAATTATTTTTTTTTTAAATAAATTTATAACACTATATTTTTCAAAGGGTTCAAACCACTATTTTAACCAAACTAGTAAACCCTCATTCAAAAAAGTTACAATTAAATTAATTTAAATCAAAACTTTGTATGTGATGAGGTTGTAAAGGTTGAATTATTATGTTTCATTTGAAGCCTTCATAATTTATTATCATAAAAAGAATTAAATTAATTAGTGTATTAAACTCATGGTTATGTAGTTTATTAGTATGGACAGTAAACTTGACACATAACAGTCGACTAATGAAATTATAAAAAATACCTGTTTAATGTTGAACCCAAAAACATTTTTATTTAGTAATTACAAAGCTCAAACCAAAATTAATTAGTATATATTATGTTTCAAAGAGTATCTTTTTTTATATTTTATTTTAGTCCAAAAACAAGTTACTAAAAATATCATCATCAGCTGGATCCATTTCATTGTCTAGGTCCATAGGTTTATCATCGGTGCTAGCAAACAAGTCATCCATCACATTTTCACCAATTATTGCGTCTTCGAGGCCATGCTTATTTTCCAAGACGAAAGTCATAACAATATTATCACACGTAATTGTATTAACTTTGTTACGATCAAATTGATCACGAACCTTCATTGATTCTAATAACTTCCCTTTATGTTCCAACCATTTTGAATACAAATACACAATATCTTCATCTCCTAAAAAAAAAAAATGTTTGTACAGAAATTACTTGAATGAAATATCATTATAACAACGGAATCTGTTATCTTTATCGTTTTATAAATAATAGGTACATTTCCTGTTACATTTACCATAACAGAACTCTTTTTGTATACTACCAGGTATGTAAATTTTATATTTTAAAAGTTACATTCATCTTTTTAAATTAAAATATTATGTATATAGATGAAATAACAATAATATTTTATCTATCATAGTTATTTCAACACTTTTATCTTAGTTTATTTTTAAAATGTAACTTTTACAGTCATATAGATAAATAACAAAATTAAAGCAATATACAATGAATATAAATTATATATTACATTTATTTAAAACATTTTATATTGTTATGGTTCACTAGTGTTGTGTCTTAGATTTATATTTAAATTTACCAGCATTATATGTAAGTGCTTTTTTGAATGCAGCCTCACAGTCCTCTTCTTTATTTAACTTGCTCAAAACTGTTGCTTTAAGTAACAATATTTTACCTATGAGGATTCGTCGTAAAGTTATAATTCTTTCTTCTTCATGGTCACTAGGTTCAGTTGCACAATCAAAACTGATTTTAGCATATAGACAATTGAAAGACCTTGAATCAGAAATATTATAAAAGAATATCCATACAATTTGGAAATAGAAATCTACTTGTTTAGTGCTTCCAAAACTACATCAGTATTTTTAATGAAACCTGTTTCAGCCAATAACATAGTTCCAACTACATTGAAATTGTAATCATTCAGTTCATCAGCCCAAAATGAACCACTCTTCCACAAGCTGTATCCTGGTTCATATTCTTCAATCAAAGATTGGCACAGTTTAAAAGCTTCTTCTGGTTGACGAGCTTTTAACAGAGCTACAGCCGCTTCGTGTTTAAGCATAAACATTGGCGGAATTGTTACCAAGTCAGAAACATATTGATCAACCTCATCAAAGTTTAAAAGACTTAAATAAGTTGAAGCTGCTAGATTATAACTCTAAAAAAAACATTTAAAATGATCAGAATGACGTATCTGTGGATAAATATAACAATTTAAAAAAATATATACTGTGTATTCATATTTTTTTTTTGCCGCCAAGTAAAGTAATTGCCTTTTAGTCAAATCCGGTTGAGGATGTAAAATAATAAGTAACTTTGTAGTGTAACTGTTGGATAATTCTTCGTGCCCTCTATATCCATCAAAATCTCCCTAAACAACCATTTCAAATTATCATATAATGTGTATTTTAAATATTGTGATTAACATTACCTTAATAGCCTGTTCCAACACCACCATTTGCATAAACTGCATGTCATTAATTTCATACTGCTGTGACATGTAATAAGCCATTACATTAGTAAATTCTGATTCTTTTAATTTCTCTAATGACTGCATCGCCAAATCACTATTACCCATTTTTAAATGAGTTCTTCCAAGCAATAAATAACACCTTGATTTAATAAAAGGTTCCATCAGGCATTCGACCATTTGTGATAAATAGTATAATGTAATTTCAAAATCTTCTAAATTGAAATTTGCAAGAGCCTTTAAATAGCACATCAAACAAAAAATTTCATCATTTTGATTCAAGTATTGTTCCATTGTGTTCAGTGTGGACAAGGCTTGTTGATATTGATTTTCCAAAATGTGTCTTATACACAAGGACACATGCCCATTAATAATTATTGTTTTAATGTGTTCTGTGTCCAGAAAAACATTGATTTTTGAAAGTCCTAATTTAAAACAGTTAACAACATGCCTTGGTTTTTTAAATTTAAAAGCACACATTATAGTTTTGACTTTATCTATCAATTCCATCGTAAAATGTACTAAGAGTGAAGTGAAACTACGTTGAGACAAAAATAATAATAGTAATATCTGTGAGATTTCCAAACATTGAACGACCAGTATTGGCTCCAAACTTAGAAACCCATTGGACAGGCATTCAAGGCTATTAAGTATATCTTGTTCGTTGCCGACATGTGATCCTAAATTTACAGTACTTTTTCCGTTTTCGTTTAATACTGAAAATGGTTAGCATTTTATTAAGTTTTAGTAAAAAATTAATTAGTAAATTATGAATATTTGTTACACAATAAAAACCTTCATGCAAGGATTCATTGACTAATGTCATTATTTTATTATAACAATAATCAGGAATGTCAGCTGGTTTCAACCAGTACCAATGCAAAGTATTATAAACTAAATTGATCCGCAGTTCCAATGGAATATGTTTCTCAAATAAATACAATTGAGAAATATTTATAAATTCAGTCATCTTGCCAACGTATTCAGTACTAATTTCTGGTAAAATCCTCTAGTAAAACAATTAAATAAATCCAAAAATGTAGTCAAATTATACTCAAATTTCAATAAGCATAGTTGATACATACCAGAGAGTTGCAAACAAGTAAATTGTTTCTAAGTATGATAAACTCAACTTCGTCATGTATACTAATTTTTTGTAAATGACAATTATCAATATGCAATTGAATAAGGTCGCAACAATCTGTATACTTTCCTCTTCTGAATAAATCACACGATGATGATATAACATCGTTTATATTCATTTTTTTTAATCAATTTGAATGAATCTGAATTTCTATAAAACTAACAAAATATTATTTTAAATACATTTACGTGGTCGCATAAAACATTGAAATCGTAGACATAATGGTGTAAGTACACGAATATATGAACTAAAACTTAAAAATGTATGTACCTTTCATTATAATTTATAAGTATAACTTAAGATTATTATTGTGTTCAGTGTTGATGTTGAATCTCGATTCTCGGATGCGGGATGAGTAAAATAAATAAATAATAATTTAAGATTAAAAATTATAGTAAATATAATCTGTAATCAAGTATAAAAATTGGCGGTAAAAATGGTTATCTTTATAATGATAACTACTGATAACTTATATGTAAGGTAAACTGCGGTATATAATATGATCTAATCCATAATCGTGGTTACGAATCACTGAACTTACTAAACTGTTAACCAGTGTTATGAGTTATGATTTATTTTGAATAATGGGCAGGTACCTATATTATTTAATACAGGTATTAATATAAAATATGGCATCAATATAATAAGTAAATATAAATTTGTAATTCCTATTGACTATAATAATATTATTTACACATTTCTTAAGTGAACTTAACTATGTTTTTACAGGTACACATTTATTTACAATAAAGAGAAGTTTCTGTATAGTCGGACAGTCGGTATTCGGTAAAAAATGGTTAAAGACTAAATATGTATGTATTAAAAGTATGAACAAGTAAGCTTATTTTTTAAACTTGTAACAGATGGCCAGGATGGCCTAATAAAGAAATTTGAGAAAAAAAATTGGCCCGGGTACCAAGACTCTCCGTCTCCGTCTGTTGGAGAAGTCAACCATAAAAAATATAAATTATAGAAAATGATAAAATTAACATTTGGTGAACATTTCTAATACTTTTAGGTAGAAAATGTATGATTATTCGTTTTTGAATCAGATGCTTCAAAATAAGAATATCGTTCGATTTTTTTATGAATATCTAACTCAAAATAGTTTTTAAATTTTTATAATTGTATTCTAACTTCGGACGCTAATACAAATTATTGTGGATTTGCACTCAACTTTTTTTGAATTTCAACTCATCAGGACCTACCTAGTAAAAAAATTTTTTATCAACAATAATGAGTGGACAAAAAATCTAACATTTTTCATACCTATCTATGTATAAATAGCTCAAAGGAATCAAACTATTTTGAAAATGTAATGGTGTGTAAAAAATGGTATTATAAACATCCGGTTTAAATTCAAAGTATCTAAAGTCTATGTATTTTTAATTACACCAAATAAACAAGATTTTGTCGAAAACTGGTTTGGCGTAAAAATCCTTGTTTTTCCCGGCGCTTTTCAAAACTGTTAAGAATTTTCAAATTTAACCTCTAAAATTTAGTACCAATTAAATTCACTTTCCTAACAAAAAAGATGCCTAATAAGTTGAAAATCGAAGCATTATTTTTATTAGAAAAAATGTTTACAGACAAATCATTGTTTAGTGTCTTACGTGCACTCACAAAACTGTTATTGTTTTAATACTGAAAATTATAATAGAGCCATTAACACATGGACCTACCTATTATAATTAGATCTTATTGGGTCTTATCATGAGTTTTAATGACCTTGGTCGGTTAAATTGGCTAATATTTGTGAGTTTATATATTTTTGTATTTCATCGTGTTATAGTGATTCAGGGGCTCTGATCAGTGATCATATTATATCCGTAAGTTGTAACCCAAATGCCCAAAAAATGATAACACAGTCACAAAGAAATAAACCATAGATATATGTCGTAGGTAGGTACTAATAAAAATTAATGTTCTTCAACAGACAACAATAACAATTTATTGAACTATTAATTTTGTATTTGATTCATTTATATATAATAGGTAGGTAACTGCTATAATAATGTATAAGGTCTTAATTATTATAAATAGATTATATAAATCATTTTTACTAAATAATTATAAAACCATTATATAATTCAAATTAAATAATACAAAATTAAATTAATACAAAATCAGTACCTATTAGGTATACTCCGTATACAGTTGTATTGATTAAACAGAAACATTTATACGATTTTTTTACATATAGGCGTTCATTGTATGAATCAAATAGAAAACACTCTATTAACAATACCTACTGGCTACTTAAAAATAAATACTTAAATATAACATGTCAACCCTCGATTTCACCGCCGTACACAACAGCTCCTCAGTCTCCATTATTAAATCAGTTTTATTTTTATACAACTTAATTAATTCTTCCGGTTTCCTCATTTAGTCATTCTTTCATGGTTCCATATAATTATCCTCTTTCTTAGTTCCTTACATTAATTTTATTATCAAAATAAATAAGCATAACATACATTTTAATATTTCAATAAAATAAAAAATATAGGTACCTACATAGCGTATATTATGTAGGTAATTAAATTTGTGTCTTCACAAAGTAATGAATCTGTATTATGTAATGTGTATAATATGAATAACCTACTACATATGGATATAAAATATTTTAATATATCGGTGGGTATTGTTAATGTGATGTAGAATAATAGAGGTTCCATATTATTATAGGTGAATACCTAATACTAATATATATTATAATAGTAAGTATTGTTGATTTTTTTTTAAGATTGTGAATTATCAGTGATACAAATTTAAATTGTTGTCAAATTGTATTTTATTGACTTAAACAACGCCTAGGTATAAAAATAGCAGAAAATGGAGATGGAGAAATAGTGACACCATCTTGAGGCTTATCTGGCAATTGGGCTCCTTGCGGTATTCGTATCTCAAAATGTTGAATTAATTTGGCGATGAACATAAATATATTGGTCTTAGCCAATATCTCGCCTAAACACCTTCGTCTACCTATTCAGTTTAAAAATTCAAAACCACCCATTTAATAATTTGTTGATATATTAATGACGAAATCAAATATTTTGAATATATACTAACCTACGCCAAATGGCATAAACCAACTGTCATTTATAATTTTTCCTGTACTGTCTAAAAATCTTTCCGGTCGGAATACCTTGGGATCACCCCAATGCTGTTCATCCATATGAACACTCCATATACTCGCCAATACTAATGTATCCTAAAAATTTTTTTTACAATAATTATTTCTTATACTTGCAAAATATATTTAACAGCGGCACTATCATACTTTTGGTATTGTATATTCTTGTAGGCTGGTTTTTCTAATTGTTCTATGAGCGATTGCTAACGGCGCCACGTTACTATATCTCTGAACCTCCATTAATACGGCTTCAAGATAATTCAACCTGTTTATAATTACCAATTTTGTTTAAAAAAAACAATTTTACTTAGATTAATTATATAAGTCTTTAGTTCTGTACCTATTTTTATCTGCAAGACGAATTTCTCGATCTCCAACTACTGCATCTAACTCTGCGTGTACTTTGGCTTGTATATCTTGATGTTTAAGGAGAAGTAAAATAACGAATGATAACATACTACTTGTGGTTTCCGAGCCAGCTAAAAATAAATCTAATAAAATAACGAGAAGCTGTTCTTCCGAAAACGACCCCGGAGATTCTTTATTTTTTTCAATTTCCTTTAAAAATGCACTTATAAAATCTTCCTGATCATTTGCCCTGCATTTGTGTTCTTCAACTGATTCCTATTGGACATTTCATATAGTCTAATAAATAAAATAAAAATGTTTGACTAGTTTTTAATTACTTTTAAGAATGTATAGAACTCGTTTATTATCTGTTTGAGGTATTTGTATCCAGAACATTTAGGTGCTAAAAACCGAATGAATGGCATCTGGTTTAATATTCCTCCTGACATATCTAACATTCTGAAACTAACGTGTACTAATTCCATAAGTCTTGCAAGTCTAGAGTCATTCAACGCAAATCTATGACCGGCTAACATTGCCCAAAGACCGTTCAAAACTGATACGTCGAATAAACCATAAACTTCAATTGGTTTACCATTCTAAAAAGAAATTCAACACAGTGATTATATTTTTTTTTAATTTGTAAAAATGTATTGATGCACATACCTCACATTTTCTCGATATGTCTAACATGAGATCATTAACTTCTTCAATTATAATTCTTTCCATTAAATCACCACCAAATCCCATTTTTCGTAAATGTTGCATGCAAAATTTTCTTTGTTCTGTCCACGTTGGTCCGTCCACAAATACTATACCTTGTTTTTAAATTTTTTAAATTTCTTATATTAATATTAAATATTTTAAATTGAAATGTTTTGTTTTGGCAAACTTACCTAATCTTTTATAAAAAGCTCGGAATCTGAAAAAAAATCCATCGGGTCGACCATCAAAGTCGTCTTTGCACAATACTTGTCGTACTGCATCATACCCAGAAACAACCACTGCTTCTATTCGACCAAGTTTAACAGAAAACACTTGACCATAACATTTGGCTAAATGATCCCAAACCAAGTGATAGAATCCTAATTCATTCCTGAGCTTCCGAATTTCAAGATAGTTGCCAAGCAAAGGAACTCTTGTAGGGCCTGTAATCATTAATTATTTTAGTTTATTTGTTTAATTTTAATTGTTTCTTTATTTTCAATTTTGTTCTAATATTCTATATTTATTTTTAAATACAATTATATCAAATATCAGTATATAATTGTATAAATGCTATTGGACCATCCAAAAAAAAAAATAATTTTCTTTACAAATATGTTTATGTTTAGAAGTTATACATTATATAGAACGCATCCCATTTACTCGGGAATTACTATTAATAAGTCACAATATATTTCTATAATACATTCAAGTGCTGAAGTGTGTATTGGTCTATGCCATTGAAGTTCACCCAAAATAATAATATTTTAAATTAGTTTAATTCAATAGATATAATATATCAGTATATGAGTTAAATACTCAAAACTTACAATATGTCATTGATTTTAAAATTCCAGGTTTTAATATTCTGAATATAGTGATGAGAGCCAAAAGGTAATGTTAAAATAATATGTATAATATTGTTATTTGATTTAGTCTAGGGCTAGAATTTTCATACATTTGTAATGTCCACGATTTGTATTATTCTTGATTAAATAGAAAAACTTTTTTTTGCATATTTTGAACATAATGCAACATATAATTGAATAATTCAAAGAATTTTAATTGGTATTTATTTAATGAACGTATCTAATTATTGGGTTATTTGTCGAACTGTCGTAAATTTATAAGGTATCTAATCTTATTTTGGCCAGACTACCAATGGAAGTACCTTACTACCTTTAACTACATTATTTTTGTTTTTCATTAGTATGACAATTTGTAGTCAATATAAATCCATTCTTCGTTCCAATCACTGATCTTTCGTGTTTCAAAATTTGAAAGAATATATATCATTACAGCAATATTCTACGACTCTATGTAATAATAACTCCTTATAATAAATACCTATTAATTCTATATAAATAATAATTTTATTAATTAAAGATAAATAATTAGTAATTCGTAATTTTTGTATTTTACGTAAGAAATATTAAATGCCATGTAGAAAAATTATTATATTAGCATATTTTACAATTTTTTTGTTGCGTATAAATCCTAACCTTTAGTTATTACCTACTTATTAGTTATTACATGAACATGATATATTTATATAATTCTATGAGTATTCTGTAGGTAGTCTGGTAGGTGTACTAGCCACTAGGTAGGTAATAATAATGTATAATGTATAAACGTATAAAACATTTAAACTATATATTTATATATTTTATTGTAGTTAAAAAAACTGCGATCTCGGGAGGGATGCCTACTTTGGATTTAGTTACGACACTATATTAGTATACTACTATAATGATCAATAAAATACCTATATTTATTAAAAATTGACAATGAAACCTAAAAGAAAATGATTAAATTCTCTTCTTAGTTCTTGGTTTAGATTTGTTTAAGTGTGTATATTATAGATATAAAAATACACTATTAAAAATCATTATATTTGTTCCAACCACATTATGTGGTAAAGAACATTAAGTACCTATCTAACGTTTAAATTTACACTCACTATTTGCATTTTATTAAAATAAATTATTATAAAATGGAATCTATAATGGAGTCAATGACTGTTGAAGCCTGAAGGCAATGAAAACTTGTAGGCCTCTAACATAATGCTTATCTTTAGGTACAACCGTTAGACGAAAGAAAATAACAAACACATTATTTGTTATCGATTACCTGCGATCACCCAACATAATGTATACATATTGTTTCTTTTAGAAATTTAAAAGAGGTAGGGTAAAATATCCTCTTTACACCTGACCTATCTCAAGATCATAACTAGTTTCTAGGTCAACGGTTTTTTCTTTTTTGTCTTCCCTAAGTTAATGATTCCCAAACAATACACCCCTATAGATGCCAGCCACCTGCAGGTGCATTGTTGCCTGCTGGTATGCATATTATAGTATTAAAAATAAATTCATTTTATTTTAAACGAGTAGCACCCACACGATTTACGGTATTCTTTGGTACATATATTTTATTTAATAGGAACCTATATGACCCTATGTGGTTATGTTGTAATATAAAACGAATCAATAAAAAAATCATTACCATAAGAAAGTTAGGCCTCTTCTGACACTGCTGACCTTGAATATGATTTTCTACGTATTGTTAATACGGTTCGACATTATAAAAATTATTTTTTGTCAAATTAATTTGAACCTCATACCGCGTATGTGAGTATTACTTGTATATTTGTTGGAAACCAAATATTATGATACATAATGTACATGCGTTTCTTACAAAGAATATTTTAAACAATAATTTATTAACAACAATTCACAGAGAGATTTTTGAGTGAAATGACAATCAAACATTGTGAGTAGGGCTTATAATAAAATTCAGTTTTAATTATTTGTCAATTAAAACTAAAATAATATAATCTAAACAAAAAAACTAAGTAACTATTAAAAAAAAATATATAATTTTTATTAGTAAGTAACCTACAGATTATTAAAATGTAATAAAAATAAATAAATGGCTTAAAGAGATCAATATTATTTTTAATTAAAAATCATTAGAGTATGGTTATTACATTTAATAGTAGAATACATTTAAATTCAATTACTGCTGGATTATACAATTTTAATGTATAGGTAGTAAGTACTTTGTTTGAAGACACTTATTATAGTTTAATTTATTATAATCAATTCAGTAGAATTCGTAAATAGGTACATAAAGTAATTAAAATCTTAGAAAATTAACAAAAATACGCTTTGAATGCCTATCTATTGATCGTTCTAAAATATATCCAACAATAAATATATTATAGTTATATGAGTAATTAGGTAGGTAGCTATAAAGTATACGACTTTATAAACATACTGCAATTCAATATCACTTAAATAATAAAAACTTTAAATAATATTTTAACTATCTATTATATATTGTACTATATGTTTTAAATCTATTAAATATAATAATAATTTAAATAAGTCTTACCTATTGGATATTTATGCGGTGTAATAATATCTAAGATACAAACAATAATGAAAACAGAAATGACTGCGGCTACGAAAAACATTTTACACTGACGATTGAAATTATTAAACGACGTAGGTAGGTAGTGTTTTCTGCAGCGTGTCTATACACCGAAAGAATGGATTGAGAGAGAGATGCTGACTGGCATCCAGTTCATTTTTTTAAAAAACTATATTACTTGGAAGGGGTCTTCCGTTTATTTCCTTTTATTTGTTCCTTTATCTACGATTCTCTCTGTATTTTGGCGATCTTATCCAAAACCATTCACAAATAAATAGAAATACTTTTTGTTGGACACTGAATTTACATAACATAACAAATTATATTTATTTATATGTATGTATGTATATATATAGGTATTATATGAATATAATTTTAAAAATGAAACTATTTCGATTTTTAACCGAAAACATTGATTCATCTGTAAACATAAATTATCATACGAAGTGAATAAAATATATTATTGAACAATAGTATTATATATATATTAATATTTACTATTTACAGTCATATCTATTTCAGATTTATACAATTATATACGTGTTATATTACTACTTATAACTTACTAAGGACTATTTTTAAGTGAACAATTACATATTTATATTTGTTTATTTTATATTGGCGCATCTCTAAAGAAATGCTAGGGATCCCCTAAGCACCCCAGTTTAATTTTAGCATTCCCAACTGCTAAAAAATAAGACATTTTTATACTTTCTTTCACCTACTATTATCACTATTTTATTAATAATATAATAATAATAATATATCTACATATTAAAATTCGTAATAATTAAAATATATCATTAATAATATTAGTAAAATGTTAATAATTACACGAGTCTATAATGGGTGTTTATTTTACAGTACATTTACAGTAAATGCTCGTGTAACTAAAGACTTTTTTTGAAAACATGTCACATGATAATATAATTTTAAGTCATTATAAAATACTGATTATAAAAATCCTTTTTCTATTGTTATAATTCCTTAAGGGTTTTGTTGTTTAAACGAGTTAATGTAAATAATTCATATTCCAAAGCAGTATATTTTTTCTGAGAATTTCAATATAAAAAAATAACATTTTTAATGAGTAGCTTAATAGTTAGGTACAACGTAGGTATAGCTTATAAGTTATAAGTATTTACAATTTAGATAAGCGAAGCGGAGTGTCACAAAAGTAACCTGAAAAATTATGCTCCACTATAGATGTACTCCACTCCGCAGTGATATAAATTATAAACTTTAATTACTTATAAAGTTATAACAGATTGTTGGTAGGTAACTTATAATTAGTTCGTTACACGTTAAAATGTACAACTTTTTCAAAAAATGATTTTAGATTCTGATCAGAGGGATGAATGTATTGATCTTATACAATGATGTGTGTTTTTTTAATTATTTTAATTATTTTAATTTTTATTTGTGTCTGTGTAAACGATAAGTTATGCACGAAATAATGCTCCAATTTTCAACTTCAGTATCATTTTCGATAGGAACGCGAATCTAGTTGGCATGGGATTTGAATAGACAGGGATGGAGGGTAGTAGCTTAGTTATCATAAGTCAAAGTTGGGCAGTGCCCTGGGACCCCAAAATATTACGTGTATATTTTGAATTTTCACAAAGATAATTTTCCTTAAAGAAGGGAGCGAGGCTGCTAGTTTATTTGCTGCCCTGGAACCCTTTCCCATCTAGCTATGCCACTGGGACAGAGCCACCCTCGGGTATGTTTAAATTAAATATGTAAAGCCTCTACAAGTTAAAAACTGAAATTGCGCCTATGGTTCCTATACAGAAGTCTCAGAACGGTATATTATTTGTAATAATCTTAAACGACATATCGCCAGTAAAGGCTCTCAACATTTATGAGTAAACAAATATTATAAATAAAATAATATAATTATGATCAAAAAAAATCTGACAGTTTGCGACTGATGAATAATCATTTTGAATTTTTAAAGTATTTACATAAAAGTATTTGAATTTAAAATACAAATGCGTCCAATACAGTATTTAAATATATCTACTCAAATACTTTACAAGACTGATAATTGTTAATGTTTGAAAATTATAATTTATACTATACATATAATAGTAAGTTTAATTGTATTCAATAGGTATATATTTTAAACTTTGAACAAGGATTATTGATTTTTAATTTAATGATTCTTTTATAACTACTTGATTAAAAAACATTTGTTCAATCGTTTTCATGTGGTTGGGAGTAATATTGTAGTCTGGGGATTTTTATACCGATTACCATAGACAATATATTATTATTGTAAAAAATGAAACTTGAGTAGGTATATAAATATTTGTTTTTTTTCTGTATGTTTTTTTATACTTTTAAGTGAATATATATGGGAGAGGAGGGTATGGACCGCTACAGATTACTCTGTATGTTCTCTGATAAATGTCAACATTTTAGCCCCAGTTGCGCAACAGTAACGTAAGTGATGTGAAACGTCGTTTCATTCATTTTTCAATATTAAACTTATTTTGTAAATTCGTATCTTTCTTATGTGAAAATATATGGCAAGTTGACATTTTGGGGTTCATAAAGTAGTGGGGTGTTGTTAAGGGGTAGGTGAATGAAAAAAGTTTGAGAAACGCTGATCTAAGGCATCTCAAATGATTTTTTGTTATATTTTAATGTTAAAGCGAATAATGAGTAGTTTACAATTTACAATTTAAAAATACTCATAACTCGCTTTAAAACAAAAATGTAATAAAAACTTATAAGATGCCCTAGATAATAATCTTACCTTTATAATTTATAAGAGGTCAATTCACATTAATTTTTAAACTAAACTCTAAAGGAGGTATACAAATCAATAAACTATGATTTTAGATTCTGAACGGAGCAAAAGAATATGTATTGATTTTACTTGGATGTGTGTTTTTTTTCTGTCCGTCAACAACATTTTGCATAGTAAAAATGCTCCGATTTTAGAGATCAGCATCTTTTCTGATAGAAAAGTGAATCTAGTTAATACTTTTGGGAGGTCAAAATTGAAAATTCTAAGTAGTTTAAGTAAGCCTTTAGAGAAATAAAAAATAAATGACGAAAAAGTGGTAATTTCTACGCAAACCCAATTTTTGTAAAAATTGATTTTATTTTTTGGTGTAACTTAATTTTAGATATTTTTTTACAATTCAATAACGAATAATCCTAGAAACTTGAAATTTTCACATGGTATATTGTTAAAAAATTTCCAGTTAGAAATTCATAAAAGAGTTTATTATCATAGCTAAGAAAAAAAATTTTAATAAAACACAAGTTTTCTGATAAAAAAGTGAATTTAGTTGATACGTCTTTAGAGAGGTCATTTTTCGATTTTCTCAATAGTTATTTAACGTCACTGGAAAAACCACCTAAAATAACGAAAAAAACCGCTAAAATATTGATATTAATTGTTAACGATTTATTTATCACCATAAAAACAAAATACAAATTAAAAAAACTTGTGAGACTATATACAACTATTTGAAAATAAGTTAAAGCTACATAGTGTTACTACAACGATATTGTTATTATAATAATTTATTATATGCGTCGTATTTAAGTGGCGGCTCGAAGGAGGTAAATTTGAATCACGTGATTCACAGAAATGTACAGTGCATATAAAATGTATTAATTGATTTTTTGTTATAGAAAAAATTACATTTAGATAATATGTATATGGATTTGTCATGCGGATCCAATAAGTATAATTTTTTTAGGGGTCTAGAGAGCTTCCATCATTTACTGTATATACCAATATTAAATAACCATTACTTTACCACTAACAACTTATCAATTCACTATTTGGAGAGCAGTGAAAAAAATGTAGGGTGGGTGGTGTAAAAATTATTAAATGCGAGTCAAGAAAAAAAAAGTTCAAGCCGCTGGTCTTATATATGTATATAGTATTCATTATCACTCATTTACTTTTTGTACCACTTATTGTATAGATCGAAAATGTTCACTAAATTAACGAAATCTTTTATAAAAAACAAAAAAAAATGCCAACGGCACGTAGTGTTCCCAAGCGGTCACCCATCCAAGTACTAACTACGCCCGACGTTGCTTAACTTCAGTGATCGGACGAGAACTGGTGTATTCAACGTGGTATGGTCGTTGGCGAAGGAGCGTTTAAATATTAAAATATTTAACCTAATTAATAAATGAAATGTCATTACTCATTAATCATTATTGTTCAAATGCGGGTGTAATAATTATCAGTCCTAACTACTAGTACATTATCTAAACTTTTTGATTCATATCAAATATAAGTGTGGTGTAAACCTATAGTTGGGTGGTGAATATCTATATAGTAACGTATAGGTAGGTATTTATTTTTGTACGACTATTAAAGGAAATATTGTATAGAATGAAGGCACCTAGTTGAATTATGAATATAATATTTGAAAAAAAATATGTTCAGTGGATGTCACTCTGCTGTACAGTAGGTTACAAGTGTGTCGTTATAATGGATGTGTTATATTTGAATACAATGATAAACCATTGTATACGAAAAACGATTCAGAGCAGAGACGGTGTGTTAGCGACTTCGCGTATAGGTCTAGCATACTTTCGTATACAATGGTTTATCATTGTATTCAGATATAGGTACATATAACACATCCATTACATACTCATATACAATTTTAAATTATAATATATATATAGTATTAATGTAGAAATATAATTTAGCGAATAAGTAAATTATTACTCAGTGCAATGAAGCTAAAATGTGCTGAGGTGACACATTAATATATTTTGTGCATATTGTAACAAAACCGCTACATGTGCATGCACGAGGCAGTCCCGCTGCCGTCGTGGAAATCGGTGGGAGCGTAGGTGCGACGGTTGTACGCGGGTAAACGTCAGTTGTAGCACGGGCTAAGTGTTTTATTTCATGATTTATGATTGTCTTATACTTGCATCAATAAAAGTGTTTTTGGCCGAAAATTGTGTTTATGTTTTATTTCACGCTTTTGTGGTGAATAACACTTTTGGAAAACGTAGCAAGACATTGTACTATTGTAGTAGCCTGCAGATACCTACTTTTTCTTCCAGTACTCGTTATTGTGGTCATTAGAGAAGAGTAAGAATTTGTCAAGTTTAAAGAGATCTCATTTTCGAACATCCAGTACTCGTTATCGTGGTCAGTTGTTCGAGAGTAAAGTAACCTTAGAGTTGTGGGGTTTAAATCCTGTTGGACCTTGGTTAATTGTCATTTTGTGCAGTACTCGTTATATTGCAGTCACCAAAAGGAGAGTTGAAACTTGAAATAAGCTTATATTGTAAGCCGCGGGGTTGATATTTACTCTTTTGACGGTTTGGGAATCGGAAACCAAAATATATCTGTTATATACGCCAAGCCTTTGCGTAGGTACTTAGCTATGGGTACGTTAAAAGATCAAGTATTTATGAATAGCTATATAGATAATAACAACTTATTACTTATAAGTAACCAGCTTGTATTAAATTGTCAAGCTTTTTAAAAATTTTAAATGTTTAATAATATTTAAAAAAAATATTTTCGATTTACGTTCAAATTTTTTTTTAATTTCCACCAACAACTACATATGAGAAACCTTGTATAAGATATTACATTTTTTGACCAAGCAAACACATTATTTTTACGTACAATAATTAAAAAAAAAACTAATACAAATTTATATTTTTTTCTGCCTATAAAAAGCTAAAAAAAGTAAAAAAATTTGAAAATTTTAGTCTGTAAAGAAAATGGTATTATAAACATTCGGTGAAAATTTCAGATATCTATGGTACGGGTTTTTTTTCAGAGTTACACCAAATAACAAAATTAACTTTTCCCCAAAATACTAAATAAATTCACCTTCCTATCAGAAAATATTCTGAAGTAGAAAATCGAATTATTTTCCATACTCCAGAAGGTGATGACCGACAAAAACAAAAGCAGACATCTTTGTAAAATCAATACAATTATCGCTCTGCTCACAATCGAAAAAAAAGATCATAGGGGAGTCATCTATCCACCATACCTAGCTATAGAATAAGTTATTATAACATTTTAATGAAAATTTCAATTACTGGTTATTTGTTTTTGAATTAGGTACAACAAAATAAAAAATCGTTTGATGAGAAATCGTTAAGCGTTAATATCCAATTTCGTTAAAATTTTAACACCAGAATTATATATATATACGTATTATGCATTAACACCAACAAAATAATTTGGATACACATTTTCGAGGTTTTGACAAAAATCTAACTTTTCACGCTTATAAAAATTAATATAAGATATTATTTTCATTATTATATATTATCATCACCGTCATTATCTTACCTATTCGACATGGTAAAAAATGTATGCATTACCCCGTTATAGTATTTAACTGTTGTCCTATTATTCGATCGCGCAAGTTTACTTAGCTCAATTGAGTTTGTCAAGTCAGTTCGAAAAATAAAGTATCCGTGTGTATCTACGGATAATTTCCGTTTGGTAAATGCATCCCCTGCAGAGTTACTACGCGTGGAAGTCACATCGACTACCTACGTATTGTACAGCCTCGACTAATATAACCTCGTCGGAGAGAGCAGGTACAGTGTAGTAATAAAACATAATATTATTTTATACTTGTCACTCAGGCCCTTGGCAGAAAACCTACGGCTACAGCTGTAGCGGATCACGCCGGGACTACCCCCCACCACTCGTATTAACGCCGGCACTAGGGTCACAGATTCCTTCAGATGAGGCACGCACACAGCACTACCGTACACTTCCACCACCCCGCAACATTTCACAGACACACGCACACAAGTACTCGAGTTTTGTAATTCACGTGAACATTAAACACTTGATTTTGGGTCCATGAACGGCTCCTGCACCGTCCATTTTATATTTTACTGGTCGTCCGATACACTCGTATTATACTACCTTACTACTCAATCAACTATATTCTACTAGCTAGTTTATATTAAACTTACGCCTGTCCCATTTATAGTTTTTACCTACACCGGTTTACTAACCGTCTGTAATAAATATAATATTTCCTATACCATCGTGCGCGATATTATATATTATTGTTACTTACATCGACAAATAACACAAGCATCATAATGAGGAGTGAAATTCTCGAAGAAATGCCCGAAACAATAATGGAATATTTCTGTGAAGAAGTATTGAAACGCGATTGGCCAAACTCTATTCACGTAAGTATATAAAATAATATTTAAAATTAAATTTTTATTTTTTATAAGATTTCAACATAAATTATTATATCTCGACAATTATAATTAAATGTAAGAAAAATATAAATATCATACATTAAAAATGTTAAAACATATTAGCGTAGGTATTTATAAGTAGTACCTACCTATTGTATAATATGAACATTAACTAAAACTGATATTAAGCACTATTACAATCCAGCTATATTATTGATAGGTTGATTAGAAATATATATATTTTTTTTTAATTGATTTTTTTAGTCCCGACAATTGTGGCCATTAGCTGTTTGTAGGTTTTTATTGTGGTTGTGCAGGTAGAGTTTGATATGGTAGGTTTTTAACACGTGGGTGTTAGTGTTTGGCAGCATTTTGATTGAGCACCCGTAGGTTTCTGCCAATACATATTGGACGAAAATAGGTTAAGGAGAGATAGTGCCTTTGGCAGAGAATGAGTTTTGCACTGTGAAAAGAAGTATAATTAAAGGACAAATTAATGCATTTAAATTTGAAATGAAATGTTATAACGTGACAGAGATATACCTAGGGTTGATGAGCCACTGATTATATTATCGTATATTTGTTTTGGTTTTGTATTTTAACTGGGAAAAAGGTTACTTGAAGTTGATGCGGAGACATGGGATGTGAGATGATATGGCGGCATTTGTCTGTTTTGATCACGGTTATCTACTAGTAGATAACCGTGGTTTTGATTTTTCCCTGTTTTTGAAGACGTGTTTAATAAAAGTACTTATAATATTATTAATTGTTCGTTTATTTGTGTACGTCAGAAGTGAATAGTGACCGGTGTATAGACAAATTGACGCCCAACTCGTGCCGTGTGTTTGGGTGCACATAGCTTATGTCATAGATTCCAAAAAGTATATACAAGACGGCGTTTTAAATTCATAATGATGCTTTTATACTCCATCAGTGTAAAAACGATGCGTGTGAAATAGTTCAATTTCCTGAATATAGGCGGCGCATAACTGAGATTTACACTGGTGTGAGACGATTTTAAATAGAAATGCTACGAAGTCTTCAGACTTACTGCAACTAATACACAAGTTCGGCCCGAAACACTTGTATAAAATCCTAACATAGAAAGGTACTGTGTACCATATTTCACCAAAGTCAAAATAAATGTTATACTATACAACAGTGGATCAACAGTTATAACAAACAAATTATGTACATGAAAAAATATACCTATATATTGAGTCAATAAATACATTTTAAATTCCCAACAGTGTCCCAACTTCTGACCTCCGGTGTCTTAGACCATAATATATAAAGTTGTGTTCTCTACGTATTTATTTTGTGCTAAAGTGTGTGAGACATTTCTTGTGCACTCCCGATACTAAGAAGATACAGGCAATCCTCAATAATTCTTCATGAACTCTATTATATACTATTATATATATATATGTTACGGACAATGTGAACCGCGATTTTTTTTTTTGAAGCATCTTATATTATTGTTTATTTTTATTATAAATTATAATTGTATTATTACTTATATAATGATATTATGAATATATTATTATTAATAAATTTAAAAAAATAAAAAAAATAACTAATATCATTATGGTATTTTTCTAATAAATTAAATTCAATGACATTTTATAATAAACTATGAATATTTTTGTTATCTATCGTACTGACTATTTATACCAATATTTTAGTATCAGTATGTTATAATTTATAATACATTATCCATCGAATTATTATATTATACGATAAATTAAATTACTTTAAAATTTACTAATTTTATTCTATTTTTTCTAATTAAATTATAATTTTATTATTATCAATTTATTTGTAAAAGATTTAGAAGAATGACACTTAGAATTACATTGCCAATTTGCTTTTCGCGACACTTGCATTTATTTGTTTTGCAACCCTGTGTATACAAGTATACCGATCATATCCTTGTCCCAGTTGTCCTCCTAAATTAGAAAAGCTGCGGGCTGCTTCTCGCAATGAAATTGAATTACCCGGTACGTCTTCGATCTGTACAAATTTTTCTTTACAAATCGTAAATTGGTTTCTACTGTACTGTTGCAATTTTCCTTCGGTCACACCGATTTCGTAGAAGTTATCTTTCACTGAAATATAGGTATTTTAAAATGTTAATAGTGATATAATATATAATTTAATAAATTATTATTAGGTACCTGACATAATCACGCTAAGAACACATCTCACTCCGTGCTCTATCTACATCAGGAATTTTAACTCTGACTGACTCCCTAACATTTTCTTGAACAAATCGTTTTTCGGACATTTTTGTTATTTTTTTTGGTTTGAATTTTCAGATTATTTAATAATTCTTTCCTGTTTTGGTTAATTGATGTTTGTCTTGTTTTTGTTTGTTTTTCAATTATATTTTGATCTTCATTATCTTCTTTTTCTATACCACAAGTCACTTCATTATTTTTGTTGTCGTTATAAAGGACTTCTATTAAATCTAAAGGAACCTGTAGTTCTTCTTCGGTTTTAATTTTTCTATTGTGTTTGCAAGAAGTAATGAAGACGTTAAACCAATTTTAGGGAGTGTACCAGACATCGCTTCATATCATCATATGGTGAATGTTTTGTACCACGGTGGTATGCACGATTTTTCATTAATTGTACGAATCTTAAACCATTGCTCCATTTTTTTTGTTTTGTTATCTTGAAGCCATATTGCAAGCATATTTTCTATATCTTGGTTTGCTCTTTCAACTGAACCTTGGCTTTGAGAGTGTCTTGGCTTACCGTGAACTATTTTCAAATCCTTCCACATAGTACAAAGTTTAGATATTATTTTATTAACGAATTCACATCCGTTATCACTTTGTAATATAGCGGGTGCACCATAAAAGGTAAATATATCTTAAAACATTAGCAACTGCTTCGGCACTTTTAAGTCTTAGAGGCCTAAGTATAACACATTTTGTCAAACGCTCTTGATAGACATAAATAAATTTATAATCTCCGTCTGGTTGCGTTGCGTATCAATAAGGTCTATTTGACATCTCGAATTCATTTCTGAAGAAATAATTGGTTTAACCACCAATCCTTTTTTAACTGTACTTCCTTTTCTCTCACATGACTCGCAAAAATTTAAATATGACGTTATTGTTTCTCTGGTTATATTTTTTAATTTTTTTCGTACTCCATGCGATTTCTACCACCTTGCCCAATAGATAAATGTGTGTCATGTAAAATGTTAAATAACTCTTCATTATAAGCATATAATTTTACACAATTACTTTCTGCAGTTATTGGCATAATTATTTTTTTCGTTTTCGAGTACAGTCATTACGTCGTAATTGAATTTATTTTCTTCTCTAGCTTAAGTTGTTTTAAATAATTAATTATCTCATCATATTTAGATTTACAAATAAAAGTACTGTTAGATTTTTTCGTTTCGATAACTTTTTTCAAATTTTCGTAAAATTTGGATTCCATTTTCAACACACGCATACATAGTAGTAGGTAAAGAAATATATAATAGTGACGTACTATCGTGTAAAGTACAAAAACTCGACTGGTTAGTTGCAGGTTAGTCGAAATATCAATTATTATTGTTCTATTATATTGTTGACTGATTTTATCAAGACAGCTATTAATTTTATCATTCCGATATGGACATAACACATATCAATATGGGAAAACTATGATTCTTAAATAGGCAGTACGATAGATAACAAAAATAGTCATAGTTTGTTATAAAATGTCATTGAATTTAATTTATTAGAAAAATACCATAATGATATAAGTTAACTTTTTTAATTTTTTTAAATGTATTATTATTAATATATTCATAATATCATAAGATTATAATATAAGTAAGAATAAAATTATAATTTATAATAAAAATAAACAATAATATAAGATGCTTAAAAACAAAAAAAATCGCGGTTCACATTGACCGGGAAAAGTGTACATTGCCCAGTATTCCACATTGCCCGAAACAATATATATATATAGTGTCAGTCTAAAAATAATACGAACAATTTTATTCTATTCGTTTTCATAGTGTGTATAAAAGTGTGAAAATGGTTTCTTGTGGACTCCGGACGCAAAATATATACACACATCACTTCTGACCTCCGGTGTCTGAGAGCATATTATCAGGTTGTGTACCCTTCGTATTTATTTTGTGCAAAAGTGTGTGAAACATAATTGTTACTTACTCCTAATACAATAAATATAATAATAGATACAGGCACCGCTCATGAACTATATAGTGTCAGTCTGAAAATAATACGATCAATTTTATTCCATTCATTTTTTTTCAAGCAGTTAAATTTTGATGACTAAAGGGTTAATTTAATTTGATGTTGTAAATTCATCATTATCACAATTTACTAGTTTGTACGCATATTTGTATAACATAGGTAGGTACTAAACATGTAATAAGCTTTATCTATAAAGCTCATTGAGCACATTGTAGATCGTCACATATGAAATTCAATTTCCGTGTTACCTATTGAAATTGTTTTAAGATTGTGAGACGTGAGTATACTGTCAAGTGCAAATGCCATAGTAAAATTTTTTTTCATTTAATTAAACTGACTTAAAGTAATTACTATAAGTAAATGAAAAAGAATAAATACATTTAACTTCCCAATTAAGCTACGTAGATAGTATAGTATACTCAATTGTACTCATAAAATATTATACCTACACAACTGTAAAAAAGTTATTTAAAATAAGCACTAGTTCGGCACTAATTGTTCATTTAAATTTTTCACTTTTCAGGCATATTATTTCATCAAAAATGCATTTCAATGGATGCGCAAAAATTCGACATCGAGATACAAATTATATTATATTTCTAATGACGTTGATAATGGAACATTTATTGGGATTTTATCACGATTGGTAAGTACGAATAAAAAATTAATTAGTTGAATGTTAATAAGAACAATTTCAATGTGATGACTATTTTATTTTTATACCGCAAAACTTAAAAAGTACTTATTGGTTACAAATGTTTGTTTTATAAGTTGTATAAATTGTTATTATTTTTAATGTGATCTACACTGAAGGTTTAGATCATTACACGGCCAAACATCCGATTGTTGATTTTATTTTTAAGAATCTTTATTTAATTCTAGGATTTTTTTCATCCATGACGCTGGAAGATACATTATACGAATTGCACAGTAATATTAATTTCAGGAAGAAGAATATCCAGACCTCATAGTTACATACACTTGCCCGGGAAACGAAGAACAATTCCAAAGGATGCTGTTTAGCACTGAAAAAATCAACTGGCAGAAGAAACCACTATTCCAAGCTACACCGTATAGAATGAAAGCCATCGTGGAAACGATGATTGAGGAAAAGGGATTGAAGAGTAAACTATACTTGAATACTGTGCTTAAGTGGATGCCAGCCGATGAAGCCGCCAGATTAGATTATGAGTAAGATATGCTATAAAACTACATACCTGATACCTACCTATATGTATTACTGTATTATGTAACTGTACGTAATATAATCAAAATATTTAAATTATAATGTAATGATCTTTAACTTCGGAAATTTTATTGTTAGTTACATTTTCATAAATTGTCATGAAAGACAAAGTTCAGTTTTTAACTTGTGACTTGTGAATATATTATACTCGATGCTATACACAATTGCTGAATGGCGTAATTAGAATCTATATATACTATAAAATACCTGTTATACTAATGCATAGTATAATTTGGCTCGTGATTTAAATCTTTTGCACACGTTTTTATTTATTTTTATATTATCTATTTTGGACGTTTACCTGATAAATGTTTTATTTAATAGAGTTATTAAGATAATAATACTATAATATAATGGTTTTCCTAAATATGTGCATGTTAAAATGCAACTGTATTGATGACATTGATAAAGTGATTATATACTGCGAAAGGAAAAAAGGTTCTTAGTCAATAATGTTAATTTATAATTAAGTGGTAAAAAAAAAATTGCGACAGCTATATTAACTTAATAATGAAGCGATTAATTAATAAATAATTAATTAATAGATTTTGATTTAACGTGAAGTGAACGTGAGATCAATCAGGCCATTATATCGAATTTTACTCTTTAATCACAAAAATTTATATTTCAAATTGAAAACAGTGTTTGATCAATCTCATAACTTCACGATGAATTCAAATATATATTTAGCAGTACCTACATTAATCTTACTTATAGACTCGAAATGGATAGTTTTTACTTTATTAGTATGTGGAACGTGTGAAAGACGGCAACAACAAACATCCGAGCCCAGTAGCGAAAGTGTTTATTTTATAATTTTCTATACTTGATACAATTTTAAAAATATTGTGAGACGTTTTGAGCTGTTTACAGACATTTGAAATTTTCAATGTTTTAGTTTTTTTTATATAAATGTCAAAACATTTTTATTCGTTGGTGTATTGCTACAACAATAGTTCAACAATATTAAAAATACATAGGCACGTTTATTTTCATATACTTTCAAAGTTCAAATGTTGACAACATTTATCAAATTGAAAATGTACAAGTTATTTTGTTGTTAAAAATTTATAAAATGTACAAGTTTTATAACTAAGGATTGAAAATATAAAACAAGGTTGCATGTAAGTAGTTAATTCTATAACCAAAAAATCTAAAAATATACATAAATACATTTTTTTTCATAGTTATTTTAAAGTTAAAATTTGGACGAAATTACATATTGAATAACCAAGAATAACGATGTTTAGTTATTTTTTTGTAATTTTATAATATTAATTCAACTTACCGTATTAATAACAAGTAATAATAATATAAACATAATATAAAATATCATAGACTGACAAACCGTCTCCGTTTAGAATCATTAATTTGTACTTATAGGTTCAATGATATTATGTCATTGAATTTAAATTTAATACCATCCACACAGTGACCACTTATAACCTACTATACAGCATTACAGCAGAGTGACATCCACTTACCCGCTTTTTTTACCTTTGATCAATATAGATATACATACATCTGTTTCAATGAAGTACAAAACATTATTTATCACAATCTTAAATACCGAGTATCATGTACTTATATCTAATGTGGATTTTCGTCAATGTAATAATGTGAATGGATAGAAAAAATTAAATACTAAAGTATTGTTAATTGTTATTGAGTATTATTCTAAAGTTTTATTAACAAAAACATATATTATAAGATTTCTTAACCACAATATTATAAACATTAATCATAATGGCCTTAGATTAAATAATCCGTGATATAAATTCTGAGATCGTAATATTAATATTTATTTCGTGGTACCTATTATAATTTAACAAAAATAAATCCATTTTTATTTTTCTATAGATTATATTATCTCTGAATATTAACCAGCTAGGACTCTGGACTTGATGCGCTTAAAATCACTTTTATGAGTTTATTCTTTAATTTTCATGGTCGGGTAGATATGAAAAAAACCCACGAAATACTTACAATAATTTATACGAAAGTTCAATATTTATTGAATTTATATTTTAAACTTATAATCTATATTCTATGTTATAACAATAAGTTACCTATCTTAATTTCATAGGTCAATGATTAATAATCTGGGATGGGTATAACTCTAGTATACAACTGCCGAATATATACAATAATATTATATCTTTCATTACGCTTTTTTCATGAAATTATATTCAATTGTGTATAATTAAAAATTCAAAAATAATAGGTAAAACATAAATATATCGTAAGAAAATCTCCAAATTATATATATTAAACAGCTTAATCTACCTTTGTGTTTTGTGAAAAAATATGTTCCTATATGAATGCTATGAATGCTTAATTTCTTGATTATGAACTGTGATTTATTACATTTATAAAATATATCGATTGAGAGTATATAATGGATGCAAGATCATTTTAACAATCCGTTAAATTATGTTTAATAGCCAACGAATTGTAATATAAGATAAGATAAAAAAAAAAAAAACTTATAATTCCTATAATTCTTTTACAAAATATAAAGCAAACAATAGGTATTATATAAACAACAGGAAACTTATCAGTTTTGTTAAAATAAAACTGAAAAGATGTACGTCATTAAAATATAAATTTTTATTTCTCAGTTCAAATTCGGTTATCTATAAATTATTTTTGTTTCTAGGATTCCAGAAGATGTTTTTATTGACCAATTGAGCGTGGATCATATAGACATTATTTATTCACTATGGACTCACAGCGACGTTTACCCCAAGTCCGACCTTTGGGATACAGTAAGATTCAACATTGGTTTAGGTGTATTCAGCCGGCATAATGGCGAGCTACTGGCGTGGGTTATGCGTGGTAATTATGGAGGTCTGAGTACTTTGATGGTTCAGCCAGATTACAGAGGGCGTGGATTTGGTAAGCTGATTTTGTTGGCCGTAACAAAGGTAATGGGCGAGAATGGTATCTCTCCTCATGCACTTATTAATGAAAAGAACAAAGTTTCGTTAAGTCTGTTTAAGAACGTTGGCTATGTTAAACATTCAACGTCATTACCATGCATAGTGGTCGAAGACCCGGATACTTGTGGGCCATAAATACCGGGACAATTACATTGGCATTTGCCCCAACGATTGGATTCAAAAATATATATTAACCGTTTAATGAAAGTTTGAATTCCAAAGTAAGGAGAGACCACCATAGCGGAAACAATGACGATTTATGCAGAAACTGCAATTATTATAAAGATTAAAGAATAATAATAATTCATTTTTTTATCATAATTAATTGATTTAATAGTTATACAGTTGAATTAATTTTTGTTAAAATTGTTGCATTTGATAATATCATTGTGTCGATTTGTGTGTATCTAATATCAATAAAATATAATAATATACCTAGGTGCGTTAAAAGATTAAATATTGTTGAATACCTATGGATAATAACAACTTATAAGAAACTAGCTTGTATTAAATTGGCAAGCTTTTTGAAAGTGTCAAATGTTTAATAATAGTTTTAAAAAAAAGTAAAGATTATACCATGTTCTACCAGTGGCGTACAAAAGAATTTTCATCGGGGAGGATATAAATTCATATCAAATTTTTAAGAGAAATCACAAGGTAGTGCCCTCCTCACTTATATTATATAAAAAAAAGTGGGCATGTGGGTACTAATCTCTTGTACAGTAGGTGTTTAAATAAGTCAATTTAGAAAAAAAAATAAAACAAAATAAGAAAATTCCTATGACATTTAGTTAATATACATGCGAATTCAATATCTAATTTCAGACGCTCATAAAAAAATATTGTGGATTTACGTTAAACTTTATTTTTAATTTCTACTAACAACAACAAATGAAAAACCTTGTATCAGATTTGACCAAGTAAAAAAATTTGTATGGACAGTAATTTAAAAAAAAACAAATAAAAATTGAACATTTCTTCTGCCTATAAATAGGTAGCTAAAAAGAGTCAAAATATTTTGATAATTTTATTCTGTAAAGAAAATGGTAGTATAAACATTTGGTGAAAATTGAATACATCTACGGTACGGTTTTTTCTTTAGAGTAACACCAAATAACAATATCGATTTTTAAGAAAACTATTTTTGCGTCAAAATCTCTGCTTTTCCTTATTTTATTTTTTTTGATTTTCCCGGCTTTTGAAAATTCTTGAGAATTGATCACTCTTGGTCAACTTTTCCCCAAAATACCAACTAGATTCTACATGAAAATCGTTTCTTAACGCATTCCTGATGTAAATCAAAACTGGCTGATAAAAATATAAGATCTCCGGCACGAACCACGATATAAGATAACATATGGTTGCCCATCCATCAGCGTCTTATATTGTGACAACATAATTTAATCCAGAAATCAGCTACTAGCGTGCCTTTTAATCTGATTTTACAGTTTTACCACTTTCTTGGCCACTGTATCTTAGTAATGGTTGAATATTATCCGCTTGGAAAAATCGATTTAATCTGTAGGTCAGATTATCGCTAATGTATGGGCAACCATAAACCTTTTACTAATAGATTGGCCCACTTCATGTTTCCATACCTAGTCATAATATGTGGCGCTTTTCGGTTGCTGAATTACTCTGACTCGATATAAAATGTAACTCTATATTTATACTATATATTTATACTAAACAGGCTGAATCACGGCGCTATGTTAGCTCGCGACTTTCTATGCTTTTGGTATAGGATGGACCGATCTATTAGTAAAAGGTCTATGGGTATAGGACTATAACTTAGATCATATAGTATGTGATCTGATGACTATAATAGTAAATGGTCTATGAACAATACTATCTAAAATCGTGTCACGGACTAACAGTGCCGGATTTTCAAAACTTTTCTGGGGGGAGGGGTCCTCAAAAATAATTCGTACTCGCTTATGATTTTCCGTCTTAAATGCTAGGTATATCGACTATTGTATTATACAATTGTGTGTCAGTTTCAGTGTCAATTGTAGGCGGTCAACTGATCAATAAATTATAATAGTAGGTATGAAATAACAGAAATAGTATTATAATACTGTCCCCCATAGTGTAAAAATACGCAGATAAACTCACCATCGCAATATAACAGAATATCGGGAATTAACGTTACGGCTGACGATTTAATCAAAACTATAAAAATACGATGGTAAAATATTATACCATAATATAATTATTATTATTTCTGTAGATTCTTGATACTCAACTTACTATTATATTTTAAACATATAAATATATTATGTTATATGGTATACCTACTGGGTCAGACCCTGTGTATGCATTATATAATTATATATGTATATGTAGGGCTGACGGTATTTTCGGTATACCGGTCTTTTGAAATTAATTTCCTAAACGGTATACCGGTGAAAACCGAATTAATGGTAAACCCTAAACGGTATAATCTAGAAAATTTTTCTATTTATAAAATTACCTTCATTTTTAGTATTGGGAATTCTTGTCCGTACCAAACCGTTTCAAACCTACCGAGAATTATTTTCAATACCGTCAGCCCTATGTTTATGTCAGTGTCCGGAGGGGTCCTGACCACCTGGAGTCCCCCCCCCCCCATAAATCCACCACTGCGGATTAAGATCATAGACGAGTACATAAATATATCTACAGAGTGTCGGAGTCCGTGATGTCCGCCGAAACCAGTGTGACCATGTCAACGGATTGAAACTTGTTAATGTTAATCATATAATCTGGCGGTTCTTATTGGTCAAGCCCATAGACATATAATAGAATTCTATTATATGTCTATGGTCAAGCCATTGAACTATATTATACTACTAGTATACAGTTCAGTGGGTCCAGCGCATGGCTAAATACTTAGGTTAGGTATGACAGCAATAATACTAAAATCCGTTCTATAAGCGCATTCATGGAATAATGAACAAATCTTAATTCATTCCATGATAATATGACGTCAGCCGGCAAGGATTTTTATCGACCAAATCTTGAAATTCGGCGGGAAAATTACTAGACTATAACTTACTGACTACAGTAAAGTTGCCAACAATGTATTTCATCGACTTATGATAATTAATAAAAATTATATTATGTACCAGTACCAGTATGAAGTTGAAATATCAAATAGTGAAAATACTATGATAAAAACTAAACAATATTTCTATAACTATATGTCTATATATATTATTTGTTTGTTAAATGTTATGCTGCAATACAAATAATGTTTATTCAAGTATTCAAATTGTTATTATTTTGTCCTGATGTGTTCGTCCACCAATTGTATTGTAAGCAACTTTATAAAAATGTCGTGGTGCGTTGTTAAGCATTGTAAGACAAACAAACACCATCCAAAAGAGGCCTCTGATTTAGGTTCTCGATATAGGTTTCATCGTTTTCCAAAAAATCCTTTTTTTTCAAACCTATGGGTTATAGCTGCTGGTAAACCTAATATAAACATACAGTTTGGTAAGTATCCCAACCATATTTAAGTCATGTGAACTGACTGAATGTATTTCTTCATCAACATTGAAAAAAGCAAATATTTATCCAAAATGCATTCCAAATATGGACTCTATGGTGGATGATCATTTAGCCAATATTGAGACTGAATTTGGTGGAGTGTTTAATATTGAAGTATCCGAATTTAGTCTTGATTTATTAAGCCCGTTTGAAGAAGAAATGGTTTAAAATGAATAATTAATTTTTTAAACGTCTTATTTATAACTGTTTAATAATTATTTCAGTTGTTTGAAAATGATCAAAACAATTTATCAAAGATAGAAGAAGATTGTTTAAATTATGTGACAGGATCTGTGGCAAGAAAATTTATACATAAGCATCCTCACTTAGGTCAACCAGAAAATATACCAAAAACCAGTAATAGTGGATAGAATGCATTTCAAAAGGGAATTTGATTCATCCTTCAAATGCCTTGATCAAAACTGCCAACATTCTAGAAAAACTTTTTAATAAATATCACGGTCAAACAAGTTTAAATAAGTTACCAGGTAGGTATATTGGGTCAAAGGTGCAAAAAAAGTTAAATGATTACCTGCTTTAATAAAATTATTTCAGGAGTAATGAGTGAAGTTGCTAAATTGGTTATGCAACATTGTCTTGAGCAAAAAATAAACAATATTCCTTATGAAGTTGTTTTGTGTTTGGTGAGAACAAGAACATTCATAAGAATCAATAATTTAAATAAATTGATGATGGATAAAATAATTCAAACTAAAGGCAATAAAGTTAGAAAGTTTATATCATAGGTAATTGGAATGACAACAGCAAAAATAGATCGAACAGTACACAAATTTGCTTAATTTAAAATGTAAGATATAATTTGAAATTTTTAAATAAACTTACATAATATAACAGGAATACAATATTTCAAATTTGTAAATTTGTAATAGTAGTTGTTGTAGTAGTAGTAGTACTATTTTTTTTATATAACTACTATTATTGGTAAGTGATAATAAGTAGTGATAACAGTTCCTGCCGGCTGACGTCATGACATGCGTATCACAGAGTTGCTGTCATACCTAAGTATTTAGCCATGGTCCAGCGGATCTCGACTTTTAGCCACAGATATATAAAAATATATATATTTTTATATCTGCGCTTTTAGCAGACGAGCGATAAACTAGCGTTAGAAACACCAACTTTGCTAAATAATATCTAATATCTAAGTGGTGGTAACACTGATTTGGACGGAGACCAATCAGAGTACCGTATTCATTTTTCTATTGCGTCATGGTCACGGACATATTTTTTGTTTATCTTAGACAGCATAGAACCACAGAATAGGTTAAATTTGTAGACCTATGAAATAATTCTTTTATAGGTTTATGGGTAAAATTCACCTATGACAGAACCACGGACCAAAATATAATGGACTGGAAACGAGCAGCTAGTCAGTCGTGGCCCCTGAAGTATGTACAAGAGGCAAATGCGATGGGTTGCAATAATTATTGAGAGTTTACAGAGCCATTTGTATAAAACATGGACCATTCTATTTATATTGATCTGTGCACGGACTAAGATGCAAAATGTGACGCCAAACAAAACCACCGGTAGCGCTGAAAACATTCAATAAAGAGTGTTGACGATGATGGTGGAGAACCTTTGAACCTTTTGCGGGCCATCCCCCATCACCCGCCCACCATGTCATTTCCAGTCCAGACAGTCCAGTCCAACGTATATCAGTTCCGTCTACTTCTATAAGTCTATATACTTACTTGCTGAAGTGAGGGACCGCCTTTCTCTCTTCCCCATTAAAGACCTAGTCCTCTATCACAGAATAGATTAAATCTATTGGTCTGATCTCGGTTAGATAATTCGGTATTGGTATATCAGAATCGATAAAGGAAATTGACAAAACATGCTCTGGTGGAATCATTTTGTACCTTCCGGATTCGGGATGTTGAGATTTTAGATTGATACGAAGAACTTTTTCTAATCAATTAATTTTGTTATTGAAACGTTGGTGAGTACAATTTCTATTAATGTTATCGACCGCGTTCAAAATATACGGTTCGTCTAGTTGAGCACAGCGTATACGTAATGGCGGGAAAATAGTACACACAAGCTGATAATAGTCATAGATAATAAAAGAAAATAATGTTTAATTTATTAATTTAATTATTATTTAAAAAAAAATCGCCTCACTTTGTTATCAGTCTTGGAACACCGATAAGAATCTGATGGCCTATCCGTTTCTTTATTATCTATGATAATATAGTGTCCTGTGTTTGACGCATAGAGTAACATTGTTTAATCTATTCTGTGGTCACTCTGTGGTTTGACGTGGGAGGGGAGTGGGGACCCGAAATCAGTAATCGTGATTAGTCGTACGACCGGCGTCAACAGCGCTTCCGGTGTTAATTTGTTTTTCCAATAGTAAAATTCACCTCCATGGCCGCGGCTGCCTTGGCCGTAGACAATATAGACGCCATAGCAGTGAAACAATCAAACGGCGGCGCGGTCGGCACATTTGCTGCGCGTGCAACAGTTTGTGCTTCGCGAGATACCACGGTGTTGCGGTAATAATTTGATGATTGCGGACATTGATTGGTAAAGTCGTAGTTCGTGTTGCTCAAGCCAAAGGGAAACTGAATAGGATTTTGAATTTCAACTACTTGCATGGTATATCCACGTCCGTTGTGGACGCAGGCATTCAGATTTCAGTTGGCCAAGCTGCTGCCCAGACTCCAGATCCCAGAGTGAGTTAGTAGAATTTTCGTATTATAATACCTATATTGGTTTTTATTGTTTTTCGCTACTTCAATTTTCATTACAGAGAGGTTCATGAAATAGCTGCTTAAGTGCTTACGTAGTTACGTTGTCGTCGTTGTGCAAACCTTCTGTCAAGGGACATCTATATCCTTGCTTAAGATCTGTTAATATTCTATCTACAATTTAACATCATGTCTGATGACCAGTCTGGAAATTTGAATGAATATGACCATGTACCAAGTACTTCGGTAAATTTTTACTATTTACCATGTCTAATTAAAATATTAATATTCATTGTTTTTTTATAGGGTGTCAACACACATCAGAGCAGCTCACCTGAAATAAGTAATGAATGTGTAATGAATGATTATGACCATGTACCAAGTACTTCGGTAAATTTTTACTATTTACCATGTCTAATTAAATTATTAATATTCATTGTTTTTTTATAGGGTGTCAACACACATCAGAGCAACTCACCTGAAATAAGTAATGCATGTGTAATGAATGAATATGACCATGTACCCAAGTACTTCGGTAAATTTTTACTATTTACCATGTCTAATTAAAATATTAATATTCATTGTTTTTTTATAGGGTGTCAACACACATCAGAGCAGCTCACCTGAAATAAGTAATGCATGTGTAATGAATGAATATGACCATGTACCAAGTACTTCGGTAAATTTTTACTATTTACCATGTCTAATTAAAGTATTAATATTCATTGTTTTTTTATAGGGTGTCAACACACATCAGAGCAGCTCACCTGAAATAAGTAATGCATGTGTAATGAATGAATATGACCATGTACCAAGTACTTCGGTAAATTTTTACTATTTACCATGTCTAATTAAAGTATTAATATTCATTGTTTTTTTATAGGGTGTCAACACACATCAGAGCAGCTCACCTGAAATAAGTAATGCTTCTATCGTCCAACTAGGTAAGTAACCAACATGATTTTGTGTAAGTATATTATATTCAATGTTGGGTAGTAAAGTATCGTTTTTTGTAGACTTATTTCCAAGTAATGGAAATGGAATAAATGCAGTTTACTTCCCATGCTCGATTTTAGATTTTTCTATTTCCAAAAGGTGTGTTTTAAAGCACTCAGTGGCGCCGAACACGACTATCTAGTGGGGTAAATACCCCAGTGGTTTAATGGGTGGGTGGGTGGGTGGCTGACCTGTACTTAATGGACAACTAAAATAATAAGGTATACCTAAAATAAAATAAATTATTATGCCTGTACTGTCGAGCGTAGTGAGACATTTTTTTTGGGTGGGTGGGTATAAAATAGGTTTTTGGTTTTACCCCAGATGTTTATAAATGGATCGGCGCCACTGAAAGCACTAAATACAAAAGTCTAATTCATAAATTCTCGCAAATCATTATTTTGGAAGTTATATCTTTCCAAAGCTTACGTATTTATGTATGCATGCACGAAACGATGCACTTTCTTACATTTTCCTATTGGATTGCCAGGGACTACAATTATCAGCGATTGTTTGAAAGTAGAGTTATAAATACCTTAATAGATTTAGTTTTTGCCCTAGACCTACATGAGGTGATTATGCATAATAAGTCTAGGGATATTTTCGATTTGCTGAGTGGGGCAACGGCGTCGAGGAGCATAGCGACGAGTGCTGATACATGTATAGTCACTGCCGTGGCATATTGTGATATTGTGTTAATTTGTTTTAGCAAGTACAATAATTAAAATCTATTTCCATATTTCTATCAGTCATAAAAAACATACAATTTAAAAAAATCAAAAAGTTTTTTTTGATCTTTTTATCGAGGACATCGCGTATTTTTGAAAAATTGACTGTGTTATGGTTATTTGGCGTAACTTTTTAAGTAAAAAATTTGAGAATTTTTGAATTAGACGTGTATTCGATGCTTTATAACACATTTTGAAAAAACAAAAAAACCAAAATCGAGGATGGGAACTAAACTGCATTTGTTTCATGAAAATTAGTAATTACTATTGATAAGCAATCTCTATAGTATATAACGCGTTACGGTTTTGACGTGTTTAGTATACCTATTGGGAATTCAAAAATAATAATAATACTACAAAATATGTCTAATGCAGGCATTAACTATTAAGTATACCATTATAATAAAATATAATTAATATTAATATTAACTCTCAACAATTTAGTTTTCAATGATCTTGAAATGTCTACTTGATCCGTACCTTATGGATAAAGTTAATTAAATTTATTATTTAATTTGATTTCTCTAAATACGACAATAGGTACACAGAACATTTCCTACAAATATCTAGCGTGGATTGTTGTTAATAAGTTTTTAATTTTTATATGTTCCTATAAACTATATGTAAACACCATTATTACTTAGCTAGTAATCATATAAATGCAGTATATACGATTTATTTTTAATACACAAAATAATTTAAACCTGTATAAAAGCTATATTTAATTTTATAATACTTATTACTATAATATTTACAGTTTACAATAGAATAGAATATTATTTTTCTGGTAGGTTAAATTTTAAATATTATATAAAAATAAAATAATAATTTATTAAAATAAACCGTTTCTTATAAAGGGGCAAATGGTTATAATAGTTAATTACACTGAAATGTAAATATTTCAATATATTATGTTCTGATAAATGATAAATTACAAGAGTAACGAGTAAAGTAACTTTATTATATTCATCTTTATAAAAGTAATTTACTCAACACTGATTACATTCAATAATGTTAGGGATAGAGCTTGAACTTAACAGCACTTAAAAAAAACTATTATACATATAACCCAATAAATCTTGAAATAATTTGTTCTTTAATATGGTAAACGGACAATTAGTCCTCTGTATAACAAGCAGACCACAGATGTTTTGTCCTCACCAATTAATAAGGTAGGACATTCGGCCCCGGGATTTTGAATCAGTAAAATTTAGATCGCTATTTTTTTAAATTTAAAATTTAAATTCTTATTAAAAATGTAAAATTTCAGTGAAATTATTAAATTTATATTATCATCATTAAAATTTAAACAATATAAGTAAACTGTATAAAAATATAATACATTTTCATAATTACTTATGTTTTGATATTTTAATCCAGTCTCTATTTATTTTAAATTTAAAATGTCATACCATATCTAAATTAATTAGATTTTACATTAAATCACCTATTATTTTTAAAAATATAAAGTACAGGTACCTACTATTTATAAAATTTGTATTGTGTTGTATTTATATTGCTAATCATTTTTTGAAAAGATTAAACATTTTAAAATAAAAAAAAAATATATTGATTTAAGATGGTGAAAGGCCAAACGTCTGTGGACTAGTTTTATTGACAATGACATAATGTCCACGATTCCTATAATATACACTAAAAATATAGAAGTAGCAAAAAAGCACAGAACACACTATGTTTATTTAAACTTAACAAAATATAAGACAGATATTAAATTAAAGTGTATTTTACCAAAAATTACTTAGATCAAGTTTACATCTAATTGTTGGTGAGCAAAATTATTTTTACATTTCATATAGATGCTGAAATGTCATTCAACTTCTATACTAGTCACTATCGTCTTCATGATAAATTCAAAGTTTTTTCTTAAATAATTCTTGATTTTGATTTATGATAAATATTTACCAAAATTCTTTATTTTCAATAAACTATACAAACATGCCCTTAAAAATCAAAATATAGCATTTGAACACAGATACTTCAAAGTATATAGGTATGTACTAAATATGTTGAGTACTTGATAGTTTGTAAATTTGTACAAAGCATATTATGATACAATTTAACAGGAAAATTATTCAAATGTATTAAATGTAATAAGCTTTTATTTGCAAATTTTTATTTTGATTATATAGATCGTTGATACTGTTTTCTTAAAATTTTTTTAAACATAAGTAATTTTCTTCAGTATTTTAAATTTAAAACATTGAATGCCAAACAAAAAATCATTGTCATAAAAATTTATAAAAAAAAACAATTTGATATAATGGGTCCTTCAATGAATCGCTTACCAAATAGCCAATAGGTATTATAGGCCATAAATTCAAAATTGTTTAATATATATTATTATTATTCACAATTTGATTATTCTTTATTTTTTTCTAATAATTTATTATTTCTTTGTCTTATTAAAAACTATCCTATCATATATTTACTTAAATTTATTCTAATTGTGTAATTCTTGAGTAAGCTAAAAATATAAAATTAATAAAGAAAAGAGTTCTTTATTCCTGAAAATATTTTTCTTAAAATAAATATTTTAGAATTATTCTTTAATATTTTATATGTGTTATAGGCTTTAATATATAGTTCATAGTGGTTGTGTGTTAAGGAAAAAATAAGTTTCAAAAATATTTTGACATTGGATCTGAATATCTGATTATATATATAATTTTTTATTCCAAGCTAGCAATGAATATTTCTACACTATTGTGTGTTTTTTTTGTGTCTGAAAACACTTACTAGTAGACAAAATGCTTTGATCATCAATTATGATGGATATTTCCAGTTGAAAATTGGATCTAGTTGGTACTTTTGGGAGGTCAAAATTGAAACCTCTCAGTACTATTTAAATTTAAAATAATAGGGGGAAAAAAATACAGTAACATACTGTAATTCACAGTAGACATTAATGCTTAATATTAAAATAAAATATTATTTTAATCACAATAATATCATAAAAATATATACTTAGTAATATTATGGGCCGAGTGCTGATAGACTGTTTTTGCTCAGAATCATTATCATATACAATGAGATATGATTGAATTCAAATTTAATGCATCCATTACAGTTACTCATTTGACATCTAATGTAGCATACCCACTTGCCCTACTTTAAAATTTTTTTTTGCTGTATAATCTCATAATTATTGCAGCTATTAATGATTGGTTCAGTATAGTTGTTATTTTTATATTAATTGTGTTACAGACTCAACAAATGACAAATTCCAAGAAACAGCAAGACGTAGTGTTACACCTTCAAACACTTCTAAACCAAGTGGTTCAAATAAGAAAAAAACTTCAAAATCTAATTTAAATTTATCCGAGATTAAAGTTATGAGATGTTCTGAACAAAGTCTTGACAATGTCGATGCCGCTATATTCAATGCTGAAAATGTTTTAAAAAGTATTGAAAAGAGTCCAATATCTCCAAAACCTTTTATGCTAAAAAATCTTTACCTATCAGATACTGTTAAAATAGTTTCTAAAGATGTTGTTAATGCCAGTTGTAATAAGGGTAAAACATCAAGAGATAAAGACAATTTAATTAGAAAAAATACTCAAAAAGTTTCAAGTCGAAAAATCAATAATGATAGTTCAAGTAGCAGAATGGAAACTGATGATGACACGAACATGGACAGCATAAATATAAACTCTCCTATTTCCTTTGAGGAAGAATCTAATGATAGTTTGGATTCCACTTCAACAACTATTGAGGTTCCTAAATTGGTAATGTCAACACCCAAAACTAACAAGAGAGTAAAAAGAAATTCTAATAGTTTATTATCTTCTAATTCTTACCTTAATATTTCACCAACAAAATCTAAAAATACTGCATCTATAACAATTCCATCTATTTTAGAAATATGTGATTCAGCTTATAGTTACATAATTTCTGATAGGAAAATACAAGATTTTATAAGAAATGCAAAAATGATGGAACCTGATGATGTTCAGGGTGCCTTTGATCCAACAGAAATAGAAGAAATTATTAATGATGAAATAATTTTAGGTACACGTTACTATTTAGTGAAGTGGAAAAAATGGTCGAAAGGATTTAATACATGGGAACGTTACGGTGCTCTATATAATTCACAAAAACTCTTACTTAAATATATTAAAAATAAAAAGACTGATGTACTTGTAAATAGTCGTAAACATGTAAATGGAATAGAACTTATGATGTCTAGAAAAACTATTTCAATGTTATTTGAATTATTCAGAACTGAGACTGGCTTATCTCTGCCAGCAATTTTGCCTGAAAATATAACTGGTTTGTTTAACAGTCTCGATGTTGGTCCTAGTCGAAGTCAAAAATTAAAACTTCATACCCTACAAAATTATTTGGCTACAATTTCTTTGGGTTACTTTAGGCGACAACAGTTAATGAAACTCCAACAGTGGGAAATTGACATTAATGCAGTGACTCAAGGTTACCAAATTAAAGTAGAAAATAACATGGACCTTGAAGGACCACCAGATTTATTTGTATATGTGACGGCTTATGTTCCTCAAACGAACATCATTATACCAGATGATCCTCCTATTGGATGCTCTTGTAAAAAAAATTGTCTTCTTCCTGAAGAATGTTGTTATGAAATGTCTGGTTGTTTAAAAGCCTATGATAAAAATAAGAATATAATTGTAGCTCCCGGTAATCCAGTATTTGAATGTAATAAAAAATGTAAATGTTCAAAGTCTTGCACTAATAGGGTGGTTCAACTTGGTAGCCATGTAAATATTTGTATTTATAAGACAAGAAAATATGGCTGGGGCGTTAAATCTACCCAAAACATTCAGAAAGGCCAATTTGTAGGTAAATATATTGGTGAAATTATCACAGTTAAAGAATCTGAACGACGTTTAGATAAAAAGTCGTCTTCATTGGACAATATGTGGAACTTGGACTTTGATGATTCTCAAAACTATAAATATATCATTGATGGTACACATTTTGCCAATTTCACATATTTTATAAATCATTCATGTGATGCAAACTTAAACGTTTATGCTGTATGGATTAATTGTCTTGATAGAAATCTTCCAGAGTTGGCCTTATTTGCTAGTAGAGACATTTCGGCTGGTGAACAGCTTACAACTGATTATTTTTCACGTATTAGTCCAGATACTTTGAAAAAAAATGGCACTAAATGTCAATGTGATATGAAAAACTGTCTAGGCTATTATTTTTAAGAGTAAAATTACATTTTTATGATACGTTTATAGCAATTAACCTATCTTTTATATTTATTATAAGTTTAATACTTAATGATATATTTTATTGTTAAAGTTAAGTTATACACTATTGATTTGATTGTATTTTTGTACTGATTATATTTAACAAATTGATTTATATAACATTTTATGTAATCGATAAAAATTTTGAGTATTTTAATTATGTAATTTATATTAGTTATTAGTTATTAAAGAGAACTCCAAACTCACTTTGTTTACAGTAGATTTTTAAAGTCAAAATAATTATTTTTATTATTATTAACAATTTATACAAATACTTTGTTCAAAGGATATTTAGTAAATAAGTAAATTTTTAGTTTTATACAGTTACAACATTTTGTTTTTGTTTTTGTGTACAGATTTTGTTATAGAAATAAAGCATTGATCTTCAATTCCGAGGCTGGTTTCTGGTAACTAATTTAATAGTAGTAAAAATTTGAGAGGTCAAAAGTGAAAATCTCTTATACTTTATAAAGTAAATAGAAAAAACAACAAAAAAAACGGCTAAGTCCTGAAAATTGAATACAAAATTGTCCCTCTTACGTTTTTCTTTCAGAAACCTAAGAATCTCTAAAATATATATACACACATTTTTTATTGGAGTTTCGAATCGGAATTTTGCTTATCATAGATGTCCAAACGAAAAATAAAATTTTATTTATTTTATTGTTATTTAAAATATATTATTTGTAAGCGCTTAAAACATTTCGACACAATATACCTTGTATTCCATACAGAACGACATTTAAAAAAAATTTAGATTAATTTTATTGTCCATTACGGTTATATCACATGGTTACTCAGCTTCAATGTCAAAAAGCAAAGATATTTCTTATTATTTATTAACATAATGTGCAATATTGTTGAAATTTTTGTTGATTTTCTTAAAATAATATATTCCTAGTACTTGCTTAATGTTTGCAAAATTGCACCGAGCAACGTATTCCAGTTTTTTATTATCCATTTTTAAATATTAGTGCCAACACTAAACACTTGATCAACTAATAAGTCACATGGAAATCACAAACAGCAACTAGAGGCCAAGACAATCTAACTCTTCAGGCACGTGGAAGGTCAGATCTAAAAGAATGCAGGACTTGACCAGGTAGTTAGTATGAATTTCTATGTTGGCGCCAGGTAGAAATCGGGACATTTTTTTGTCCTGGACCAAACGAAACGTTATGCCTGCACTGTGGTCTCGCACGGATTTCGTGGCAATGATAATATTCTTAGTTTTTGTTCACATCCTGAGTGAGCTATCTGTTTTCATTTAGTCTGTAGTTCTACACCATAGAATAATATCACAGAATATAACAATAGGTAATATTAATCTATTTTCTATGCTCCTACCTATGTTAAGTATTATATTAACTGACTAGGTATTGTTTCGATGTGCCATATCATTTTATTTTAATAGAGGACAATACATTTGCCTACAAAAAAAGATGACTTGGTAGTGGGTGGAAGGGAGGCAAGCCGCTCAGTTTTTTAGTCATATTTTAGTTTTAAATATTAATTATCTGGGTTTGTGGCTTTGTGCCACCGATACAGTTCTAGCCCTCCAGAAAAATGTCCCTAGTTGCGCCCATGATATTATGAATCCATTCACATTGTTCTACTCCGATACATTGATATTGACTATGAGCTAATAAGAACTATGGATATTATTATAATAATTAATATAATATATTATGTGAATAGTTTAAAGCAAAAATCAGTTCAACCTACCGCATTACCAATAGAAAAATAAACATCTACCACTACAAGATATTTCTAATTATTATACATTTAAAAAAAAGAAAAATAACAAGATGTATCAAAAAATAAAATAAAATGACTTAAAATTGTTACCCATTCGATAAACATTCAATTTTTTTTTTATCTTAGTTTTTAGAAATGACTAACTCATTAATAAGTTTTGATTTTATTGAACTAAATTATTTAGATTTTCCAATCATCTCCAAAAATATAAGACCGCAAAAACATAGAAAAATGTAAACCATCCTTAAAAAACTAGAGAGTATAATTTTCCAACAGATTTATTAGAATTTCATAATTAATTGAATAATTGATTAATCATCTTCATCAAAAAATTTACCAGTACCTACCTATGTACAATTTGAATCTGTAAACCAAATATATAGGGAAAAATTGATAACAAAGATTGTATCACATTGTTCAACGGTAACATACAACAATTTCTAAATTTCACATTAAAAAGTAATAAAAACCTAACATCGCCAATAGATCTAAAAAAATCTTATAATTCTATGAAAAATATGTAGGTTAAAATCATGGTGGAAATAAAAAGGCACTTTTGGCTGGAAAAATACTGAGTATTATTAATTCTTCAAAGGGTGTAACACTGGTATTTGTTGTCCTCGTCTAACAAGTGCGTGACATAGTAATTGCACTCTCAGCAGATCACTTGTAGCTTTGTTAGTTTAAAAATTAGAGTGATTGACCCATTATAAAATTTGATTTTAAGAACATAATTTGTGTTTGTATGAGGGTGTTTTAGGATAGTTCAATTTTTTAGCAAGTTTTGCATACATTTAAAACAGTGTAAATTGCTTGTAACTCACTTAATAACTGAACTATTGTAAAAAAAACCTCATACAAACACAACTAATGTTCTTACCATTAAGTTTCATAACAGGTCGATTCACTCTAATTTTTAAACTAACAAAGTTACAAGTGATCTGCTGAGTGTAAATTTGATATGTTACGCAATTGTAAGGCAGAAACAACAAATGCTAGTGTTACATCCTCTTAAGCTTTACTACAATAAATGTAAATCACAAAAATATAATGCAATTTTTTGTAAATACTCTAGAAATTTTAATGGTAGAATTAAAAAAAAAAAACATTATAAATTTACATAGTTGATTTATAATAATTAGTACACACTAAAACATTCCATTTTTTACTATGACTAAACATTGTATTTCAATTTAAACTGCACTCTGGATGATTTCGGTGTACTTCTTGATTTTTGTAGCAACACTCATGTCAACATATTTGTCGCCAATGCTGACTATCATTCCACCAATAATTGATTGATCAACTTTTAATTCTAACTTGATTATCTCTCCTTTCTTTGAAAATGCTTGCAAAGTCTTTTTAAGTTCTTGTTGTTCAGCTGCATCCAAAGGCTACAAATTAAAATACATGTATAGTATAATTATGTGAATATATTTTATTAGTATAAAACATACTATAATATAATAAATCTACATTGCATATAATATTATATATATACATATTATGTTGTGGCTACATTATGAAATGGATACAGGTTATTTCCACATCAGTAACTCGATAACAATAGTATATTTTTTATGAAATCATTCCTACATGATATTGTGTAATTTCTTTCACAATTTGTTCATCCACTTTGTGTACAGAAATTAAGCATTTACTGCACACATCTATTATAATTGTTTTTATGCTAAGAGGTACTACTAAATATTTCAGCTCGATGAATTTGGGTTGAAATAAGGTTATCAGGAGGAGAAAAAAAGTATTAAAAAACCCATATTTTTTTTAAATGGTAAAATATATTTTTTAATTGGTTTTGATTTTATCACATAAGTAAATTTAGGATTAATTATTGAAACAAATAAGTGTAAAAAAAGCTAACTAGCTGAATTATTCGAAAAAAACTTTTATATGACATTTTTTTAAAACAAAATATTCAGAATCTAAAGAAAAAATTTCATTAAAAAACAAATGAGTTATGATGCAATAGAAACATATTATACAATTTTAATTTTGTCAAAATGTGTACATTTAGTTAAAACTAGTCAAGTGATACACAATTATATTGAATAAGTTTTATAAGTACCCATTTGTCATCTTAAATCATAATACAAAAAAAAAATTATAAATCAAATAAAATAATTATTAAAAAAAGGGTATTTATATAGGTTAGGTAGAGATTAGTTATTTTATTATTTATTTGAGCTAAGTTATAATCAGTTGTAAAAATTCATGATATTTTTTGACAAGCACATTGTATGATTTAACATTACAACCCATACAGAAACTATACAATTATTAAGGTATTATGCAAATGCATAAATCTAACTATAAAAATTAATGTTATAGATATTAACATCCTTTTGTGTTATTTACTAGTCGATAATATTAACTTCCATTAAATTAACCTCAGACTTCCTAACTTTGTAGTCTGTACAGATAGTTGGGATAACCAAAATAATAAATAATAGCTGTTGAGTTATAGACCTTATAATAAAGTATAAATGCAATTAAGTGTGCATATTTTTTTTTTTGTATTTAGATTTAAAATGACTTAAACAATTACATTTTTCCTATAATAAATTTTAAAACACAGTGACATTGAAAAATGTCAAAAAAATTCACAATTCCAAAAACTGTAGAGATACGAATTAAGGGAAAACAGTTAGCACTGAAGAATATATTTCCGAAACCTTATAATTAGAGCCTGTTTTAAAATTAATTTTTTCAAGTACACATACCTTTAGTTTATTTTAAATTAATAAAAAGTAAAATATTTAATTCAAACTAATAAATGTAATAACTTTGAATGAATAAAATCCATTCATGATGTCTGCACTGACATCATACTAGGAATGCTACATATACATGACAAACTTATTATTTCTGTAAGAATTCCTATAGTATTTTATTTTTAGTAACAGAATATTATATTTTGCTAATTAAACTTGAGCATAATTAATACTTATTGGGATATTTATATTTCTAATAATAATAAAAAAAAAAAAAAAACATATTCAGTACCTTAGCTGTTGTTACAACACATGGCAAGTCTCCTCGGTGTGCAGCCATAATAATTTTGAAACTGTTGATGATTGAATTCAGTTTTCGTAATCTTCCATTTTCAGCCAACATGCCTACAAATAAAATATATTTCATATTCAAGTATTTAGAAATATGCAACTTACCATATTATATTAGATTATAACAGTTTACAGAGTAAAGAGTTCAATCTACAACATATTTTTAATATAGGATGTATAACCACTTAAGCATAACGGGTTCTTATTATAGTCGGATTTTTAACTGTTATTAAATCACACTGTCAGAAAAATAAGGCTATAACTCAAAATTTATGATTTTAGTGTTTAAGGTTTATATAAATTCGTAATTTTATTATTTTTACTATAGTCACATTCTATTTCTCTAATTCGAAATATTTAAATTGTGTACTTTTTGTATTATTCTAATAACTATAATTACTTCTAGTGGGAGAGTTAACAAACTTTTAAGGTTTTGTGATACAAAAATATTGATTGACATCCCTAAAAGAGCAAATATAAAGGAAAACCGAGCAAGTACTTAATAGTCTATTAGGTATACATAGTAAAACTTAAAGCATATAATTAAATTGATTCTGAGTACTATAAGATTTAGAACTAGATAAAATATAACAGTGAAGGTCTAATAAATTGAAGTAACAATAAATTTGACAACATTTTTAAGGATTAAAGTTAAGTTATATTTGTATTGAATTGTTCCACTAGATTTGTGTTAATCATCGAATCTTTATAAATTACATATTACACTGAAATATATACATTTAACTTACTCAAAAAATTGGATGACGGAGGTGAAAGAGCAAGTTTTTTAGCAGCCAACTGTAAAGTGCTAGACTTTAATGACCTTTTGTTAATTGGGTTGTCAACAAATTCCTTAAGCACTTTATCGGATTTTAATGCAGTCTGTAAAATAAATGTTTTAACAAATTGTAGAATATTATGTAATTTAGTAATTAAATTAAAATCAACCACTACCTGAAATTTCATTAAATCTTTTTCGATGGTTTCCAATTTATTCTGTTTGCTACCAGCGGAAAACAAAGCAGTGGCATAACGCCCTTCAATGCCGAATACCCTAATTGGGGGCTGTTTATAATAAAAGTAAAACGCACAATATACAAATGAACTATATTTCTTTTGTATGAAAATCATTTAAAAAATAACTCACTTTGACCATTCCTTGGGTTGAGGTTGAGCTTAACGACCTCACCTGAAATATTAAAAACAATAAAAATATGGACCGACAAAAACAATAATATATACTTACGACTGTTGTGAATTTTGTGGATGCCATTTTGTAGTTTATAGTACAAAAGTTTTTTCTCAAACTATAACAAGTGCAGAAATTACGAAGATTTTAAGGTAAGGTCAAACTGCCCAAAGTAAGCACATATTAATTTTCGTTATCACTATTCTAAAAACATATGGATTAGATTATTACAGTGCAAACATTTTAGAGATAATAAATTCTTACCATTTTATGTTCACTGTTACCACATGAAATAACAAAATTATTTAATTCGATTTGAGAAGTGCACTCTCACTCAGATGGTACCGCGAAAAAATAACTCTATTTGAGTTTTTTCAAAATTATAAAAATATGATCATGGGGAAGTGATTAATATTAAATTACTATAATAGTGTATATTTCTTTCATATTATAATATGATCATTGTTATTAATTTGTGAGTCAATACCACCTTACCGTAGCAGTGTAGAACAGATGAAAATGGGATCGAGTATACAAAAGGTAAAAATTAAAATTAGTCTGAATATTTGTAAGTTAATACTTATTGGCCATTGCGTATGGTAAAATGTATAACATGCCTACGTAAAGTAATTGTTATGTCCCCACAAATAATGTTAAATTTGGATTCAATATGATAAATTATTGTATATATTTAAAACGATTCAGAGCGGAAACTTCGCCTATGACCGTCTAAATAAGTACTAACTTAATAAAATTTAAAACTTATTTTGTAATTAGAATGTGTTTCATATTCATCATGTGGCCTGTCGCCCTGTCCTAATGACATTTTATAGTTTCGCCTATGGAAATGGTTTTATTTAGGGCTAGGATTTATATTCAATAAAAAAATTGTTAAATATGGAGTTTTCAAGTTCTTCTCACATTAATAAATATGGTTTGGAATAATAATTTGTCTTCGTAGTATAACACTATAACGTTATTACAAATATATCGACTGTCAACGTCTCATCAATTGAAACCCAAATCGTCTCATCGTCAATTTCTGAACGAAAACAAGAAATTAATATTTTCATGAACTGTAGAAACATAGTTTTTTGTGAATTGTAGACGGGTCAGGAACACATTTACCAATATATTTGTATAAAATAATCTTTAACAATGGATGATTTAACTTCCGCAAAGATATATCGGATTCTTACTTTGATTCGACTTTTAGATTCTCAGTTGATTTACGCCCATATATTGATTTAACAATGATATGTTTTTTTTTTGTAATTTTTTAATTTAATTTGTCCCACCATTCCCCACAACTTTTGTAAACATTCTTCAACTTTGAGAGTGGTTTATAGAATAGTAAATTAGATCTAGTTGGTACTTGAGGGGTAAACAATGGTAAACAACAAAAGTAAACATTTACTTATAGTAATATTTTTTATTTAATCTGGGAAACTCAAAAAAAAAAAATTAAGAAAAAATAGGAATGTTTATACACAAAACCAGTTTTCAACAAGATCGGGTTTTTTTTTTTGCTGTTTTTATGTTGAGTTTTTCACAAAATATTATTTTATATGAGTATTTTTTAGATTTAACAATATCAATTTCAATATATTTTAGCTCTTTTAACTTTTTGTGCTATTGATTTTGACAAAATTTTCTCACAAAGTATATTAAGTTGCCTATCCTGACTATATTAGGTACTCCACTTATATAACTGTTATATTTATAAATATGAATATTATATCGTATACATATAATGTAGGTATATATACCCGGTACCTTTCTTACATGTGTCAACTATATTATTTAGAATCTGCAGCCTCATTATTGTACATTTTACCTTTTTTCGCTATACTATTCAATATACCACTGTCCACTTTACACTATCACAATTAGTTTTTACTGACAAATTAATACTTTACAACACAGTGTAATTAACGTCTCCATTATGTCACATAATATAATATAAGCGTCATCTAATACAATTTTAAACAAATATCAATAATTATAGAAAATTATAGTTATTACATTTTCATTATTAGGTAGCTAGGTACCTATTGTAATATTATTATTGTGGTTTGTCGCTGCGCGTTGGCTGCTACCAGTCGCGTAATGCGACTGAGAGTAAGTAACGCCCGCTGCTACTAATTCCCGAATGGGTGACCACCCGGGTTCGTAGTAGTAAAAACCTTGACACACATACACATGTTTGCTTACCTGCAGTAACAACCGTAACAACACCTTACCTTACCAACCTCGATTCATAATCCCCTATACAACAGCTAATGACCATAGTCAGCTTAAGTTCAATAAAAAAAAAATTAAGTCTAAAATACTGGGATCTATCAATTCTAATTATTTTAAAACGTTTACCTTCGTTCCATTTATGATCAAAATATAAATTCAAAATGCCCTAGATATTATTATATTATTATTCACTTATAAACCATGCTGATGGAAAAGATTGAATTATGGAAAAAATAAATGAGAAATTATTAAAATTCGAGATAAATAATATTATATATAGAATAAATAGTAGTGTCGCTCGATAATTGACGCACTGAGCTGCGTCTGGGACCTGAGTCCATGCTTTTACGAAATGTCGAAGCATTGTTATCGGAAGTCCAAAAGTAAAGAGTCATAAAGAAAAGAGATTAAACCGTATCTATCAAAGATATTCATAAGCCCGTGCTCCCGTGTAAAAACTAGCCGGCTATACAGGATGTAGACCACATATTACAGCAGATGACAACAGCTGGAAGAACTAAATGTCTATATATAGCAGCAGATTAAAATAGTAAGCAATTATAGCAGCAAAATAAATATTAAATTTAAGGCCAATTGAAGTACTGCAGGTAGAAATAACGTTTTTTTTTATATGAAAAGAATTCAGAGGAGTAATTAATACTATGATGTTATTGGACTCCGAAGCAACTCAACAGGGGAATAAGATAATTTGGTCTGGGTAAGGAGGGGGGGGGGAGTTGAGAAAATAAGTCGTGGGTTTTTATTTGGGATGAGGTAGTGGTTTGCTATTATTGCCAATTGGTATTACAAATTACGACGGCGTTTGAGGGAAATGAAGATGGCTAAGACATACCGAGTCTATTATATTTTATATATTTATATTATATACGAACATTCCGTTAATCACTTGAACACATCCTATATGTCTTTATTATATTTTTTATATCCCATGTATACCTGCAACAGTTTAATTTGTTTTCTTACATTAAAAAAATTAATTGTAATGAAAATTTACATTAGATATGTAAAATGTAAGACAGTAGGTAAATTTAGTGTGAGATTACAAAAATAATAGATAACATGATGGGAAAGAGCATCCGGTATTCCGGTGACACTTTATACTTTAGGTCTTCAGCTTGATTGGATTAAATTATATTATATTTTTATAATTGTTTCGCGTGGTCAATATCGTTTTATAATCTACGAGAAGGGTTATATATATGCTTTAAGTGATCTAAGAGATAGATAATAATAGTAGTAGAATTTTTTTAGAGAATGGAAGCAAATTGATAGAGAGTAGGAATTAATAATGGTCATTATGAAAAGTTTGGTTGCTAACGTATAGGTACCACCGAGCTTTATAGCTTCATACAGAACACCACACCCTCATGTGTGGTCTCCGTTTTACGAACGTACCTATATATACAATTGTGAAGGTTAATCTACCAAATTTGTATTCAATAACAGTTCCAATTTTGTGTAATAATACCTTTATTAATAATAATAATTAACCTATAATCAATCTTAAAGGTAAAAACATTATAAAAGAGTGGAAAAGAGTCAAATTTTCTAGAGAAGTCCTTTGTTCTATATAACTATATATATATGTCTATATACGGAGTGACCCATTTAGCGTTATCAAACGTAAGACACTCATTACTCATCACAAACATTTATAAAAACATTTCTTTTACATAATTTAAAGTCGTAAACAAATTATATTTTTTACTATTTGTTATCGTTATGACGTTATCTATCATTTTTTTTTAATTTGTTTCTATTTTTATCAACAAAATACATTATTAATTTTGTTTTCATAAGCAGAATATTTGTAGTATTTTGATTTATAAAAATCAAATTTCAGACAAGTAGTTTATTAGTTATAACTTATAACATATAACTTTATAAGTATTTAAATTTTAAGGTTTTAGATTAATGGACCAACATTTTATCAGGCCAGCGGGGTACCTACCCCTATATAATACCACTCCACTTCGCTCATCATAACTCAAGTACTTGTTCGTAAATCATAAACTATACACGTCCAAAATTCGAATTTTATATTATATCGAAGTACTCCATAAAATATGCCCCTTTGGAAAAGGGAATAAAAAAAATAAAATATATATAGTTTTTCTAGAAAAAAATAGTATAAACACTTAAAATTATGTAAGAATAGTGTTCTCAAAATCGTTAATTGTTTTTGAAATAACGTTAAATGGATCACTCGGTAATCGGTATAGACATTATATTATATGGGTATATATATATATATATATATTTTAAAATAAAATATAATTTAAAGCATTTAAGTTCCTATATTATTTATTATTATATATTATATAGCTGTCCCACCTGGCGTTGCCCGAGCCAAAGATCTTTTTTTTATAAATATATTTTTAAAAATTGTAAATATAATCCTATTTCTATTGTAATAGTAATATGATATGTCATTACATCCCGTGCCTTTAAACAAGCAAAATAAATGTTCTGTTTTCGTGAGCTAAGAAAACCACGAAAAACTCATTGGAATATTATAAACATTTTAAAAGTTTAGCCAAATCGGTCCAACCGTTTCTCAGTTACTAACGAACAGCTTTTTATTTTTATATTAGGTATAGGTAGAAATAATAGGTAGGTATTAATAGTAGGTATATAGGTATAGGTTGTAGGTACATGATATAAATACCTACGAGCTATGGCTACTATATAGACTGTATATAGATTATAATAATATATTATACAGTCACATGAATTACGTCCAATATCCTAATATGGTATATTTGAAACATTGTGTAATACCTATACCTATTTATATTTATATTTGTTAAATAATTCGTTATACAAATAAATTTATAATATCATAATTATTGTGCTTTAGTATTTAATAGGTTATAGCCTATAGGTAACTATAACTAGTTTAATGGTAATATGCACAATATATTTTGAATTACTATTATTCATTATTATATAAGGTAATCGTGTATACCTTACGAAGTTAATAAATAATTATGAAATCATCGCTGTAAGTTTACGATCTACCGAAAATGTCCAACGCCTCGTACGATAGTCTCGGAGACATCCCCCCGGGATATTTCACGCTACCTTGTACGTTCGCACTGGACCGGCGATTGCAATTTTTTTTTATCTACCACGGCGTCACGACCGGTGGCGGTGTACACCCGCCCAGACACCGGTCCCGCCCAGACGCCAGACGGCACAGCAAAAGTGGCGAGCACTCAGACGACAGACGCTCAGTAGTCACCAGTCAGTTGCACTCACGCAGTCACACGGCCCACAGTTGTCCTGCCACCGACCGAGAAGACACACCTCCAACTTCAGTTTCGCCACCGCAGTCGTCGCGACCACATCCGAAGTACGTCCGTCGTTGGAATTACCAAACAGGTAAAAGTGTAAAACCGATACTTGTGTCACATCCATGTACCTATTTATTATGGATTTAATTTATCCAAACGCTATTGGAGTGGGATTCGGTACATATTTTTATATATCGTACCCCGAGTCTGTTCGTATTTGCCGAATTACCTATATTCAAAACTTTAAACTTTTATACTTGGGAGCTCCCTTTTTAAGCTCGACTTCAAAACGAAAATAAATGTATTTATATACTATGGAAGAAAAATCCATCATTAAAATAAGATTTCATGAATTTTAAGGAGGGGACCCAAACGGTTTGTTCCAGTCTTAATCTATAATAATAATAATTAATTAATATAAGGCATATTTAATATTAATGAGTTCATCTATGGTTTCAATTAAACTATTTAAATACCATAACATTGGAATGGGAAACATTTATTCTTATATATCATTTATTATCATGTATATCATAATAATGTCGAATTTTTGCCTGGTTGGAAAAAAATTTCTTTTGCAACACTAATTAACCACTTGATAATATATTTGAAACAGCCGTGTATAGTTTCACATTATTTCTTATTTTTTGTGCTGAATAGTGAATGCTGATTCACTTAAAATTATTTCTATATAAAAGTTACTTACTGTAGTTATGTAGCAGATACCTATTCAATGTTATAAGGTAAAAGTTTTAACTTCTAAGTAGCACACCTATATAATAAATTATATTTATATTTAATTATAGATATTTATCAATCGACAAATTATAATTGGGTCACCGTCCTGATAAAAAAAATAGAATATTGTTCTATATTTTATCATTGTTTACATTTTTAACTAAATATATACATTAGCATATTGTAACATTGCAGTACCGACTACCGACGTTTAAGTCTTTCTAGTATTGTTTCTTGTTTGTGTCATTTTATGTCCACGGATCAATTACAATACGTTTTCAGCTTATAATAAACATCTCGATTTTGACTTCCTTGTAAAGTTATTTACACAGTGCGGACCGTTCGAATACGTCTTTGTTTTTAATTTATATTCTCCAACCATATGGTGAAAGAGGTGTTGTTTGTATCGTGACGCGAGTGCTTCGTGCACAACAATCTGTTGTATAAACATCTGTCTGACGACTGGGCGACGGGCGTACTTATAACCCGTATTCAGACACGGCATAATATAGACTTACTGTTGTACTCGTATATACATATTGTAACGTTAATTTAAGCTCTGAATTAGTTTTACACGGATCGATCAAACCGGCCATTGTCCATTGGCTATATTTGAATATATATCTAGGAATCGTTTGATTTTATGATTAGTCATACCATTGATTATATTTATATATTATATGCCTATACTTACACATCGGTACAATTTTATAGGTATTAAGTAATACTTTCGTTTCTTAAGATTTGGTTTTCTTTGATTTGCAACATAAAAATCAATAGTTTAATAAACGTGTAGCCTATAAGGTCATTATTGTAGTGGAGTGCAAAAAGAATAATATTAGTTCCTATTGTATTTATATAAATTAAACTGTACTGTAGAGTCTACAGTGTAGACTGCGATGTAACGGTCAACTTCCTACATAATATGCCAGTACACCTACAATTTAGACTATATATTACTCATGTCCTTGGACGTCTTTTGGGTCGATAACACCTGAATTTATTCATTCCTATAATATATTATAAGATGTACGTAAATGCAGCACGTACAGGTAGTAGGTACTATAACCTATAGGTACACGTATTTATATATTTCATGCATGCACTTGATAAGAACGTCTTGAAAATACTAATAAGTTATAACCATAACGTAACGTATGGACTACGATTATTATTTTTTATTGTATAGAAATATTGATGAAATCATCGAATTGTTTTTTTTTTAACACTCACCTTTTTTTGTGATTATTATTGTTTGTCATCTTTGGAGAAATTTGTGTTTAGCAAACATTTCTAATTCGTGATTATTCAAACAATTTGCAAAAAATCAATTAGTATCGCCTTCAAATTAATTATTAATATCTGAATCATCGCGTGACAGTGGGTATGGGTTATTACCAGGGAAGTCCATGGTTTACTGTTATTTTATTTTGTCATTAAACAACGATAAAAACGTCATACCAAACGTTCATATCCATTGAACTTTGATTTTTTAGTTTTTTACATAGAAACCAAACACTAAACAAAAACATTATTTCAATTGAATATCCAAAGTACATATACGCGTTATCGGTTATTTTACGACATTCCTAAAGTGTTTTTAACTACCTGTTTTTTTTTGTTTTAAATTATATGTCTATACTTCAGGGAGGTATTTTATAGCTTATCTATATATAATTTGCAGGCTATTGTGAATTGTGATTCGTTAAGAGGACGCCACGCCTGCGTAAAACGTCTGCATAACATGCGGCATAATATTTACACCCAGAAGTTTAAGTTTAGCTTCATTAGTTTAAAATATAAGAGTGATTTTACCTATTAAGAAACTTAATGACAGTGACATTAGGTGTTAGAATGTCAGATTTTATACGATATTTATATTTTTAAGCAAATTATGTGTGTGTAAAAATTGCAATTTAAAATTGCTATCATGCATAACTCGCTTAAAAAAATATATAGGTATATAGGTATCGTAAATAATCTGGTTGCAAACCCAAAATGTGTTGTTACCTTTAAGTTTTATTATAAGTCAATAACCACAATAATATTAAAACTAACGAAGATAAACATTAACTGCGTATATATATAGGTATAGACAGCACAAAAAATTTGGTGTGGTGTCCTCTTAATGATCCGATGATCCGTCGAGATATTACTATTATATTTTAAAAGTACCTCTTTAAGTATGTATTGACTCGTAGATAAAAATGATCTTAATGTGTTGATAAAAATAAAAATTCTAGTTAATCGTATAAAATTGTGTACCTATAGGTAACAAAAATTTGGTGTTTTTTCTATGCTTGAACATAATTTGTAGGGGAAATTATAGAGCATGAATATTGTCAACTTGCTATTATAGTAGGTGTTTACATTTTATAATAGTTATTTATTTATATAGCAATTTTTTTATTATAATATAAGAACCTAAGTACTAATACCTAATATCCCTACATCGTAGTAATATTTTTCTTCTTTTAAGATGTTCCTAAATCTGTGCTATTTCTAAATGTATTATATAAGTATTTAAACGCCAGACAATATCAATAATATCACTTTATTACATAACTTTAGGTATTAATAATAGTTTAGTATTTGATAATAAAATAAACAAATACGTAAAAACAATGGGTAAAATTATTGTGGCACATTTCAATTGCTGATACAATTAACACCGCAGTATACCACAGGCATTTATAAGTGATAGTGAAAAATAAAAATAAATACAGTTTTATACTTGCTGTATAAATAAGTCTAAGTTAAATTCAATTTGTCAGAAATTACTATTTTAAATGGTTTTATTTAAGAAAAATGTTTAATTGTGTAATAGCCCGTAGGTATTAAATACAAATGTGGGGTTTATTTAAACTTAACTCCAAATATTTCATTGTCTTGTGTTTACATAAATTATTAGTTTGAAATTTTGTTAAGTTGATTTAACACAATTCCTTATATTATGTTAATATTATACCTAGATATAATATATTATTATAAGTTAAAATGCTCATGGCTACATAGACCTTGTGTTTATGAAATGCACACCAGGGTGCTGGTTTCGTAATTTTTATAAACGTAAACACAATATAATACACATATACATCTTAATTTTTATGGTAATACAATCGCCAAGTTTAAATATGATAATCAATACTTTATAATAAATGAGTATGGAGTAACTAATAGAAATTTCATCTATGCCCCGATGTTGGATATTTGAATGATTAGGTAGGTAAATAGATGAATTGGAACTAAATACATTTCAATAATTTCAATAAAATCAAAATAATTAATGAAATCTTAGAAGATTTAATAAGTTTGAAACAAAACTAGTAATTAGGTATCTACTATTTTTACGTCATAAATGATTCAACAGTTGTGTATATAATTACATTTTTTTATGAGTGTAATTATTTTTGATTATATTATGTATTTATGTTTCATATTGTTTTTAAATTGTATACATAGGTATTACAGTTAATACAGTCCAGGAAATCCATATAGTCTGTATTAGTCATGTGGTCAATACAATATATATGTGTATATAATATGTAGAACTAAATGACACAAAATGGGGGAATATGTGTTTAATTCGAGGTCGGTCGCACCGTTGTATATAAGCTAGACGATGACATCATCCGCAGAGTTCAACTGCGTGACGTCATCACATACCAGTGTATTATTTTTCTTTTTGTGGCGCGTGCCCCTTCTATTAAATAAATGCATTTTGCGCTATGTGTTCCTATAATGCTATACTGGTAACTTTTTTTACTTATAATATTGTTATTACTTATTTTTGAATGTGCATATTATTATATATTTATTGGATAATGGTGAAACAATAAATAATGCAACAAATGTATTTTTTGATTTTTCGATTTTACACATTTACTTCTATATAGGTATACCTACCTATTTAGTCTACAGATAATATAATAACTACTATATTTTTATAAATATTATGAATTATGATCGGAATTAATACTTAATGAGAATCATATGTAATATATCTCGCCAATACCTATATACATATTTTGGTAATATATAGGTAGGTATAGTTTAACACATTAAAATTGCTATAATTTATAGCCGTGATTAAAATAAAAATTAATTAAATGCATTAATTATTATAATATTGATTTTTTACTAATATATAGACTAAATCTTAATCATTATTACCATATGAGTTATGATTTATGGATTATATAATTTATAGGTATAATATGGGTACATTATTACAGTTTGCGAAGTGACTAAAATTGTTTAACTAAATATATCAGTTTTTCCCGTTTATTCTGTTTATATAACTTATAATGTCCATAATTAATTGCAAATACAAATAAGTATTGCGTTTCCTATAAACTTCAGATTGTAATATTGTGTACCTACACTTAGGCTTCTTTCCTATGACCAATCTAAAACGCGTTTTTACGCGTGAAAAAAATAATAAACCACAGACCTTTTTTCCTGTAGTTATTCATCCTGGTAATGATGTACCTATCGATAAAATTACGGTTTATTTTAGATTCTTAGAGGAATTATATTATATTTATCGATTGACAATGTGTTTTTATTTTATGTTACCACTGTTAGTATAGGTTTTCTTAGATTGATTCAAAAGTTTCGATTAATTATTTTATATTTTTACGTTTAAAAACCGGCAGAAACATCTCCAAGCGTATAAGAAAAAACTTCTGAAAAATTGTTAAATTGTTGTCAGTTGTTTTATTTTTATTTATAATGTGATGATAAAGGATATTTATTATACATTTTAATCCGTATGTTTAATGTGCGATTAACTCTTAAATAATGGAATCAGAATCAAAATCAAATTAAAATACTATATATGCCTATAAAGTGGAAACCTATCCCAAAAAGACTTATGATGATTTAGTTTATCTATAAAATTATACTACAGAAAGGTCATGAATGATTAGGGATTGGTTTTTATCTTATTATTTTTTTGTGGATTAAAATTCTATATTCGTTATTATCAAATGTCCCAGGAAGTTACCAGTATTTAAAATATTTCATGTCACATAATACATACGATAATGTTTTTATTATTCAGAAAAAAAAATAATACAACAAGAATTTTATTAATTATCAACTTTCAATATTCATTATCAATATGCTAATCGATATTTAATTTTTATTAATACAACTATTTCTATATTAGTACAATATGCATTGTTACTTCTCGGGGGGGAGGGGGGATGCCATTGTTGCCCTCATCGGGTATTTCATTGATTGAAATAAAGTTTAATTAATGAATTCAAACATTAAAAATAATTAAGTTAGTCGACACAGGTACGCTTAGACGTAATTTGTGTAAAAATGTTGGTAACAGGAATGGAATTCATGTACATTAAATAACTTTGTGGATATCACCTAACAACATTTTTACTTTTGGGACATAAACTCGTGTATAAACATGAACACTGTAGTTATAACTTATAGGTATAGAAAATAAACATAATAAATACATTAAATCGTATGATAAATATGGATAGTTTATATCTGTTTGGTATGGGACATATCGTTCATATAATCATATGACTCATATGCAGAGTATCACTTTAGGGTCTAGAGAACTAATTTAAAAGAATGAATCACATTCATTAATCATCAGTTATTCAATTGGAGTATATATAGGACATACTGTTGAAGAAACTATTAAATTCCTTGCTAACAAATTTGTACTGAGTAACACAAATTAATGTTTCCAGAATTTCATAATTTCATTTAAATTTTTTATTATTTCTATGGTTAGGTTAAGTTATGCTTCAAAAGTTCAAACTCGATGTAGTTATTTAGAGTCCATAATATTAAAGCAATCTTAATATTAACTCATTTATTTCTGATTGGCTGTATATTAATAATTCTCAACAATAATAAGGCTAAATATCAAGTAATTTATTAAATTTAATAACATTTTAATCATTGTATTTTTGTTGTTGTGACTTGTGGTAAATAATAAATTTTAATTTTACAATAATATGTTTTACCTTTAATTTTTTAATACGAATTTAATTACCTACCTATTATATTAGTTATATGTTTTGGTGTTTTTTCTGTAAAAATATGTTCAAATATTTTACACTTATATTGTACGTATACATTTTTAAACTTGTCGTATAATTCTTTAATGGTTAAATCATACAAATAGTATGTAGAGAATTGTTTGTATAAGACTCGTTGTCAATAGGTACGCATAATATAAAAAACTGACATGTTTAGTAAGTAGTTTTGATGCATAACAAGGATTTTTACCTTTTAAGGTCTCAGGTTTCATACAGTGGTACCTCTATATAGAAACATGTATGCATTTACGGTGTTCATTATTTCTATTCCGTATATTTTTAATGCCATAAGACCATAACACATAACCGTTAATGTAAATGTTCAATACTTATGTTATATTTTATTGATACGTTCTATATAATGCACGTTTTCAAAAGAAAAAAAATTGTTTGAATTATTATATTTAACACGTTCTTCGTGTTTGCTTAATACTCTGTGAATTGTGATACGTCGGATGAAATAAGTACACAATTTTTATTGTTTGAAAAATACATATTTCTTTTGATTTACATGACAATAGTTTATTAGCGAATACCGTATAGTAAACAATAGCAAATAGCCGTGCCCTACATGTGTCTCTATTCTTTTTTTTATTTTGAGGTACGTATAACATTTTTTTAATGCATAGATTATCATAAAAGCCGTAAAACTTGCAGTGTTTAAAAAAAAAAAATATATGTCCATTTATATATTCATCTGGTTTTCGATAATTTATCTTGTTGGTGTTTAATAAATACCTAATATCTATTTTGGAACTCGAAGAAAGTATAAAATAGTATACAATATACATATTTGGATGTATCATATATCTATACCATAAAATGGATGGGTAGCCATGGGGATAAATGTACGGTTACATGGCTCATCTACATAATCATTGTCTTTAAAAATAATACATAATAAAAAAATATAGCGTCGCGAAAACGGTTAACAGAGAAAGAAAGACCATGGAGCTAATACTGGTTTCAAGACCTATTTACCGTACAAGGAAATGATTTTTAATGCACACAATATTACTTCAATGACGAACTGTTTCATCTTTCTAATATACAACTATATTGAAAACTGCAAATGGTGTTATATTAAAGAATAAACTTTATGACTGTTCAAATAATATTATATTTTTAATATTTTAAATTAAATTATTTACCTAATTATAAATTATTAACTATATTATTCGAATAAAACATATATGGATTGATTTTTGCTTTTTAATCAGCTTAATTTAAGTTTAGGTATATGTTGTCTACTTTAGTCTATAGCTGTATTCAATTTTAATAATATTAAATTTCTTTATTACCCAGGTATTTAATCAGTAGTTTTAAATTATATTAAAAAGAAGTCTAATTACTTTAGAGTAAACCCGTGTCTTGTATGCGTTTTCGGGTGAATAACCCAATTTAAATACAAAAGCACCGATCCATATCAACAATTAACTAATAATGATTTTAAATGTAAATGTTGGGAAGTTCTAAATGGCTGATCATCAATTACGACTTTACTTACTTAGTCGAGTGTTTATGATTTATGATCTAAAATGTTAAATATACCTTAAAACAGTTATAATAAATTAACTTATGTGTGACTCATGTGAGTCTGTATGAAGTTCCCCATTTTATACTGACTTATATCTTATACAAGAGTGAAATATTATACCACGTCAAAGTGGTTGGACGTACCACATACACAATGATATTTGTAAATAAATTATCTCATATTGTATATAGATTGACAAATGTTTAATATGAATCGTTGGCTCCCAGGATAATGCGGAAAAATGTATTTAAAATGATTACAATAAAATGAGATATCAGGACCTGCAAATTAAATGAAACCCAGAAAATACTTTTCTTTAAAAACAAATATATTCTCTAATAATATTTAAAAAATATTTATAAAGATCGACATCACAAAAAGACTCGTAAAGCTCACCCGGTTAGTAAGCTTTAACTCATCGAAATGGGGATGTCGCACGTGAATAAACATTTTAAAGGGTATATAATCATGTTCTACCCTTCTATGGCTGTATACTCAGATAGAATCAATCTGTAGGGTAGCCGAATTACCAGTGGTTCCAAGTCTCGGTCGACACTGGTCAGACACACCCTGTTTTAACATAATTTTTATTTAAAAGTAATTTGATACATCAAAATATGTATAATATTTCCAGAATAACGTTAATGTTAACAAAATGTTAATATTAAGTAATACATTTCGGTATAATTATAGAATAGAAACAAGAATATTATTTTAAAATATATACTTATTAGTATTTTTACTTTTAGCAGCTAACATTTAGCTGTTAGTGTAACATACATAGGGTCCAAATGTTGCTCAAGCAACACCTTAAATATGGTTGGGTGGATGGGTATTGATAGAAGAAAAATAGGACATTTATAGGTCGGTATTATGAGGGGTAGGTAAACTAATATATTTAAGTAACACCAATTTTTTTCATGATACACTACGTCACTGGAGCTTTATAATATAAAAAATGATATTAATAAGTATGTTATTTCCTCGTATTATTAACTATAAGTTTTGTAGCCTAAAAACCAAAAAAATTTACGATTTCACTTAGATTGGAAAAAAACTATATGAATCAGATTTTAAATGATTTATATTGATGTCAACTGGTAAAAAACACGTTTTTGCACTTTCAATTCTATAGAACGTTCACGTAAAAATGCATTATAATATTATATTTTATAGTAACATAGCACACATTTAAATGTGTAGCCATTGGTGGATAGGGTTGTGGGTACATTGTTCCACCAGTTTGATACCCCCTGCGTGATCGATAATGTCTCAGCATCCCCCAAATGTTTAATGCATTATTTACTGACAAATGTGTATACAACAAATAAATCTCAACACTTTGGGGGGTTCTATTTCCGTTGTACACGTTTATTTTAACTGTACTGACATTAATATACATCATAGATATTTTTATAATTCTGTTTCATTATAAAAAATATCATTTTCTAAAAAAAAATATATTCATTTTAAAGTATATATAGGTAGGTAATGCATAATATGTTCTTTGTACAGAATATATAGAGTTAAACTGGAATAAGCGTGTGTACTTTTTGTGCTCGATTTAATTGGAATGAACACTCAATGCCCAAGGGATACGAGTTTTTTCCCCGTTTAGTATGAGTCATTGCGTGAATCACCCCTTTTGAAAAAAAAATTCAAATACATTACTACTTTAGTATTATCCCGGGGTAGCTTTATTAACACTTTATTACTACTCTTGATTTAATGTTATTTTTATTTTTATAGAAATGAGTTCTCCGTCGTTAAAAGATCTGCCAAAGGTAGCATTCGACCTTAAAAATCAACTCGAGGGGTTCAATCCCGACAATATGAAAAAGGCCGATACTAATGAAAAAATCATTCTTCCTACTGCTGAAGGTATAATCACTTATTTAATAATCCAAATAATTAATACGATTTATCAATCATTATTTATTTTTTATATTGATCGTTTGAAATGCTTGTATCAGTTTAGTGTGCGTTTGAAACCCAAGCCTTATAAAAAAAATATATATTAAAGCTTTTTAATTTCTGATAAATTAACTATTACTTTACTATTTTAATAAATTACTACACATTTGAGTGAATTGGGCAAGATTTCCTGACATTGTAATCAATAAATTTATATCATTGAGTTTGTTTTAGTCTATTAAGCACAATTTTTTTTCTTATGCTTTTATTTATAAAATAATAATATTGAGAGAATGTTAAAGCACCATTTTTTCTCTCTTTGAACCACCCGAAATTTACCAAATTTACGTGCATCATAACCAACCCTGTGTTGCTACTTTTTATATTAGAGTGAAATCGCTTATTACCAAACTTAAAGTTAATAATACATTATAATGGTCTCTATGTTAGCTATTTTATGAATTTTTTTTTTTGTGTAAGTTCTGAAGGTGTCAATTATTACAATTTTAAAATTCTTATAAATCGCATAGAAATTAAAATATTCTAAAAATTGAATGTAGCGATACGTATAGGCAATGTTCTTAACTTCAAGTATGGTAATAGGTTAATAAACCAAGGTAAAAGTAATAACACAGAGTTGGTTCTGGCTTCTGCTAAACGTAAATTTGATATGTTGCACGTAAGCTATAGAGGGTGGTGCTCTGACATCCTCTTATAAGTATCTATTATTATTAGGTAAATTTGAAATTTGGCAATACATAATGTTTTTTAAAGTATCTTAAATATAGTATAGATTTGTCACTTTGAAGTGTCATTACTCATTGGCGTGGCAGACATAATTAGATCAATGGTTTGTGGTCGGTTATGTATAAATAATGTACCTAATGGAAAAATATAGGTACAAAATATAAGGCTCTTCCTCAAAAAAAAGTGCAGGTATTAAATCACAATTTTTTTGTCGGTAACTTTTTATATAAAACATTTACTGACAAAGCTTAAAGTAGCCATTTCACTGACATATGGGGTTTGAGCTATAACTTTTTCAATATTAATTTCCTAGGCCATTTATTTTTACATCTGTCGGTATTAATAACTTTTAAATCTCTATGACATAAATCTAGAACTACCAAAATTTAAATTGTATAATCAGTAATTACTATACACCAATAACGAATTTGAAATTAATAAAAGACAATGAAACATAAAATATTCCAAAGAAAATTTTAAGTAAAGTAAAATTGAGTTACATAAAAAAATAGACTTCCTGGCTTCAATTGGATATATAGGTACCTAAATAAGGGTGCTTTCTTGGAGTCCAAGAGTATGCAGTGCAGGCATATTCCTTGCGCACACCAATGCTTAAAGTATTTGTTATTTTAAATGGCTTTATAAGTTTAAATAGTCTGCCAAATGCCAATATAAATGTGTTGCTTATGTGTGTAAATTTCATAGTTAAGTATGTGAAATTTTCATGCTTTTTGCTACATCTATGAGTATGTTAAATTGCTTGCTGTTGCTTTTTTTTTGGATTAAAAAAAGACGTGAAACGCGAACGCCAACATAATGATCTCATCCATGGCGTCAATAACTTTAGCGCGGACAAGCTAAAAAGAACAGATACTCTGGAAAAAGTAATCTTGCCAAACGCTCAAGGTGAGTGTGCTCATGCTATAAATTATTTTTTTGAAAAAATGCATGCATACAATAATATTATCTAGGTATATAGTATATATTATAATATTTAAATACCTAAAAATTATGTTTCTGTTTTAGATGATGGAACATTAAAATTAGATATATGTATTTATATGTTCCGTATAAACAACACACAAAAACTGAATAGTTATTATATAGATATTAGATGGGTAATACGATTTTTCATTTGTAGACGTAGCTGCTGAAAAAACTCAAAAAGCCATAACTGAAGCACTTATTGAAGGCGTTGGTGGGTTCGATACTAACAAATTGAAACACACCGAAACTCAAGAAAAAAATCCACTCCCTGATAAGACTGGTGAGGAATTACCTAATAATTTAATATACTACCCGTATTCACAATTTAAATTATTTTTATATTTATAAATATATAGATATAAATAGAGTTGTCTATAAATTAATAAAAATAAAAAAGTATTTTTTTTGTTTTTATTTTAGTGATCGAAGCTGAAAAGGAACAACAACAATTAATTGCCGGTATTGAGAACTTTGATACCGCAAAGTTGAAACCCACGGTAACTGAAGAAAAAAACCCATTGCCTACTAAAGAAGGTAGTTACAGTTAATAATACTTATATAGTAGAATACATTATTAATATTTATTATTCATTTATTATATGAATAGTAAGAATTAAAATTAAATAAAAAAGTCTAAACTAATATTAATTTTATATAATTTTATTTCACATTTGTATCATTATTTTATAAATTTAAAATTTAAATAATTATTGACTTTTTTTAGTCATAGCTGAAGAGAAAAAAGCCTAAGCATCAACATTCCTAATGGTTCCTCTATGGGATGGATAAACTATTATATTATTTATACTCTTACATTTGTATCACCTTTTGAGTTGGTAAAATTTGTATGAAAATGTGAACATTTTACATAAAATACATATGCTATAGATGGTCGTTTATAATTAAGAATCTCTAAACCAATTCTGTCTTGATGTATTAACTTTTAAGTTAAATATATAATATATGTATTTATTTTGCATTTTTTAACACTCAATGTATGTGTATTTTTTTACTCTTTTTAAACCTTTTTTTTTATATAACCCAATACATAGATATGCTACTTTATAACACCAATATAAACATATATAGTACTTAAAAATTAAAAAATAAATGTATTTTTTTTTTATCATGTTTTGGCTTTTAATAAATTATTGTATAGTTTATCAATTAAAAACAGAAAATGGTGTGATCTGCAATAATATATTTTAGAAAAATAATTTTAAATTATGAACATTTTTGAAACTAAAAATATTATAAATGAGTTAAACAATAGTGGATAATTATTTTCATAAACATAACATATTGAAATTTCAAATTATATTTTATTATTATTTATCGTCTATTGGTGAATAAAAAAATTTATAGTAAGAATAAAATACTTAGGTATTACCATAATATTTATGCTACAGAAATATCTGAGTAATAAATAAAACTATATTTTTTTTTATAAGATATTATATGTAATTATATCAATATTTTTTAGGCTTGAATATAATATTAATAATATTATAATCAGTGGTGTATTCTTGGGCATGGAGGGAGAGCCTGGGTTGTCAGGTGATTGTCAAAAAATATCTTGAGGACCAAAAACCAAATCAGCTACTAATCAGGCTATAGGTTATAGGTATATATTTTTAAACGCCATCCAAGTATTCCGTCATTTTTCAGTTATATCCATGATAAAGTATTATCCAAACGATTTTTAATGGCATTTTCATGAGTAAGTATATATATGTATAATATATAGCTGTTGCCTGCTAATAGAAGAAATTAATAAAAAAAAAATTGCCAGCAATAAAAAGCTCCCCTATTATAAAACTTAATTGACGCCACTAAAGTCTTAAAATATCAACATACGAGTACATTTTAAGCTTTTTATAAACATTTAAAGTTTTTAAATTTTTTTATAAATGTTGATCCAAATTTTAGGCTCTTACAAAAAGCTGGAAAATATGATACAAGATTCCTAATAAACGGTAGATACTTTTATTCATTTTTAAAATAACAAAACTACATTTAGGTATAATTTACCTATATAGGTCCTTTAAAAAATAAAATAAAATAAAATATTTTAGCTTAAATATACTAGACTGTTATATATAGACATAAATATGTTATAACCTATATATAGGTATGTTGTATATTTGTAATTCAAAAAGATAAGTCGTAAGGACTAAATCCTAAATTGGATTTTTAGGACTGTTGAAAAATGTAAAATATTTAATGAACTGCGGGAGACTCAAAACGCACAATAAAAATCTATTACGTTGTCCTTGACCTAGTAAATTTCTTCATTTCCACTTGTGGATAATTTAAGTTAATAAAAACTACCTATATATATATGGTATTACTATAGATATATTTGTAATCTATATAGCCACTTTCAGAGGATGTCCTAGAACAATTTTATTTTAGATAAACCATAACAAATACTATACTATTAATTATTACTTATTAGATTTAGGTAGGTACTATATAGGTACATAATAAATCAAATTATTTATTTTTAATATTAAGTAATTATGGTAACATAATAATACAAATAATACAATAACTTAAGTTATGGAGCTATAGTTATTATAAATAAATAATAATACAACTTGAATGACGATTTCTACAACTTATAAAAATTAGTTAAATTCACTACATTCAATATTATAATTTTTTTCATATAAAATTTAATTTAACAATTTAATTTGTTTGTTTCTTACTGACTTACTCTAAGACTGAAATTTATTTCCCACACGAGCCTTGCATAACATTCTTTTTTCATGCCTCACACTGCTGCCTACATCGATATTACGGTAATCCATAATGATTATTGTTCTTGTCGTACTTGCAGCCTATCCTGGTATTCGTCAATCTGTTTCATAGAACAGTACCGGAGTAACCCACAGTATGAATAATGCGTTAAGTGGTTAAAATAGTGGGTAGGTACTGAAAATACAAAATAGGTTCGACAATATACCTATCCGGAATCGTCTATCTTGTACCTAAACATACAAATTCTCGTTTTGAATTATTATTTAATGATTAATTATATATTAACATTCTATTATATAGTATTTTGTTATTTATATACCTAATGATATACTCAACACAATATGTTTACTGCAGTAAAAACTTAAATTACTAAGTAACAACAAAGTCAAACAACCATTTATTTTATATTTTATATTTTGTACAAAATACTATAAATATGTACCTTTACACGGCTTCACCTATACTTATATTTTTATTTTATTCCACATCACAGTTATATTTTATTTTCTCAACAAAGCTATGGGTAATTTATCATTAAGACAAAATAAGGGCAGGAATGATTTGTTGATCGGTAAAACATCGTCATGTGGCCTTACCGAATACTGGAACCAAAAAAGACAAGATTTTAATGATATCTACTTTAATAATAATAATTTTCCACCAGCTGATGCGTCGGACTTTCGCGTGACAACCATATTAGATGAAGGATCGTTCGGTTCTGTTGCATTGACAACTCACAATAGAACTGGTACTGTTCATGCTACAAAAGTAATTGCCAAAAAGAAAATTGTTAAAGGTCATAATGTAAGTATTTTTCAGTACCTATGGTTATTGCAAGTGTTGAAGTGTCGATACTGAATTTAACTATTTTTTTCAATTTTTCCATTCTATTGTTACCAAACACAAATTCCATCTGTGTACAACAAAATATGCATAGGTACCTACATCCTACACTTCTACACCTACATTTTTAGATTCTGAGCGGAGCGATGAATGTATTGATTTTATAATGATGTGTGTTTTTTTTATTATTTTTTATTTTTTCATTTTTTATTTTTGTGTCTATCATCACCTTTTAAGACAGTAAAATTCTTCAATTTTCTTCAATAGTACCTTTTCTGATAGGAAAGTGAATCTAGTTGGTACTTTGGGGAGTCAAAAGTTAAAATTTTCCAGTAGTTTTCAAAAGCGCCGTGAAAAACAAATGAAAAATTAAGGAAAAACCGTGAATTTTTACGGAAAACCAATTTTCGAAAAAATCGATTTTGGTTTTTCGTATAACTCTAAAAGAAATTACAGTAGAAACATGAATTTTTGACTGAATGTTTATATAAGCATTTTCTACACACCCTAGCATTTTCAAAATATTCTGAATTATTTTGAGCTGTTAACGGACATTTTCAGTTCCCAATTTTTTTAGTTTTTTTTTTCTATAAATGTCAATAAAATTTTATTTGTTGGGTAAAAAATCTTGAAAATTTAATAGTAGGCTTCTAATATATAGTTTCAAAGGTAGATGAAAAATATTAAAAATCCGTAGTCACAATTTTTTTTTATAGGTAATCAAAGTTCAAATTTTGACAAAATACGTAAAAATGACGAAAATGTGCAATTTATTTTGAGTTAGAAATTCATAAAAATTTTTCTTTTTAAATCTAAGGTTTGAAAATGTAATACAAGATTCCTCATAAGTTTGCCTAATTTTATCAATAAAAAAAAGTTTATAAGCAAGTCAAAATAAATTTTTATGAATCATTTAAAATTTTTACAAGATTAGATATTCACTCGATTTCTCATGTAGCGATTTTCTTATTTTCTTGCAATTCAAAAACGAATAACTTACTGTAGATGCATGAAAATTTAACTGGATGTTTATATTAGCATTTCTATACACCATCTAATTTTGAATATATTTTGACTGTTTTTGAGCTTTTTACGGACCATTTCAATTTTAAATTTTTTTAGTTTTTTTTTATATAAATACCAATACATTTTTATTTGTTGGGCCAAAAATAATGAAAATTTAATACAAGGCTCCTGATATATTATTACAATAGCAATTGAAAAATATTAAAAATACATTTTTTTTGTAAGCATTTAAAGTTCGAATTTTGACAAAATTCATCAATCATTGTAATTAAACAATTATAAAATGATAAATTTTTATAATTAAGGATTGAAAATTGAAAATAAAGATTCTAATAAATAGTATATACTGTAATCAAAAAATCTAAAAATATATAAATACAGTTATTTTTTCAGACATTTTAAGTTCAAATTTGTACGAAATTACATATTAAAATCAATTTTAACGAGTAAAAGTATATATTATAGAATTTTTCTAGCATCACTGTTCATTTTAGGTTAATAATTAAATAATATGAATAATATTAATTCAAATTAGCAGCTACCGTAAAATAACAATATCAATATAATTTAAAATATCCTAGACTGACATACCGTCTCCGCTCAGAATCGTTTTTCGTATACAATGATATTATATCATTAAATTCAAATTTAATACCATCCATTATACAGTGATCTACTTGTAACCTACTGTACAGCAGAGCGACATCCACTTGATCCCCCCTTTTTTTAAAATATGTTGGTTACCAATATGTTATTACTTATTAATAATTTAAACTTTACGTCTTTACGTTATGTCCTAGATTAGTTGACGGCAGTTACTCTCATTATAACCAAATACGTTTAGTATGACTCTTAATTTTAATGCATATGGTTTACGGTATCAATAGCTCGTATATTTTACATTGTTACATTGAAAGTTATATATCTTAATAGCTAATATATAATTTTTTTACATGACATTTTTTAATAAATATAGTAGTTATAAACAAATCTATTATTATAATTAAAAAATTATTAAAATTAACGTTTCTTATATTATGTCATGATGTCCAGTGTCCACACGATATCCAATACTTTTAAATTTGTTATACATATAGGTATTAGGTACATAGTTTTAATCCATTTTGGAAGAATTTTGGAAAACTATACTTGTGTTTATCAACTAAATTAACTAACTTAATTAATTTTCCCTTTTCGCTTTGGATTTTCTCTACAGAATTCAAAATTAACACGCGAACACATAATATTTTTTTTGTTTAGCCCTCCAGGGCAATAAGGGACCGTTTCATTTGGATTTTAGAATTATTATACTATAGGTACCTACAATCTACATAGGTATTTTATCACTCGCAGTAAATCCAATACCTTAGGTACGTATTTATTATTTACTATACAAATACAATAATGGATCTATAGAATATTTTATATTGTTTGTAAACTAGGTATAACAGCTCAAAGGTTAGGATAATATTTTTAATATTACTATACCTATAATTTTTAAGTCACATTTTCAATTGTATTATGCCGTTTATATGCACACAACCACGATCGTACAATGTACCTACATGCGTGTAATGTGTATTCTATTCTTTTTTTGAAAATCAGATCTTTTCATCACTCCCGTCATCTGCAAAAATCCACATCGATATACGCAGCACCCTCTATAAACTTAATTTTGAATAGGTACTAGAGGAATCGTTATACTTAACAAGATTTGACATAGACTATAGGTTATCGTTATAACGATCTATATGAGTGCCTTATCCCCTAATAGCTTACGCTTAGATACCTATATAATATATTGGTGGCTGCAGTATAAGTAGTATTTAATATATTTATTTTAAATGCTTATAGCATCTGGTATGATACAATAACAATGGATATATTGCAGTGTATAATAATTTTAGGCATACAGTTAAATGTCATGATATATATATACAGTGCGTCTGAATTAGAAAACATATAGAAAGGGATGCAAAAATATCTTTAAAAAAAATGCGTATCTACCCGAATATTTAAATTTCCTATTGATCAGGATAAAATTATAGAATAAAGGGTACATTAAAATAATTTTCTAAAAAAAAAGAGGTACTCGGCCGTCCCTATAGCGTCACCCTCCAATTCAAACACTGAATATGTGCGTCTATTATAGGTACAGCGAATGCTTAATGAGAAACGGATTTTGGAGTCCATCAATTTTCCGTTTGTCATTCGCCTCGAGTATTTTTACCAAGATAACAGTTTCATTTACTTTGTCATGCCGTTCGTGTGCGGCGGTAACATTCATACGCACATGAAACGCCACGGATCGATGGACGAAGGCAAAGCGCGGTTTTATTTTTCAGAAGTTCTTCTTGCCGTTGAATACCTGCATAAGTTGAACTTGGTGCATCGAGATATCAAGCCCGAAAATATACTAATCGACGTCAATGGGCATGCTCAACTCGCAGACTTCGGGTTTTGTAAACACATTAAGGGTCGTACGTTCACGTTTTGTGGCACTGCCGAATACTTGGCGCCAGAAATTATACTCAGACGAGGTAAGGCGTAATGACCCATTAAATTATTAAAGTAGGTATACAATATATTAGGTATACCTACTATACAAGCGTTATTATACCTTATATTATGGTACATATACACGTGCAGCATAAGATCACGGTCCACGGCTATCTTTGTTATTGTAAATATAAAAACCTCATTGGTAGACCAGAGAGTTAGCCATCAAAAAATGGTGTTGGGTGGGACATAACCCCTACGGGGTGTATGTCCCTTAAAAAAAAAACAAATCCTGTAGGAACGTCGAAAAATAAACTATCAAACAAATTTAAACATTTGCATCCAATAGATAAACCCAGTATCCACACACTTAATCGGTTCATTGTCTATCAAAATACCGCACACTATTTTTAATCTATATTATGTGATTTATGATCCATGAACGTCAACAACTTTTAGGTACCAAGTTTACCAAAGACTTAGGTTTTAAATTCTGATTTGTGATACTCTTATACACTATACGTCCCACCCAAAATGAAAGAATGATTCATGTTTACAAAGAAGATGATATTGTTGTTATAACATACAAAAAAAAAATCGAATCATTATCTAATTATTGTGATGAGTATAATTAGCTACAATATAACGACAGTGTCATGATAGAGTTATCGCTGCACTAGTGCACTTGCAAACGTGTATATATGAGTTGATAATGGATTTGGGGTGCTTAAGTCTCAAGTGAAATTATTTTTGTATGTACTTTGTTGACCTTTTTTTGGTAGAGCATTCTAAATAATTTAAAACACCTATTTTCAGGTTATAGGTTAGGTTTTTGTTCTAATGATCCCTACCCTCCCATCTCCATGAACAAAATGTATGTACCTATATTTTATATACGTCATACGATATAACACTGGTATAAAGACTACATATAATATAATGCTAAACATTAATCTGACTATCATTGTGATGTAAAACAATAAAAACATTGTAGAAAAGTATTATTCAGATTTCAGGTTGGTTTTGCCAATTAATTTTCTAACTTGTTATTTATTCTTTCAATACAAGTACAATCTATTTAAATATAGTAACTACGTGCAGTTTTTTAATAAGTAGCAACTTAATTTTTGTGTGTGGATAATGGGTATATTAAAATTCTGTGGGTCGGTGGTCTGAATATACCTATTAAATATAAAAATATAATATAATTTATTCTGCAGCTTTATACTATGAGTTATTTTTTGTCTTAATTAGAAGAATTATCTACCTACAATGTAACATAATTAACGACGCGTAGATATTTAACCACCAGCAGTTTTGATGATTAATTAAGTCGTATACTTTGATAATACAATTAACTACGACTTATAGATAGGTTTCTCGTTACCTATACAATATAGGTACATAGGAAATTATTAATTTTTTTCTGTTATAACATTCTGAACGTTATAACGTTCTTCAAATCTCTTCGAGTAAATAATTAAAACAGCAATTAATAATACAATTATACAATTAATTAAATACTTACAACTGCAAAGTTTTTGCGCTTTATTTGATAAATCACAAATATTAAAAAGATAATAGCAAATATAAAAAACAATTTTTAATACCATATTTCAAACAATATGCAACTACCTATAATAAACTATAAAATCAAAACATTTTTCTCGGATAGAAAATTACAAAAACCATTTACATTATCGTACCGAATAAAAAAATTAAAAACCAAAACCAAAAAGTTAACAATTTAAATTTTAACTAATTAGCAAATCCGCAATCGTGTTAAAATGTATAAAATACCGATATATTATAATCAACCCATCGAATTATTTTGATTTTAAATTCATACATACGCTATAATATTCTTATTTAAGTTCTAAACCCTTTGGTGTACTTAGGGGATGGGTAGCACTTATTGAGGTTATCAAATTTTTGTGGGAGTTTTTTTTTCGAAAACAGATATACAATGATTTAGACGACTAAACGTTCAATAATAATATTAATATTATAAAGCTATTCTTAATATTTGTTAATCTGTGCAATCAATCTCCGCATCTGATAAAATATACCTTTGTCGTCGAATACCAAAACCTATTTTTCTGTAACCAACAATTTAATATATTTTATATAAACATGCTTTTCTAATAATAAATAATTACTTATTATTATTATTGTATTTCATACATAATATTATTAGATTTGAGCGGAGCGATGAAGGCGATGAATTTACAATAATGTGTGATTTTTTTTGTGTGTTTGACTACCGTCTATATAAATAGGTGAAATTAAATAATGCTTCAATTTTTAACTTCAATATCTTTTTTAGTCGGAAAGTGAATCTAGTTGGTACTTTAAAGAAGTCAAAAATAGAAAATTTCCAGTAGTTTTCAAACGAGGATAACTAATAAAAATTGAGGAAAAACGGAAATTTTACGCAAGATACAAATTTTTGACAAAATTGTTTTTGATTGTTTAGTTTTAGTGTACTTAACTAAAAAAAAATTAACCGTAGATACATGATTTTTTTTTTAAATTTAAAATTATAAATTATTATCATTGGACGAGTTGGTCGTTTTCTATAAATATTTATAGTGATTTTAACCATGATTTTACTACAAGAAGGCCGTTTACCATTATACATCTTTTATCGATGTCTTTTTCAAGATATATTAATTTTTATAGGTAGGTATGTAAATAGATAAAAATAAATTAATACATTTTAAAATTTGCTTTAGTTATTTTGTTATCACTCGATAGATTTTTATACTGCATAATAGTAAATACTACTATATCAAATAATATGCGTTGTAAGTTTTTTATGGGTGAAAAAAATTGCCATTATAAAAAAAAAACCAGTCCTCCACTTAAGAGGGCATTAAGAAAAATGTGTACCCTGCAGGGCAGCAAAATCCTAAATATCTACGCCACTGTGTAAACCGTATATATACGCAGTAACGTATATTATTTTGTCGTCGCCGCCGTTCCGCAGGATACGGAAAAGCGGTCGACTACTGGTCACTCGGTGTTCTCCTGTACGAGATGTTGGCCAACCACTCGCCGTTCGTCGACCGTGACTCCGGTAAGCTGTTCAGTAACATCGTGACCGGGGCGTACAGCTGTCCGTTGGGCTTCTCGGGCGACGTGATCAACCTGTTGCGGAACATCCTCAAGGTGGACGTGACCAGGCGGTACGGGAACCTGGCGAACGGCATCCGGGACATCAAGAAGCACAGGTGGTTCGGTGACATGGACTGGTGCGCGGCGTTCGACAGGCGCGTCACGCCGCCGTACGTGCCGGTAATCAGCGACACCGTCGACACCAGCAACTTCGACGCGCAACACGGCAAGCTGTTCTACGACGCCAGCAAGGACATGTTCGGCGACATTTTCAAGGACTTTTGACACGACGGTGGGACCCGCTGCAGACTATTGCGCCGAGGAAACGACATATTACGTTTTCACGATTCTCGGACAGGGCTGCAGCAGGAAATCAACAAACGTATAGATAACTAACTGCCTACAGTTAGTGGTAATGCGACAAGTATATATGAATGCAATGTCTTTTTGCAAATTTTTGTACAAGTTGTGTACAGGTTGAATATAGGTACTGCAGACGTATAATGTACGACGTACGGCTATATTTCGTACGCAGTACTATATTGTGGCAGAATTATTATCGTTGACCTATATATATTCTTTTAGTCTTGTTATTTTTATAAATAAATATTAATATATATATATGTAAGAATCAATACCCACTACGACAATATGATTTTTACAATAAATTAATAAGTAGGTATAAAAGAACAATATAAAAAAAAAATCAAAGAAAAGAATAAACAAATAATCGGTGAAATGTATCACGATGAGAAATCAAAGACACAAAAATTACAGATAGAACAGATAAGCCTAGATATTTGTACAACAGCGATATGACAAGAAAAATGTCAATATTAGATGGAATATTATGCGTAGGTATAGTTTTTTAAAAGTGAAAAAGGGAGATCTGTGAACACGTGCGACCGCCGCGGTAAAGTTAAATACCCTAAGCATGATGCGTGTCTACAAGAATTTAAAGATTTATTGTACGGTGATGGAGAAATTAATAAACATTTTAGACAAAATATCAGAGTTTGTAGTAATTTATTTTCAATCGCTTTAATACTCAGAATGTTGATATTTTTATTATTTATGGTTGATGAGCTGCGAGTCGAATGCCAAGTGCTTAATTATTGTAACAACTAACAAGTGCGTCCAGGTCCAGCATTACTCCAGCCATACTTTCCTACATTATTCAAGAATTTCAAGTAGGTACTTATACTATATCAAGGGCCAACTATTAAAAAATGTGTGAGTGAGTCTAATCTGGAAATCTTATCGGTGATCGGATGAATAGTTTTATTATAATAATATTATTATTTTAATCGGTGCACCTAGCGTCCTAGCAAATGCCAATACAATTGTCAATTACACATCCGTACAAGTAAGTCACATTATTTTAAAGGCTTAAAGATATTCATAACGATTTATAAGAACCACATAAAATATTGCCTGACAAAACTGTGGGACTTGGTCAATAGGGAATTAATTTTGAATACAGTTTTGATATTTCAATATTTGTTTTTTCATAGAACTTAAATCTGTTATTATTATTATTATTACAGTATCAGTTTTTAGGATATTATTAAAAATATCTTCGGACAGATGACAAGAATCAAAATCTTAATGTCACAGTAAAATGCCATCCTGTCACAAACAAAAAACCTCATCAGTTAGCTTTTTAAAAATAATAAAATACAAAACAAAAACTTATACTGTTCTAATATCATTGAATAACACCGATAGAAAGCGCTGTAGTTATCGTCCGGTGAATGGTCCGGACTCAGGAGCAATAATAACTAGGTACCTAATAATATTATTTATTTATTTGGCCGTATACGCCATATACGCTTAAAAGTTGAAATTCGTAATTATAAATTTATATCAGCCATCAAGAATCAGGATATTTGGGTGTGCTCAGATTACTCCTTTTCCTAGTAGATGATGACATTTTAAAAATTTTAATTATCGTTCCCTTAAGTTTTCTATATAGGCTAGACCTACCTAGTTATGAAGTTTGGTCAACATTTCTACCACCGCAAAAATCAAAATCACGTAAATTACACAGCCAAATGGCAAGCAACAGGTCTCATCAACCCCTTGAAAGAAAATAAATAAACTTTTTCGATAATTTTTATATATCAACATTCAACTTCTAAGTCGCCAGTCACATTATTTATAAATATGTGTGCACATTTCATACTAACGATTTCATAGTCAATGTGTAGTCATGTTGATCTTTACGATCTTATATAAGAATATAAGAATATTAAATTTAGATAGAAATAAATTATGCCAATAAAAATACAAAATGCAACAGGTTGCAATTCAAAATGCGGTTTTAAAAGGAGACAGCTATTGTTTTTATCTTTTATTTGCATTAATAATATTTGGAAATGTTGGAATAAGAGATTTCAAACTCTAGTGATAAGTGAGAAATCTTTATTTAATATATGGGTGTTTTTTGAGGCCATATAAATAATCAATGCAACAAGTTGCAATGGTCAGCTTTTATTAGATGTACTTACATTATAGAAAAAATAGTAGATTGAAGATACTGTGCGATCATTTTGATCAAAACAAAATAAACTAAGTTGTTTAAAAAATAAAATGCATAATTAATATTACCAAAACTAATCACTAAAATAAAATGCATATGGTGATTTTTATGTTTATTTTTTTTGTCATATATTTTTCTGTTATTTTGTTTTATGTACCAATAATACCTACCAACTACCTCACAATAATACAATATAACAATGCCTGTTAGCTAGTCTACACGTTTTTGAATTTATAGCATATTTAGTAACCTAACCTACATAATATTGTATTTTATTACGAATGCCCCCAACTCGTTTTTACATTTTATTAATATAGGGAATACGGATTAGGGGGGAATTAATGATGTATATTAGCGTAGATTGAAATATTGAAATATGAATATTGATAACAGTTCCTGCCGAGCACGAATTAAGATAAGGTTATCTATGATCATGCTTCAGACATATTTTGTCCATGGTTTCAAATTTCACTATTTTTGAAATTGTCTTTAATTATCCAAAACTCAAAAGCAATCAAATCAAACGTTTTAAACCCAACTCTTACTCCTAAGGTATATTCACATATTTATATTATATATGTTTATTTGTATGTGTGGTCTACTGAACATTTTCCGGTTGGCATAAAATATGATCAACAAAGCGCTGAACTTGAAACAAGTGAGTGAATACTAAATTTACCAAATTGTTAACTTGATCGCTAAACAAGACTTATCCATTATTATCTATTTCATTAAAAATGGATTTACACCATTGCTCCTTAGCACCTTTTATTTGCCGACCTTGTACATATTTTTGCTAATCATGAGTAAGGTACATTAAGAAGTAGGTACCTACTTAACAAAGTTACCTATTATCTATTTATTATTTAATCTCTATATACCAAACACTCACTGCTACTGAAATTTTGTCTACTAATCAAAGGGTTCAGTTTGTAGAGTAAGTGAGTAGTTTGTACTCTTATAAGCTTCCGCTATTTGGAGGCTGCTACTTGTTTGAGCAAAGTTTACATTTTGCACAACCCGATTGAGCACAGATGCAATCAAACATTGAAATCAAAAAAATGTCAAAATACGATATGATTGAGCAAAGAAATATGTGCAGCGTTGTCGTTCTTATTAACTTATATAATTACACAATGTTACGCTAAGGTAAACAATGAGATATAAAAACTAAATACCTATTTACTATCCACTTTTCATATATTTCAATACAATATTGTCATTTTTGTCTGAAAATTACATAAATTTATAAATTTCATAAAAAAAAAAATTTAATGAATCACACATGTTTAAGTGGTGTTTTTAATAACTAATAAATAAGTCATAACTGATAAATCAGAAGTGTTTTAATTTGTTGATATTCATTGTAGTATTGTCATTATGGTTGCATTTATTTTTTGCCTTTCAATTATACTCATATTTATATATTATATACATACTTATATGTTTGTATTGATCAAATTACTCTTAGATGTAGTATAGAGGCTGACAGAACGTGTCCTCTCAAAATCTTAATTTGTATATAACGATTTATAACACATCCATTACAGTGATTTACTGAATGATAAGGTACTCTCAATGAATAGTTGCAATGTACACATTTTAGAATTTTTATAACAATTACCATGATTCTCTTACTCTCAAATAGTTCTAAATGCCAGCAGAGGAAGAAGATAAATAATTCCTAAAATTGAGAAAAGTCCTGGTTTCTTAAATATAATTTAAAATTTGGTTCGAATACTTATCATTATCTTATTACTACCTACTCTTATCATAAGGCCTAAGTCAGTCTGTAACAGTCAACGATATTTCATATGTTTTATAACTAAAATGTTATGTATTTTTATGTTCTAGTTTATGCTACGTCAGAAATCGTTAAAACTGTATAGAGAATTTTTAAAAACAATTAAGAATATACCATTAGAAAGTGATAGACAGCAATTTATCAATTGGGTAAAAGAAGATTTCAAAAAAAATAAATTTGAAACTGATGAGGTTTGTTTTCTATAAAACTATTTTAAATTAAGTTTAAAAATAAAATGCTAACAAAATGCTAATAATTTTAATTTAACTTAGTTTAATAATTTAAAATCTTTATTTGATTGATTGAAAAATGTCTATCATTGGTTAACCAAACATGTAATTACAAATTTTATTTTATTATTTTTGAACTATGTAATATTTTATTATTTTCATAATGGTAGAATAAGTAGTACTTCTTGTTACTTTTAATAAAACAGAGCTTAAGTCTACAGTTGAGTAATATATATAAAGAAATAAATTACATAATTTTCATTAAGTAAGATAAATATAATTTTGAACAGTTTATACTATTTACAATTGTTTTTTTTTTTAATTTAGTTTTTGTATACAATAATTATTGTGTTTGTATCAATGTATAATATTTATAAAAAATTAATTGGTTATTAATTATTTATCATCATTTTATTTTGAATTATAAAGATTTCGACTACATTTTATTTACTGAAATATATTATTATTCATATTTATTGATTTTTTGAGTTTATAATTAAATTGAAATTTTTTTTGTTTCAGTATTCTATTAAAACTTTACACAAATACGGTGAAAAGTCACTGACGGATCTAAAACTCAACTTGGCTCTCAGTAGTACAAAAATATCGTGAGAACAAGGTAATTATGGAATTTAAATCTCAAGCTGAATCTGGATTACAACTTTTAGAAAGGCTTGTAGCACGTCCGATTATTAAAGATCTAACACCTTTATTACCAGACGAATTGACTAGTGAGACCATAGAAATAATTGGAAATGCATCTACAGGAAAAACATTATTTTTGATGGAATGTGTTGCCAAATGTATCATTCCTCAAAATGCGTGTGGCTTAGATACAGGTGTTGTTTATATTGATCTAGACGGACAATTCAACATCAACAAACTAGTTAAAATCATTAAACGTTTAATTAATAACACTGATGATAATTTAGTTAAGGCCTGTCTAAATAAATTAACTTTGGTTAATTGTTATGATAGTCCAACGTTATATGTTACATTTCAAAGATTAAAACTATTTCTCACTGAACAGTCTCAAGTAGGTTTGGTTATTTTGGATAGTGTTTCTGCAAACTATTGGCAAGATACAGTATCTGGCGGCGAAAAGTATATGGATACCTATGTAGAGAAAATGATATCGTCATTGAAAATTTGTTTGGAAGATTTTAAAGTGCCTATTATGTTTAGTAGACAATGTTATTTTCAGTCTAAACAAGGAGATTCTTTATTAGATTGTGTAAATCGTAGAATTCTCTTCAAAAGGTTGGGTTCTGATTTTTTTGCAACTATAACAAGAAAAAATGTAAACCTTTGTTATAAGTTCAATATTAATGAATTGGGAATTAGTGAGTTTAATTTACAAGCATAGCAATACACTAAGTAATATTATACCTATATACATATATTTTTAATATTACTGTAAATTATTATTTAAATTTCTGTGTTAAGTAATCTTAAAATTATTGAATAAAATTGAAATTCATAAATGTT